>CM067500.1:5509310-5544040 GCA_034552555.1 Semaprochilodus insignis | reverse complement strand
CATACTTACTGATCGATTCAGCCGTCCTGGTATTGATTACTACTTCATGATGAAAGATACTCAGTGTGCTTTCTTAATGCTTTAGGCCTAAAGTGTAGAGAACGTGGACACTGGTCCCCATAAACGCTGCTTTTCTGGTCAGGACAATGACGTTTTGAAAAGTTCTCTATTGTCCAGAACATCTGCGATACGTTCAGTGCTGAGTAGACTCCCAGTAGCTTATGGAACTGTGAGAAGACGTTTATAGAACTATCTAGAACTGTCTAGAACTGTCTAGGACTCTCCAGTAGTCTACATAGCAGTATAAATACAGGTGTGTTAAGGCCGCTATTTCAGTTGATGCTCCAGGTGGAGTGGTTAGTGGATACAGAGCTACATCTAATTTAGAGGGCATCAAGAGGTCGCTGCAGCTAGCAGACGCATTCTGCTACGTCTGTGGCCAATTTATCAAGACCAGAGTGAAAAAGTACTCAGTGAAAGCACCTGCTAAGATGTGCGAGGCCTACAAAGCACACTTCAGCATGTCTGTCGGGGATCAGGACAAACCGTGGTCCACCTCAGTTCGTGTGCGGGCACCGCAGGAAGACTCTTGAAGGTAAGGTGGACGATTGCTGCTCGCTTAGATGGCAGAATTTCATTCTGTAGAGTTTTGATGATTCATTGAAGTTTAAAAGCTGCTATTAGGAAATTTGTCACAATTTTTGATGTTCTAGCAAAATGTATATGACATTACAGTATATATTTTGTGTGTTAATAAACAGTTGAGTCAGATTATTATAATAGCTAATATCCAGAGTATGCACCGTGTGCAGCTAGACGGGCTACGAGTGACTCAGTAAGGTCCTGGTAGGCTGTGACAGGTATCTGGAGCCATGCTGACTGCAGTGCATCCCGCAGCTGCTGGAGGGTGTGTAGGGGAGGATCCATGGAGTGAACATAACAATCAAGGGCGTCCCACAGATGCTCTGTTGTAGTACTTGGGTAGTACTTGGAAGTCTTGGTCATGCTCCTCCATCCACTGTCTGGCCATTCGACATGTCACATTGTCTTGCTGGAAGATCCCATCCGCCCCAGGGAAGACGATCAGCATTTATGGGCGTACATAATCTGCAAGGATGGATTCATACCCAAATCGGATGAGAGTGAAGGCAGCATTCTGGCTTTTCAGCAGCGCATGCCCCTCTGCTAGCGTGTGTGGTGACGGTCTTGAAGGGAGTGCCATAATCTATGCACTTGCTGATGTAGTCAGTCACTGATGCTGTATATTCCTCCAAATCTGTTGGGTCACTAAACGTAGCAGCTTCCTTGAAAACGTTCCAGTCTGTGCTATTCGAACACCTCCGACTTCTGATCAGATTTTCACCTGTTTCAGGACAGTCTTGGCCCACTAGAGCAGAGGTTTGTATCCTGGAATAAACACGACAGAGATGTGGTGCGAGCAGCTGTGACATAGGAGCCGTATTTTGATTGCTGCATTAATTTCAGATTGCAGCCGGCCCTACACAAAGCTCCTTGGAGCCTGCAGTTCCTCGCTCAAACGCTGGATGGAAATACAGACAGCACTCGGGTGATCAGAACTGACCACTCGGCTGCAGGTTTTCAGCATTCCGCCTTGCAGGACAGAGCTTGCTGTTGAACCCTTCTCAGACTGGGTTCTCTACAGGCTCACAGAAGGGCGTCATAAGTCGCCGGATGTGTGCAAGCATGGGCACCCTACATCCCTAAGAACGACTTCCGCCTCAGTTGAGCTCAGGTGGTCAATGTAAAACACAAGCATCATGTACCCAACCTGGAAACCCTATAAACTGTCAGTGAAGCTTCCCAGGTGATCACAGACACCCTGAACCTGTATGGAAAGGAAAACCTTTTGTGGCCTTTTGTGTGGTAGCAATCAGTGGCCCACTGGCACACTCAAAGCAGGTGTTCCAGCTGGTCATGCAAATCCTCCACTTCCTCTATTTGGCCATCTTTGGGAAAATGGATAAGCCGCTCAAGGAAGCTGCACTATGCCCTGCTCCCCTTGACGTGTACAGAAGATTTGGGGGTGTACAAAGTCTGTATATTCTGTTTATAGGACATGAATTAGAAATATCATCTGTGGGAAAACACTGAATCCACCACTGAAATGAATAAGCAGTGTATTAAAAGGTCTTCCTCGTAGTTTCCTGCTACTGGATTGTTCTCCTGATGGATGCAGTGGAGGGATGGCTACACACAGAGCCTGACGGGAGCACCGGACTTGCAGTAAGAGAGATCTTAATGTAAACAGTCGTTGTGCTTTTAGCTTAGGGATGTATTATATGTACTGTATGTGATGCTCTGTGCAGGGCAGTGGCGCAATCAGGGTGCAACCTGTGATGGACACTGTGTAGCAGGAAGTGACCTGTCCTGCTGTCCTGACTTTTTTTTAGGAGCGCTGGTAGCAGTTCTTCCCTGCTGCTGGATCCAATAAAAGAGCATTCACTTGAAGAGCTGTGTGGCTGTCACCCCTTCTTCTACACCAAAGCCACGATATGTTCACAATTTACACATAAACTATGGAAACTAATTACACTGGCCACCCCGGACCCAACCCATGCCATACGAACACACCCCACACCGGTATGGAACCACCACCAGCCTGCACAGTGATAACTTTGACCTTCAGTAACTTGTACTGCCCGCTTTGACACAAACAACTTTAGGTGGACGTCGCTATAAATGTCTACCAGTTTCGGATATCTGCTGAGAGAGATATTTGCCCCTTCCTCCATGCTGAATTCTTTCAGATGGGGAACGTTTGAGAGCTGGCTTTTGAGCCCTTGCATTTCCTCTTCGTGAGCCAGTCCTCTGTGGATTTACTTATATGTTTGGGATCATTATCCTGTTGGAAGGTCCACTTCTTCAGGTTGGACATTTTTATAGATGGTCCCACATTCTGCTCAAGTACTTTGCTAGGGTGAAAGAGAATTCATAGTCGATTGTGCTCTGAGGCAGGAAGGCAACCCCAAACCATAGCATTTACACCACCATTACAGACAGTCAGCATGAGGTTCTCCCGTCAAGCTTGGCTTGGCCTCTGGTCCTGTGCATCGATGTACCGATCCAAAATTAGGATTGGATATGGGTTCCGATATTAGCAAAATTAGCTGGATCGGGTATCAGGTAATTAGGCCAATCCATGGGGTCGATCCCCACTGTAATTCGTTTGCGATGCTTGCTTTGCCGTCAATAGCATGGAGCAGGAACAACAACATGGAGCGAGCCAGAGAGTCGGCTGTATGGAGGTATTTTGCTTGTTTGTCAATCATGATGCCTGAAGTCTCTCCCACACAGTGAAGTATACGGTTTATTAATTCAAAAAATGTATTGGATCCATATCGGGTATTGACCGATATGCAAAGTTTATGTATCAGTGCTGGTAATGGAACTGGAAAAGTTGGATCGTGCATCCCTACAAGCAACTCTAAATAACACCACGTCCCACAAGTCCTGGTCCTTGCCTAGATATTCACTGGCGAACTTTAGTCTTGTTCTGATGCTCTTTTTAGAGCTTCCTCCTGGAGCCCATCCCATTTAGGGCAAACTGGTGCTTGTCTTTTTACATTAGCGGGGGGAAAAGCTACCTGAAGGTCCTCTGGGCATCTTATGGTCTCCTCTCAAGTTACATTGGCTGGGGCAGCCTGGCCTGAACAAGCAGGCAGTGGTTTTAAACCATCTCCACCTGTAGATGATCCTCTGGTGGACAGCAGAATGATCGGAAACTCTTTAGATCTAGGGGTGATGACAGCACACACTCCAGTTACAAGGAGCAAACATCAGACATCAACCTGATATCATTAAGAACATAAGGTTCTAAATTTCACACATCACATCTTGCCACATCACATGGTGACACTGTTTTGAAAGGTGACTTTTATTGGACCTTCAACCGAATACTCCAGTCACAGTAATAATGCATAATAAGACTGCTTCACTCGACTATCGCTTTTTTCTTTTTTAGCTGTGAAGTTTCTGACATCATTTAGTCACAAATACGGAGGACATCATGAGTAAGAGTTCTGTGCGGAGGAACACTGGCCATTTTATAGAGAGCAAAAGAAAACGCAACCCCCATATTGTCGCTCACCTCTTCGTATGTTTGAGTAACTTGGCCTTGATAATGCAGCTATTCAGCTAGCATTCGCTGTAAGGCAGCAACACGTACAGTACAGTAACCTCCAAACCAACCAATATGAGTGGCAGAAGCCTTTTGATTGTTGTACTGTGAACAGACAACATGAACAATGCGGCAGTGTTCGCGTTATACAAGCCACAAGACTCGTGTGCTGCAGAGATCTGAGATGAGCATTCGTGCTAATATGCAGGGCTGTGTTAACTAAAGCTCCCCCATGTGGCAGCCATGAGAGCACCACACAATTTTTATGACCAGTCTCGGAGTTAGAAGAGTTTGCTTTGCAACTGCTCTTCAGTGTGATAACCAAAACGGCCAAGCTGAGGGAGAAATGTGTCATACGCTCATCATAGGGGGAAAAAAGCTGCACCCAGAAGAAATCAACCGACAGGAATGAAACCTGGTGGGTAGGTTTGACATCATAAGCCATACGAATGACTCACTGGACAGCTGCACGACGCAGGACTACATGCACGCAGACAAGACAGACACGCAGACAACGTCGCCAAAGACTGCAATGGTGTTGTGCCAGATTGTCTTGGAGTGACTCAGAATGGCAGCGGGTCATCTTCAGTGACGAGTCCCGCTTTTGTCTTGATGGAGACGACCAACGAATCCATGTGTGGAGGCACCGTGGTCAGCACCAAGATGAACAGTTTGTTGCCACACGTTTCAGAAGGCCTGGTGTCACTCCACCTACACCCCTACCACACAATCTGCAGGAGCTGTGTGAGGATATTCAAGCTGCATGGGATGGATTATCACAGGACACCATTTGGAACCTCTACAACTCCATGCCGAGAAGTCTGGCATGTTGTGTTAGCAAACATGGCGGGCCCGATGCAATACTGAGAGACACTACTTCTGTATGTGTAGCTCAATAAATATTGCCCATATCAAATTTATCATTTATTGTTCCTGGTAACCTTTATCTTCCTTCCCAATAGCACTGACACTTCCCTCTGGGTGCAGCTAGTCTTTTAATGATGAGTGTATTTGTGTCACATACTGGTTATGCTCCTCTATTCAGCAGAACACTGGCCTCAAGTCGACAGAAATATAGACATCCTTTCAGTGTTAGTGTCGGAACCCCCATGATCCAAACCAAGCAGTTCACGAGTAGCCAGATCATATGATTTTTGAAGTTGGTGCGGACTACAGTGACTGGTGAATTCAGCCTCATTGTTTTTGCATTACACACCATCAGGTAACGTCCTTCCAGTCAGTATAATAAAGCATACAGTCAATCAGCTTTACAGCTAAATCTCTTATTCCTTGTATTGTACCCCACAGATTATGTCCATTTATCGCGCTTTCCCTGTCGTGCCTCCTCTAGGAATAAAATAGTAGGCATTGTGAGCCTTATGCGTGTAAACACTGTTTTTCCTCATCTGTTTACCTTTGAGATCAAGAATATTATGTTCATCATCATCATATTATTATTCTTCTTCTTATTATTATTATTGTCACATTGAAGCACAATATTTGTTTCTTAAGGCATCAGCACAGACAAAGCTATGCAATAAAATAACAAACCCGTAGAAAACAAAAAAAATGTACTATGTACATCAAGTCTGGTCAAGTGCTACTCCACTAGTGGTCCACAGGGCAAGAGGAGGGGAGGGAGGTGTACTATCGGTGTGGGTGGGCACATCAGGCCCTCTCGCTACTCCCCGCCTCCCGGCTGAAGTAGTAGCGTACTGGGGGGCTGGGCAGGTCCTCGTCCCCGTCTGCTTCTGGAGCAAAAGACACAGTGAGGTCGACGTACTTCCTGTCTGCTGAGGGCTTAATCAGCTTCTGCATGCTGCAGAAGAGGAGGGCAAGGGGGAGAGAGAAAGAGGGAGAGAGGGGGAGAGAGAGAGGGAGAGAGGGAGAGAGGGAGAGGGAGAGAGAGAGAGAGAGAGAGAAACACACGCTGTGGTCAGTCGCTCCATGGTTGTTCCTCACAGAGTTCGCTACATACAAGTTTAGCATGGCCAAACGGTTGAGATGTCAACAGTGTCATACATAGCATTTCTCGACGTTCTGTGACCATTTGACGCATTTCCACCAAAAAAAATCGGCACCCCGTAACATTGGAACCAAAACTCATAGTGTGCTGGACTCTCATTCACATCCACTGTTTTTAATAACAGCGTATTAATAAAGCTTTTAAATATGTTCAATGACTCTGCGTTTATCTTTCCAGGTGTTTAGAAAGGTGTATTATGTGTCATTGTTCAGTTTAAATCTGGAAACTAATGAAACTGAGAGCTGCGTATGATTAGAAGTGCTAACATGTGAGCGTCTATGGATGTAGTAGTTACTCACGTCAGTTTGAGTCTCTTGCTGTGTCCAGGCATGACAGGAACGTAGAGCATCTTCACTCCATGAACCACCATAGTGGGTTCAATACCGTATTTTTCCTGACAGCAAAACAACAAGACAAACTTCAACGATCATCACAACAACAACAACAACAACAACAACAACAACAACAACAACCTTCTCAGGTCAAAACCTGATCAGATCGGAACCAACACCTTCAAACCACACAGAGCACTTCGTTACACAGTACTGGAGTGTAATAATGAGGGCCAATGGACTGTACGGTCACTGTCCAGTAACACTGTACTGTATTCTGGATGTTAATTCTACTACAGTGTCAATGATATTCAGCCTTTTTGATCATTTTATACTCTTCTACAGCTCTGCTCTCATTATTCATTAAAAAAAGATACACACATATATATATATATATATATATAGCCTAAAAGTCTGAGATTTTTTCCTATTATCTGTAGTTTTTGTGATGTTATTTTTCTAAACTGGCACAAAAAGAATGATGCTGTTCTTTTCAGTTGAGATTTTTTTAATTACAAATTAAGAATTACATTAAATTTCATTACATATAATTACAATAAATATTACTGTCTACTATTAAAAAAGTAGAATATATAATAAATACAAAACGACAGTGAAGCCGCTGTATGGCTGAGCAGCTAACGATTTAAAGATTTATTTACCTATGACAGAAGGAGGACAAAACATTTCGCTTTAACGTGGAATGACTGGCGTCTTCAGTTCACAAATGATGATTAAGTGCAGTTGGATGGAAAGGTGATACATTGCACAGAGGCAAACACTCTTCAATCCTAACCTTATCTTTTTGGAACATGCTGCAGCACATAGTTATACATATAACTTCGTAAGGTGAAATCAAATCAATTCAGGTCAAACTGCATTTACTAATCACTTTCTGCTGTTTTATTGGCACATACTGTCTTAACTTATTCAGGGCAACAGACTCTGCAGTAAACACTAGCGCTATCTTGTCCAGCCAATCACTGTTTATTTTCTCCGTCGCTTGCCAGCACTTGCTGTGATAAATGGTGTCGTGTTGCGTCTTACCCTGACAGCATTGATGAAGTCAGACAGAGTGAAGTCCTCATGCCCAGTGATTGACCACCGATCCCAGATCGAGAATGAGATATCATCTCTGAGACAGACGAGAGGGAGAGAACAAAGAGAGAGTAATTATAATATATAGCAATAAAGCAATATACAGTGCTGTCAATATACACTGCCTGGCCAAAAAAAGCGTCACACAAACTAATATTTCCTTGGACTGCGTTAGCTTTGATCAAGGCATGCATTTGGTTCTCCAGCACATCCCAAAGACCACAGGATGTGTCTTTCCACATGGTAGTTCAAGAAATGAGAAGCTACTCACTGCATCAGTTAGGGTTAAATTGTTGTTGCCAGCTGAAACGTAATCACCCATGCGGAAATTATCCAATGGGAGGCTCTTACCTATTTGCTTAGTTAAATCCAGGTGGTGGCCCTTTTTTGGTCCAGGGCCCACACATAAACACTCCTCTAAAGCTGTATATGTATTTGGTCAGGGAGCTCAGACTGGTTAGCACACTTGTTTGGGTTATCGCCCTCATATTTCAGAAGGACTCATGAACTAAAGTACCGAACTAGGAGAAATTCACGATTCCTTGGCAGGAGACTGGCATTCAGTATTTCCAAAAAAATCTGCAGGGATGTTCTTCCACATCTCCGAAGCTCAGCCTTGAAGTTGGGTGCATTTTCTCCCTTTTTGCAATCCCAATAATCCCAAATACGTTCAGTGATGCTGAGGCCTGACCTCTGGGGAGTCTGTCCAATGTTTAATTAGCCAAATTTCTTTTAGTCATTTTGTTTTCTCAGGCGCCTCTTGACAGCTACACATCCTTTTAGAACCTATAGCGGTGATTTGTCTTCTCATAATAGACAGATGGAGAATAGCCCTGTGGATGTTTTCAAATCTACAGAAAGAGTGGATGATTTTCTCCTCTCTCTCTCTCCCCAAGATAAAGGCTTTAAGTACAGCTTATCTGACAGTTTATCAGTTTATCTCCTCAGCAATATCTCCTGCAAAAAGTAATTACTTAATGATTGTTATGACTAGAAAATGAATGAATAAATAAATGAGGGATGAAGTATGTACCTTTTGAGTACTTTTGCACAGTACTCCACGTTCCAAATCAGACATTAAGCGTTCAAATCAAGCGCTGGTCTAAATGATTAAATGATTTATTAAAAGGTTTCTAGAATAAATCACTAAATAAGTGGTGAAGCAGCCTTGTGTTATCACACACCAAAAATCTGAAAGCTTTAGCTACTGGTACTAGAACCGCCGATTCATCAGCATTTCCTCATTATCAGCCGACTGCAGCCCTCTCTAGTATCAGTACTACCACAGCCCATTTCACAATTATGCATTAACACCGTTACACTGGTGCGACGTGTACATGTGTGTATGTACCTGATCTGAATCCTCTTGACGCGTGCAGTCTCTGTTAGGACCACTACAGGAATGGCCAGGTTGAAGAAGCAGTTTTTGAATGACTCAAAGCCATAACCGCCCACAATTTTAATCAGCTCCAACGCCACCTGCACACAGTACAACAGCAATCAATCAGTTACCTCATAAATCATCAATCTGACAACTGAAATCTGACCTACCTGAAAGCTACCTGTTCGACTTCTAATCATAGGTAATCTAGATAGTTTTCTTTTCAATGATTTAATTTAGAGATCTGCAACAATTACAACCAAGTCAATTAGTCAGCAATGAAGCTGATTAGTGCTGGGTGATACTCATAATAATAATTCATAATAAAATACATAATTAATACATCTTACGTGTGTGTGTGTGTGTGTGTGTGTGTATACATACTGATATATGTTACAGACTATGATGTAAGCAGATATGTGTTGCATCAGCATGCAATGAACAGTGTATAGGGTATGTGCAGCATATAAGCAGGAGTGCTAATGGAGAGGTGTGGAGTTCAGCAAAGTGATAGTGGTTCAGACTGGTTCCGGCCCGGATGCTCAGTCTGTATCAATAAAGCTGATGAACGCTTGTTGAGTGCTGCTGCTCTATGCTAAAAGAATATCAATGAAGTGATGGTTAACTAGTGTTAAGTAAACACGTAACAACTGTTTCCTGTTTCCTTAACACTGTTTAAACATTGTAAGCATTGGTAATGTAGTAATGTATTACTGTATGTTAACTAATGCATTACTTCATGTTAGTTACTCAACACTTAATGTAAAGTGTTAACAGAATATCTTACCAGCTGGACACAGTTTGCTATACCATAATCCAGTATGTCAAACAATAACCAGACAATTCCAGAAAGAAATCTACTACTTATTTAACTTTTATATTCTTTACATTTTTTCTCCTATGACCCTTAAGCACACCGCAGTTATGATATCTATCAGTATCACCCAGTACCTACGGTAAATACAGTAAACAGATATGGATTATTAATTGAACAATTCAGCTGACAGATTCATCATTTACAGAACCACAATAGTTGCTGCTCCACTTCCCTCACACGCATACAGATAATCTTACCAGACCAGCAACAGCAGCGGTGGCCGTAGCAATGGCAGGGATAATTTTGCCGGCGATGCGTTTGGTCTGAAGGCGGTCAGCCGCCTCGATGGAGTACATGCGTGCCCGCAGCGCTGAAGCCGTCTGCACAAAGTCCATGTGACCGTTTGAGTCGTCGTCCTTCTCGAAGATCAGCGGTGTCATACGCAAGTTCTCTGCGGAGCACACAAGCATCTTCACTGCTCAAAACAGTCCAACCCGTTCCTCAAAACTAAAAATCCCCAATGAAAACATATGCCAGGGAATTCCAGACTGTTGCTAACACTTAAGCGACCATGTGAGGACATAAGAAGTATTCTGTTATCCTCAATTTGGCCATGAAACTATAAGCAGTCTAGAAATCGCCGCTGTCCAAAGAAAAACAAGTATCTCCAAAACCGCAGCTTTACAGGAGAGGCCAAAAACCTCATTTAATTCTAATGTAAGTCAAAGGAACCAGACTTTTCACCAAGCAGTTTTGGGCCATTTCTGTTGGCATAAAAGTAAAAATCAACTCAAGGTTTAAAACTTTCGGTGCCACCATTTCAAATAAAATGATAGTGTGTTATATGAGATAGTGTTTTCCCCCAGTCTTCAAGTTCGCCTTGGGCGGTCTCCCTTTTTATACCTTCAAACTGTCTCCAAATATGATAGCAGGATTCCAAAAAAAATTTGCTCGCTTACACGTTCACCAAATAGATGAATACAACGCACAGCTTTCAAGGTAACAAGTAGCTGCTAAATGTTAAACAGTGCTACTAACTAGGAAAAAAGGAGATGCTTAGCATTAGCTTAGCTTGCATGACAACAGCTAAAGTAAAGTTGAGCACATGGAAGTGAAAGAACAAAAAGACTAAGTGAAACCTGTTCTGTGGTGTTTTGATATGTAGTCTGATGGGCTCCCTTAGCATTAGGGCTGAACGATTTGGGCAAAATTTCTAATTTAGATTTTTTGACCAATATTGTGACTGCGATTTAAGCTGCGATCATTTTCTATGATTCAAAGTACAGGCCCTTTTTAAGGCCAAGAAGAGTAGTGTATCCGCTTTTTCAGGTTTGAGGCATTGGCACCATTTTTAGCGCAGGCTGCAATTTAAAGAACTGTAGCTCTCGCGATTTGAGAACTGCAAGCGGGCTACAGACCCAAACAGTATGGCACACTACAGTAAATGAGACAGAACAATACGAGTGACCGGTGTTGGAGTGACTAAAGCTGAAATCAAACCTGTTCTTTGGGCGTTCGGGACTCTAATGTTTTGGCCAACCTAACGAGACATCTGTTAGCAGGCCAAGCATGCATGCCATATCAGCCCAGGCACAGCTCCAACTGACATGACACCTGTGTTTAAGATATCTCTAAAGACAGAGGATAGCCCAGTTACGTATTGGAACGTACCTGGTGTGACGAGGCCAGAGGCGAGGACCTCCTCCAGTTGTGATATGGCTTCTCTCTCCTCCTCACTGCTCACCGTCAGCTTCATCTGATCAGGCTTCTTCACCGTCTCATCGGTCTCTATATGCTGACACGTGCACATAAATACAATCATAGGCTTACTGCTGACTCCACGTTAGACTGGATTTGTTTGTATGCAGATCAACAGAAACAGTTTCAGGGAGCTGACAGAAAATGCTTGACTGGATGAATTTGATCAGATTGTGTAAGAACTTGAAGCCTAAGTATCACAGAACGTTGCATATTTAAGTCCTGTGAAAACAACAGTATCCATGTGGCATGTTATTGGCTGATTTTCATTTTGTATGGTAGTGTTGCAGCAGTTTGAGGATGAAACTTTCAAGGTAGACATTTAAGACAGACTTCATAATGAAAGATCACTTGTGTTTACAGGAAAACAAACATTAACCTAAACTCAAGGTTTCAATGTCAGCATGAGCAAAGGAAAAGTGATATCATGGCCCCCCTGAAAGTCATTCAGTCAAAGGAGTCTGAACGGGAGACGGAGAGACACTGTTATAGCCGTGGTGAGAAGTAACGTGACCGGCTACCTTCTGTGCTGGTTTGTATTCTGGAATCTTCACTTCCGCTAAAACGCTCGACACAGCCTCGTAAGAGAGACACTATTGTTGAAACAACAAACACAAAGACAAACACTTACAGAAAAACCAACCACACAATAAAGAACATACAAAACAACCTTTAAACTAAGTTTAAGATCTTTTTTAATAATATTAACGGTAGATTTTAGCCATACCTTTTCTGAATACGGCACGTTGTAAGTTTCTGCAAACAGCCGAGCTGTGCTGACCACGAACCCAAAGTGCCTAGAGGAGGAGAGACGGAAACTAATTTCTCAAAATGTATAAATATGTTAATAATTAAACAAGTTGTCCAAAATCTACATTTTTAGGTTTCTGCATCTTTTGAGCTCTTTGTCTTTTACATGGTGGGAGAATAGAAATGCTCCAAAATTACTTGGAATAAAATGAAAGCAAAAGACGATTTTGTCTTCTCCTGTAAAAGTGACCATTTTCACAATTTTCCTTTGGACAGGATATATATACACAGTACATATACACTACTGTTCCAAAGTCAGTTTTTATTTTTGTGGCTCTATGTATAAAATGAAAGGGAACCACTTTATGAACAGGCTACCGTTTTAAATTAGTTTTTTAAGAGTCAAGTAATTAACATTAATCCGAATTATTAATAAGCTCATAAACACAATATTATTTACGTAATATCGTACGTAAATAAAAAGGGCCAACAGTGACCCACTGCTTGCCAAATAAAGAGTCGACATCCATCAAAACCACTGGAACAGCTGGATTTTTCACTTGGCAGACTATCCTGGATTAGATTCAGGTTTTAACGAGAGCTTTCATCTTCATGTTAGAGTTACGGACGTCCCGATTCATTTTTTTCTTAAATACTGAGTATATATTTAATTATTTCAGATTTTAAGCCAAGTTATGAGATGGAAATCCTAGGACTAGTTTGAAATGACATCGTATTGTCCAAGCTCAAATGACAAGTGACTGAATACTCTGATTGTGTCCCACTAGTGTCTGCAGGTGTGAAGAACTAGCTTTCACTCACAGGGAGTCTTTGATATCAAACTCTATAGGAGACGGAGGTCGTTTGGGAGACTGCCAGAAGAGAGCTGAAAAAGAAAATCAATCAATCAAATGAGTAGGGGCAGACTGTTAGATTTAAGACAAAAGAATATTGAATGTATCCTCTCACAGGGCTGTGACGAGTTGTTTTTTTTTTTTCATAACACGGTGAAAAAGATATTTATCCTTTACGATTTGGCTTTTTACCGCTAATGACCCAACGGGCAATAAAATATTAGCGTTTGATGACTCTGAGCACTGCTCAGTTTCTCAGCTCGTCTCAGAGCAAAACTCATCTGCCGTCACTTAAATAAATAAGCAAGTGAGCAACCTAATAAATAAATAGAAGATGATGACAGCAAGGAGCTCAACCCCATAATAAGCATCACAAAGCCGCAGCATGGCTGCAATGCGATTATCGTCACAGCCGTACCTTCTGAGCTAAAAGTCTACTACAAATGAAAACAATGCAGCAGCAAGACTGTGAAAGACCAACAGAGACTTACTGCCATCCTTTAGTCGTGTATCCAGTGGAAACGAATGCAGTAGTTGTAGCGCCTGAGAAGCCGAAACAAACTATTACTACATTGTAACCATAATGCAGAACAGTCAGTGTAAACATATCTGACAATAAATGAGCTGGGTAAAGGGGGTCTAGCTAAACACAGAGCAACACAGAAGGACTACAGGCTGTAATTGTGGAACTACAAAGTGCACCTTTCTCAAAAGTTCAATCTTAGAAGTGGCTTGCATCTTTTGCTTCTCACAATCCTAGTAATCCCAATGTGAAATCCAGCCTCATCAGTCCATAAAATCATCTCAGACTCAGTTTCGGTGTTCTAGTCCAAACGTTCTTATTTTCTTCTCTCAGTGAGGAGCTTCTCCACAGCTACACATCCTATCAGACCCATCCCACTTGTCTTCTCACAGTCATTTGCTCACACTTACCAGACCTTTGCAAAATGGCTAATTGTGGTACGAATCATGTACTGCACAAACGTTATTAAGTGTTCCACTGTAATAGTTCTGCTTTACTGCCCACTCGTTCCTGCAACACTACTTTAGCATCCTTTTCCAGAGAGGATTCCAGAACCTCGAGGACTGCAGGACTGCCATGAGAGGTGGTAACAGTACCTTTCTCTTGAAGTACTTGTCGAATTTGAGGCGGGCGAGGGCCAGGCAGTGCTCCCAATGCGTGGGTCTATGACTCAGCAGCTTAATGACCTGAAACGCCCCCTCCATACTTTCTCCCACCTTCATCCTCTACATACACAGAGAGAGAGAGAGAGAGACATGCATGCACAACTGTTTTTATACAATGTCAGAACATCAGAGTCATATACAGTCTATTAGATCTATGTACAAGACCCGTTTGTATTATGTATATAAGGGTTGCACATTCTAGTCGGCTTTAGTGCTCGAGATGAGGCTTTAAACTCGCTGATCACGTAATTATGACACTAACAGCATGGATGCCTCAGAGAAGACAACAGTTGAGGAGGCTGATGATTTCGGGGTCCATATCTCTGGTTTCCTGAAGGCTAGCAAAGCGATCCAGGACTTCATCCTCTCCCGAGCTGTGGGTTGTACTGACCTGGATTTACCTCTCCGCCAATCTACACAGCTTCAAAAATCAGATGTTGAACATTGCTATCTCCAGTTTCCAGACAACTACAATAAAACAGTCATGTGTTGTTGGAGAAGATTCATAATGTCCTGTAATCCTGTATTCTCATCTTCACAGCATTACGCTGCTCTACATTTCTCTGGCTTTACAGATATCCGATGCGGATGAGCCCCATCTGAGAAATTCCAGGGTCTGTATCTCTGGTTCCCTGACAGCTAACAATGCAATCTATGCAATCTTGCTGCACGTCATTCATGCTGTGCAACCCCTAATACATATGAGGGTATTATTTTTAGGAAAGAACATGCATATTAAAAATGTCATATGTGTTACATGTTCTTCTGTAATAACAATCTTTGAATCCTGACCCCAACCATAACCTGGAGAACTAAAACGAAAAGCATGCAGCAAAAAACACTTCACAAAGTGAGAACCATTTTAGGTTAGCCCTTTAAAGGCTGGACATTTCTCTTAATACAGGCACACACACACACACAGCGATCACACAGCGATCACACACACACACACACACAGCGATCACACAGCGATCACACACACACACAGACACACACACACAGCGATCACACACACACACACAGCGATCACACACACACACACACACAGGCACGCACACAGATCACACACAGCTATCACACCCAGGCACCCACACAGACCACCACACAGGCACCCACACAGACCACCACACAGGCACCCACACAGACCACCACACAGCGATTACACACACACAGGCACCCACACAGACCACCACACAGACACGTACACAGCTATCACACACAGCTATCACACACTGACCCCCACACAGATCACACACAGTGATCACACACAGTGATCACACACACACAGGCACCCACAGACCCCCACACAGATCACACACAGTGATCACATACACACACACAGACACACACACAGGCACGCACACAGCTATCACACACAGCTATCACACACTGACCACCACACAGTGACCACACACACACCCACACAGACCACACACAACGATCACTCACACTCACACACACACACACACACACACACACACACACACACACACACACACACACACACACACAGGCACCACACAGACCGGCACACACAAACAAACACACAAGCACAGAAACACACACAAGTGCACACAGGCACATACACAGACCACACACAGGCACCCACACACACAGGCACCACACAGACCACACACACAAACACACAAGCACAGAAACACACACACGCGCACACATGCACGCACACACAGACCACACACAGGCACCACACACACCACACAGGCGCACACACAGACCACACACAAGCACAAGCACACACAGACCTACACGCAGACACACACAGGCTGACACACACAGACACACAAGCAACCACACAAGGTAGCCAAACATACAATCATCTGCACACACTGTGAGAATAAGGAGGTGGTAACAAAACCAGCAAAGCCAACATATGATAGTCTCTCTTACAGCAACGCACCATAGTGTAGAGGTGCCAGACACCTGCCTGCAGATACTGCACTAGACCGTGCCAGCCTCTCGTGAACTGTAATGAACTCGTATGCACTCTCCTGAACTCAAATGCCCTCTCGCGCACTCACTGTGCTCTCTCCCGTACGAACTCTCGCCGCGCACTCAAAGAACTCAAATGCACTTCCATGCACTCTGAAGCACTCTCTGAACTCGGTTAACTCCCTTCTGAACTCATGCACCTGTGACTCAGATGACACACACACACACACGCACACACACACGCACACACACACGCACACACACACGGACACACACACATATATATGCGCTCCCTTACCTGTAATACATCCTCAGGTGACAGATGGTTCTGCCAGAACATGCTGAACATGGAGGGCTTGTGTGAGAAGGCACTTTCAAACTAAACACAAAGAGGTCAAAGACATTTAAATTAACGTCAAGCGGTAAAATCACTGAATTACTCTACTCTGATATTTAGTACGCAGACCTCACCCTATAGGTTAATACATATGGCGCTGGCAACAAGCATAATAATAATAATCCCTACATATGTTTATATACTGGGTGAATAAGGTGGCTCATGATCTGTTGTTAGTCATGGTGTTTGGTTCCAGAAAGACTGCCTCAAAGAAAAAAAACCTGTCTGAAAGCCAAAAAGGAAAAAGGTTCAGATGACAGTGCATGTGAGGACATGTGAGTATTGCTTTTCAGAGTCTAGACTAGGGCGAAGTATTGGCAAGTAAATTAACAGCGTAGGTTTCCAAATATGGCATGATGATGCAACGCCATACAACAACCTGGGAATTAAATAAAGTGGCGCTGGTCTCTGACTTTTAGACAGCATTGTACATGCCTTGAGGGTAGGAAATAAGAGCTATTCACTTGATTCATGCCACAAAAAAAAAAAACAATGAATTTACTTCCATCGGTGCTCAGCTGCTCTGTAACACGTAACATGCAGAAGAGTGTGTTGCCCCCATGTTTATGTAAAGCTGTATTGATTCATAGAACACAGCTTTAAAGAGACTCACATGCAGAGAAATGGCCGATATTCAAAACCGATATTTATAACCATATTTATAAGGCAGCTCTGCCTTATCTGTGCCAGAAGTGGACCGGATTTTGGGACAGGCAGGCCAAATGCATGTTGTAAAGATGTGGGCCATCTTTGGCTCGCAGCTGCCAGTGCAGACAGTGAACTGACAGTGGGCCAGAAGTGCCACATCCGCTTGCTATCTCTATTGCTATTTAATTTATGCAATGGTGAAAAAGGGGCATAAATTAATGCAACACTGTGAAAAACCATGTTCGGTATTCGGCCTTTGGACAAATGTTTCATTTCGTTTGGTTTTGGCTTCGGCCAAAAAATTTCATTTCGCTGCATCCCTCATTATTAACATTTAAGGAACGCTGCCTGCGCAATAGCAGCAGGGAAGCAAGGACAAGTCCTACTATTGCACAAATATATAAGTAGCTTCTTGCATAAAACTAGCTAAAATGTTTTGCCCTATATATATATACACACATACATATATATACATATATATATATATAAAAGCCACACACTTGCTTAAGTTTCACTTCTTGCTCAAATGACGCACCTTAAACAGTGCAGCAATTACATTCATTCCTGGTTATCAGTTTACTACCTCTTCTCAAACTGGCTGTTTTGGAGCCGCTGTATATATGAGCTACAAAAAAAATAAAGAGGCTAGGCTAGAAATGTCAGCTGAGGTAATGGAAAAATCCTGAGTGGCGTGCTGCGACATGCAGGCATAAAACAGCGCCAGTGTTGCGCAAAGTTCTGAGTCAAGTTCTCCCTGGCTTAATGCGACTCCCCCTTTGCATGCATGCACGTCACACAGGCATATGGACACTACAGATTAGTTATGATTTTGGTTGCATCTATGTGTAAATACTGGTTCATCTTTAATGTACCTCCACAGTAAGCACCAGAACAGTATGGTTTTGAATTCTGGAGGCTGCGTGAAGGGGAGTAATGTAGTGGATTTTACAGAATGTGGTTTTGAATTCCCAAGAAGTAAATACATGTACATGCATCTGCCCAGAATTCCCATATGGATGCACCCCTAATTTTTAAATGCTGCTCAAGCATATGACATTCATTTTACACAATGAAGCATGATGTGCGAACTCGAGGGGTAGCAACCTCTGGGTGGATATGGCGTAAGGACAGAATGTGTGTGGAATGTGGAGGAACCGACCTTGTCCCTGGCCCACTGTATGGTATGCTCAATCACAGCAGGGAAAGACTTAAGAGTGCAGAAGGGAATCTCCTCCTCAGGTGGATCTCTCTACAGGAGAAAATAATTACATGGCTTTAAAATGCATACGTGGACGCAATTCCCAAACTAGTATGCAAACTGAAGTTGCTGAAGTTGCAGTTGCGGATACACACACTCAAAAAACACACTCACATGGCTGTTGTAGGACTCTGTCAGGTATGGCACGATGATCTCCGTGTGACCTTTTGTCCCCATGGTACCAGAGTCGAGCAAAGCTTTCTGATTGGACACGCTCCGACTGTGAAATCACAAAGCAACCGATCAGGGACAAGCTGGTACATTGATACGCTACATGGTGAGGTTTTTCCATGAACTACATCCACTACTTCACGTGTCTATTCTTGTGGAATGAGGTTAAAATTCTACCCAGAGCTTCATAAAATGGGTTTCCATGGACAAACACAACCCTGAGCTCATGATGCGCTACACGAAGAGTTGAGTAGCAGATGCCAGTAGAGCGCTACCTACCAAAATGGATATTGCCAAGAGTAAAGTTTGGTGGAGGAGGGATAATGGGCTGGGCCTGTTTTTCAGTATTGGGGCAACTCAATACCAAGATACCCTGTTTCGAAACGGGGTGTCCAACAGGCTCGTTTACGTGTGATGGTCAACTTTTAAGGAGTGCTGGTTTTTGGATTAAGACTGTCATGGAAATTTTTTGGTTGTTGATAGTTGGAATAAATTTGATTGGATATTCAAAAATAATACACAAGTAGTAACCAAGTACAAACCCTGAAGTATTTCCACCCTTGTTTACATATAAACAGTTTTGCTTGTCAACATTTCAAATGAAATAGGAGAAATACCTGTCCACGTATCTCCTGGCCTCCACGTTATCCAGCGCAGTGACCACCACGTTGAGGCGTGAGTAGAAGGCATCATTGTACGTGTCCTCTGTGGCAGGACACACTTTGTTCAGGTGTGCGTCTATCTGCAGCTCCGAATTTATCTCTAACGTAGCCCCAGCCGCGGTGAGGCTCTTCGGCTTCTACGCAGACCAAAACAGAGCGAGATACAGATCATCGACACCGACAGATAGAACAAGACAGGAAAACAGCCTGGAGATATTTAGACAAACTGAAGTTTGCATCATCTAGCTATTGAGGCTTCAGTTTTTGAGGGGCACAGTTTAAGAGGCATGCCAATTAGGACATCAAGTTGTACAAACTTGACAGCTTAACGTCATCAGCCCCTGTGTGTTTTGTTGTGTTGTATAAAGTAAGTTATCGCTCCTGGAGAAAGCACGTGATCATTTCAACATAACTTTGAGAAAATAAAACATTATTTTTGAGAAAATATCATACATCTATGTTTACAAGGCACATTTTTAGCTGGTGGGATGATCTGAATTCGGATTACGAAACCGAGTGATATTGTAAAATTCCGGTGTATCCAGGTTGTGGGGGGCAGTGTATGATTTTGAGCACGGCCTCTTTGCTGTTGCGTTTACAACCGTGATTTGAACCGTCTTTGATAGTACTGTATCTCAACCCCAAAACGTTGGGATATTTTTTTAAGAAGTTTTAAGAAATAGCAGTTTAAAAACATTGTAAAAGCAGATAATATTACCGGAACGGCTGTTACGAGCTTCAAATCTCAGTGTTTAAGATGGACTTAGCATGCAAATCCAGCATGGAAAACACCACTGCTAGATGTTTGTTGCTTGTTGATAACACCGACAGTGACGTGGGGCAGTAATAATAATCAGCCTTGGTGCTGTGACTTTCCCCTGCTGAGTTTTCTAGCAGTGACAGGATCCACTTTGAGCACCATGTATGCTTAAGCGAAATTATAGACTGTATACAACAAGTAGGGCAGAAATAAAAGATGATAGTCGTTTTCAATTCATAACAGTTTTGTTTTGTCAAGTGTCAATATGCTATTATCATCATGGAGAGCGTTTTGTGTCTCCATCACTATCACTGACGCAGGCATCAGCAAGCATGTCTTCACCAATTTCATTAATGAAACTTGCACTGTGAATGAAGGAATGAACCACGAGAGACTGAACGCAGTACCTGTATATGATGAGGTCTGAAGAGAAACTGCCGATTGAGGTTAGACTTCTCTATTAGATCCGGATCAGTGATGCAAACCTGTGACAAACCAAACCAGAAACGATAATCAGACACGTTATTTAGACACAATATCGCTGTGTGCTTTATTAATGCTTTCATTACTTTTGTTATGTTACTTTTCACACAACTTCCTGACACTTCAAGCTCTGATCCTACCTCCCCTGAGCATCTGGCCAATCCCATGCCCAGCAGTGCAAAATTCTTCAGCATCTCGCAGCCGATGGCGCCACAGCCCACCTGTGATGTCAAATGTAAACCAAAAACCAAACAAACATGGAATTCATGCTTATCATGTTAAAAACAAATACTCTAAACCTGTAAACAATTCAGAGTCTTATTCTGGCCCACAGATTCAGCTTTAACTTAAAGGAAATCACTTTAAAGGCTCAATCGTTAAACATCAACATTTTCAACAAAAACCAGGACATGCTGGAAATATCAAACGCTTGCTGCAATTGATGGTAATTGATTCTAACTCACAGCTTTTTAAAACAGAAGTTCCATTGAAAGTGCAGAATCTGAACTTTCACTGCACACTTCATTTGTGTATTGCTGCTGTCGGAACAAGATCTCAGATCTCCAAAGTAATAATTTCAAGGAGAAGCAAACATACTTTACTTCTAATGTACGGCAATGGAACTAGACTTTTGTCTAGACATTTATTTTTGGCCATTCATCATGAAATTTACAATCAATGTAAAGGACAACAGGCATTTTCACATTATGTCAAACACTGAAGAACAACAAAAATGGAGGTACAAGGTTTGTTTTGCTCTGACAGCAGCAACGTGCAAGTACAATGTTTCATTATGACTTGAAATTTCTATAACAGTTACTGTTGTGTGTGCAGTCTTGTTTCACCTCCATAATACTTTAACCACATTTATATGTTTGTTTTTCCTGAAGTACAGACCGTTCAAAAAAGATACTATAATTAATAATTGAATGCAAATGTAATTCCTTATATAACTAGTTAAATAACCTGTTAAAGGCTTCAGAATACATTTAAATCACATAGGAAAACTGAACCCAGACTTAAAACCAGTGTTTCAAAGAATAATACACTGATTATTCAGGATTTCTGTAGAATCAAAACAAATCCTCATTCAAAGGGGTCTGTTGTGAAATGCTCAAACCATCCCTGAATTGTACTATGTACTTGTAGTATTAAATATTGTACATTATTGTATAGTATGTATTGTATTATACACGCACGCACGCACGCACGCACGCACGCACGCACACACACACACACACCCCTCTGGAAAAATGTAAGAGACCACCTGAAAATGATCAGTTCCTCTAGTTGTACAGTTTCTGGGTTTGTGTTTGACCAAAATGAGCAGTTCTGTTTTATTCTATACACTACTGGAAACACGTCTCCCAAATTCCAGATCAAATGTTGTATTTTAGATCTGTTTATTTAGAAAATCACTAATGACGCCTCCAGAAGCCTGATTGTTGAACCAAGCTCGCTGTGCATTTCACCCCAGCCGCCGCTCGCCAGTCTTTCTGTAGGTCACTCGAGGTCATCTTATGGTGGTTAAGTGACATTGGAATGAGGTGGCGCTCCGTAGAGAGTGGTTTTGGCCCACTGCCAGTCTGTAGCTGTGTTGTCCTGTGTGTTTGCTGCTTGACCTTGTTCTTATGAACCGGACTCTCACTGTATCTGCCAGTAAAGCTAGAACCGAACCTTCTGTTCTCACTAAGAACCTGCTGTACATGTGGAGATGCTGATTTAAGAAGAAACTGGAGTGGTGTCTTATTTATTTCCAGAGCTGTATATATGTATGTATATGTATGTATGTATGTATGTGTGTGTGTGTGTGTGTGTGTGTGTGTGTGTGTGTACTTCTTGGCTGACATTATTAATTAGATACTAATGTGATCACATGATCTTAAATTCTGCCTTTAGATTCTAACAGATGGCATTTAGTCCAGTCAAGGGTTTTTCAGGTTTAGCTGTACACGCAAAAGAACTAAAGAGATAATGATAGTGACAATGACTCACCATGAAAATACGAAGCTTATGCAGATCTAAACACAATGACTCGCCGATACACGCTCTCAAGGCATCATAGCGATCTCCCCTACACACATACAAACAAACACAGAAAATGCCAATTACTTCTTATGCTATTATAAGGAAAACCATTTGATAAAGCCAGCTGTCTGTTTGCATTGCGTACCATAGTATTGTAGACCAATAAAATGCTCCTAAATAACTGTGACATGAAATATGGATACAACGGGACAAAAATTTATAACCACTTACATTAACCTATATATGTTTATATTAATATTTCAGAATTTATAATACAGTATTTTTTCTAATTGCTTAGTTCAATAGTTTAAAAAAAACCTGCGAATTTTAAAATGTAACGGGGATCAATTCAGGGGCCACCTATAACTGAGCTTCTGATAATTACCTCTTGCTTTCCATCAGTTCTTTTCTTACATATTTGTGTCATGCTAAGGATCAAGTGTGGATACAGTTCACATGGTGAGCTTCTGTGTTTGGCGGTTCAGCCTGTGTTGCTATCATACTACACCTGGTTGTTTCATTCATCTTCAGCATGAGGACTACGTATGGATGGAGATTATTCACATAAAAACAGGTGTAAATTTGAAACAGGACAGTTTTAAATCTGACGGCTCAAATCACGTAGAGGCTGTTTACACCTCAGTGTTGACTTGTAAGAAATTCATTTGGTAAGAATTCTATAAAATGAATATTGGAACATGTAATTGTAGTTTTAACATGTCAAAGGACTCTTCATTTACTGTACAAGCCAAACCTACTTTCAATAAACAGGAGGAAGATTTGTGAAACACTGAATTCCATGCAAATCAAGTAAGATTTTGCCTCATCTTCCAGGGGATAACGAGCTTGAAATCTGGTTATAATGTCACAATCAAATAAAGATACTACTTAATAAAATAATAGGCCATCCAGATCAGCATACCAGTTTACTGGCCAGACACTAAAACGCAGAAAAGTGGATCTCTATCATAACTTCACATTAAAACTTGAATCTTATATTTGAGCCCTGAACCTGTGCAGATAACAGGTTCAGTGCTGGTTAAACTACTAACTAATGAAATCCTGCACCATCCCCAGGAGTGCCACTTACCTAGGTGCAAACTCCTCTGCAGGAAGAGACTGGAGGGGCTGTACCACCTCTAAAGCATCCAGATAGAACTACATACATGCACACAAAAAGGGAGAAAGTGAAAATACATATTAATACTGTATATGCAATCCTACATAATTAAAGCAGAGCTGCACAATGTAGCAATATTGCTGCCAAAGCTAGAAGGCACTAACACACAAGGAGCGATAGTTCTGCAAGCGTGCACGTCAGTACAAATCAATTCAGTTCAATTTGGCAAAGTGTTTTGTGTTCAATGTAGTCAATTACTGTTAGCAATTTGTTTGTAAGCTGGTCTAACTGTGCAGATTCTGCAATACAGACATTTACCAACTGCCCAAACCATCTGCTTGAGTGTAGCTGTGCGTGTTGTGGTGCAAATTAAGTTCTAGCCTAAGTTAGATATTTGGATATTTAGATATTTGGGGGGAAAAATACAACTTGGCAAAGTACTAAATGCTTAAAAGGCATTTTGTTTGGGACTGTAATATCTTAATTATAGGAAGCAACAATTTAAGATTTTACAATTTGCTAATTTGAAACTTAATGACATTAAACACCTAATACTAACCAACGCTGAGTCTTATCTTTATGCAATAAACAAACTCATCTTTTGTTCTGGAATATATGATTCTTTGGTTTCCTTGTGCTTGAAAGTGTAGAAAAACACTCAGTGCTAACAGCGCCCCCTAGTGAGGAAAACTGATCGCCTGTAAATTACAAAAACCAATAAACTTCATGCTGCTTCTGATTTCTTAGGAGCTCAAACGACGATTTGCTCCCCTCATTGAGAACAACAGTTTTCATATGAGTAGGATCTGTTGTACGACACTCTCGACATTTATAGCAGCAGTGCTAAATGCTCAAGTACTGGGCGAGCTGGTCACCTACCCACTGCTGAAGTGGTGTGAATTTTCCTGTGAGAGCCTTCAGCACCTCCTGACTAGCGATGCCCCCGACCGCTGCCGCCAAGGGAGAGAGGCAGCCTCTCGCACAGCGTGAGACACAGCGCACCAGCGAAGGGTCCACACACACCTGACCGGATACACACACACACCAACAGGAAGGAAATGTTAGGACTTCGAACTGACAGCTACATGTGGTAGTGGGAGGAAACAGAAGACCAGGAATATCGTGCCCCACAGGACATACTACACGAATCTCACATAGCACATCTCACTTGATCTCTCTTTCATACCTAATAAAAAAAAATCATGCCTTTAGATTTAAAAGCCCTCCTAATAATAACAAAATCCCTGTGAATGGACCTGTGATTGGGCCACAGCACAGTTATATTAATAGTTCAGCAAACCAAATTTAATGTATCTGATTTTTTCCTTCTTATAACAGAGTTCATCAGCCAAGACGTGTTTGGTGTTTGCTTCTTTAGTGTTACATAGGAGCTGCGGTGGGCAACACGGTGATCAATTACGCTGAATTATATCGCAACATACTTTTCTGGGTGAACTGAGGATATCAGTACTTCAAAAACATGGATCAACTTCATATTTATTTCATTACAAAAATTCAGCACAGTAAAGTGCATGAAATGTTGAATAAAAATAATTTAAATTTTGATGTTAATTATTTTGCCATATTGCTCTCCAAGTACAATGTAGCCAATTACTAATGGAAGCTTACATGCCATCAATTAGCATCTCATAAGGTGCATGTCTAAATATGACACACTTGCCTCAAACTGTGTTGAGCTGGTGAATTGGTAATCTCATACAGACTTGCTTACATGGGCTCTGACACAGTGTATCCTAGTTCACTCCTAACGTTAACATACAACATGGGTGATCCTGGAAGGTCATAATACCCTCATCATCAAAAGAATAGCTGCACCCAGAAGGAAGTGTGGGATTGCAGTGTTATAGGGAAGGAAGATAAAGGTTACCAGGAACAATAAATGATGATACATTTAGACTGATATGATCAATATTTATTGAGCTACACATACAGAAGTAGTGTCTCTCAGTACGGAGCTAAGCCACCATGCTTGCTAGACGTCTCGGACGTCTCGAGTTGGGCTAAGAGGGGAAATCCGCAAAACTCACTTTGTCGCAAACTCATTTTGTCATGAATTGATTCTCAAAATGAAAAAAGAACTCACTTTGCTTTTCAGTGTTTCGTTGGCCTCCTCTGTGAGCTTCAGCAGGAGCTCAGAATCCTGCAAACAACTACACACAAACAGGTACGTTAATGAGAATCGGAGAGAAAGAGAGATACAGAGAGAGGAAGAATCTAGGGAAGCCCGATTCTGGCAGGCAGAGATTATTCATTTCTTATTGCAACAGCATGTCAAAAATACTAACTCAGTATCTTGAAATAATGACTTTCACTCATTTATCCTCTGAACCGCTTACCCTTTCGGGTTGGGGTGTGCTCTGGTTCCCCCAGACAGTCCAATCGGGTCCCGGGTGTGAATGTCCTTCTGTTCTCTGAGCTTATCCCAGCATCCACTGGACAGAAGGATATTCACACCTGACACCGCTTGGACTGTGGGAGGAACACACAGAAAGGAACCCGGATGCTCCATGCCAGGACTCAAACCCAGACCCTTCTTGCTGTGAGGTGACAGCGCTACCCACTGTGCACCTATATAATAACACCACACTATATTAAAATAATGACTTACCACATCATATGTCAAAAATGTCAAAAAATGATCAATCAGTAGTCAGTATTCCAACTTCCAACTACTAATAGGTAATTATTTAGAGGTGCCAAGTCAATATTCAAGAAAATAAGTCATTATATCAAGATAATCAATATTTCAAGATAATAGGTCATTATTTAAAGATACTTCATGACACTCAATATTTTGAGAAAGCAAGTTATTATTTTGAGACACCAAGTCAATATTTGGAGAAAGTAAGCCATTATTTTGAGCTATTAAGTCAATATTTGGAGAAAATAAGTCATTATTTTGAGATACCAAGTCAATGTTTGGAGAAAGTAGGTCATTATTTCAGCATACTAAATGAGTGTTTTCAGGATCTGAATATTTTGACATAATGCTGCCAAAAACACAGGGCGTACACAGGTGATATTTTTTTTCCTCCTCTAGGTGGTGGAAAAGGGCTTTCATTAAGAATAAGGGGGAGAGAGAGAGAGAGAGAGAGAGAGAGAGAGAGAGAGAGAGAGAGAGAGAGAGAGAAAGAAACATTACCCTATGCTGGGCAGTCTATTGTGTTGTTCCTGGAACATGTCCAAAGCCATCATAGTTGCGTGGATCTGCAGCGGCACCTGAAGGGAAACGAAAGTCTTTATTATTAATGTGATACTTTTCACAGCTCTGGTTTTCAGCCCCACCAAAGCCAGTTGCTCATTACTGTGTAGACTAAAAATGATTAGGGGTGGGCAATATGAAAATATATTATTGGTATCATGATAACTTATCACAATTCAAGTATTTAATGTTTATCACATGGGCATGCAGCTGATTGGTCGCTTTACCATTAGCTTATTTTACTAATTTTTTTCTCCCCCTGCGCCTTAATAAACAGCTTTGTGAATGTTATTGTCAAAAGATTCAAATAAGATATCACAATGAATCACGTTTGTCTTATTTTCTAAATTTAAATATTAATATATTTATAAGCTACGGTCTTTGGAGCTATATTTGTAGCTACAGTCATATGCAAAAGTTTAGGTGCTCCTGGTCAAAGTGTAAAGGGAAAACGTGTGAACACATCCTCCACAGGGAAAGCATCTGCACATTCTAATGCACATTTACTGTCTATTTCCTCAAATGATCATATTGGGGTAAAGCACACGTAAAATATGGGATATGGACACCAGCAGAGCTGATCATGTAAAATATCAGATATTGATACCGGTAGACGTGTACATGTAAAATATCAGATATGGACACCGGCAGAGCTGATCATGTAAAATATCAGATATTGATACCGGCAGAGCTGATCATGTAAAATATCAGATATGGACACCGGCAGACATGAAACAGTGGCTGTATCTTCCAACCAATAAATGTATATATAATATTTTACATATATTCAGTCAATGGTTCCAACATCTCTGTGACTGTCGTTCTTTACCTTCACTCAAGTCAAGTTTATTTATATAGTGCCTTTTACAACAAATGCTTTCCAGAAAATCCGGGTCCAACCCCCCAGTGAGCAAGCCAAACATGACAGTGGCACGGAAAAACTCCTTCAAAGCAGGAGGAAGAAACCTCAAGATGAACTCCTGTTCCTACAGCTTACGGATTCGTGTTACAGGGGAGGCTTTCAAAGGCAACTAGAGCTTTCTACTTCGCTAATGCTTTCAATAGCTTGCTGCTCATTGATTTATCCATTCGAGAGTGCCCTATGGGAGCAAGCACAGTCTGCCGAAAGTGTGAAAGATCTGCTTTGAAAGCCCTTTAAAAGGTCTATTTGAATGAGACGA
The DNA here is from genome assembly GCA_034552555.1 of Semaprochilodus insignis. Lineage (NCBI taxonomy): Eukaryota > Metazoa > Chordata > Actinopteri > Characiformes > Prochilodontidae > Semaprochilodus > Semaprochilodus insignis. Next base: position 5,515,817 of record CM067500.1, on the reverse strand, counting down.
CAATGATCAGGGGTTCTGTCAAAGCGTCATAGCCTGGAACGTCTACTCACAGCTAAATATCTAAAGGCACAGATATCAAATATTACTGCCCACCCTTAATTATATACTTAGTAATACTTACCTCAGGTTTGCTGAAGTCTGGAATAAGAAGCCGAGGGTCACATAACTGCTGCTCCATCGTCTCCTACAGACACACGCAGACACACAAACAGAGACAATTTTACCCTTTCAGACTGATACAAAAGTTATATATGCTATATGCTATGTGCTATGAAAGAGCTCAGATAGGGAGAAAGAAAGAAAGAAAGAAAGAAAGGAAGAAAGGAAGCCTTGTGCATATGTTTCATAGCAATATAAACACTCTGGTTCTACATGCTGAAGTGAATCAAACTGATTAACTGTTGCAAACAGTGCCGGTAACTCCTCCGGCGATGTAAACAAACACGGTTCCTTGTGTGTTTGGAGCCTGGTACCAAGCTCAGCAGGTCCTTGTGATCATATAAGAAGTCGAGACTTTGAGACTACTGACTGTTATCGAAGCAATTTCTCCTCTGATCACATTAAAGGTGTGGTAAGAGTATGAATGCACAAACTTCGCTGTTATTTTGTGATGTGTACGTACAAAGCTGTAGGTTTTGGGGATCTTGATCATGCGGAAGATCCCACCGTGGAGATATGGCTGGAACGATGAAGTATCACCTATTGTAAAACTGTAGGGAGAGACCACTGCGCGCGCACACATTCACAAACACATACACACCCCACAAACACAAGACATTATGCTTGTATTAGTACACGACACATGAAATGAAACATACATTTCACCAGATACTACATGCACCACATACAGTCATATGCCAGAGATTGAGCATCCTTGGCTAATCACAAAAGAATGGTGCACACACCACCTACAGGGAACATACTTAGTATTACAGATACACTATATTGCCAAAAGTATTCGCTCGTCTGTCTTCACACGCATATGAACTTGAGTGACATCCCATTCTTAACCCATAGGGGTTAATATGATGTCGGCCCACCCTTTGCAGCTATTACAGCTTCAGCTCTTCTGGGAAGGCTTTCCACAAAGTTTAGGAATGTGTTCATGGGAATTTTGGACCATTCTTCCAGAAGCGCATTTGTGAGTTCAGACACTAAGGTTGGACGAGAAGGCCTGGCTCTCAGTCTCCGCTCTAATTCATCCCAGTGGTGTTCTATCGGGTTGAGGTCAGGACTCTGTGCAGGCCAGCCAAGTTCTTTCACGCCAAACTCGCTCATCCATGTCTTTATGGAGCTTGCTTTGTGCACTGGTGAGCAGTCATGTTGGAACAGGAAGGGGCCATCCCCAAACTGTTCCCACAAAGTTGGGAGCATGAAATTGTCCAGAATCTCTTGGTCTGCTGAAGCATTAAGAGCCCCTTCCACTGTAACTAAGGGGCCGAACCCAACTCCTGAAAAACAACCCCACACCATAATCCCCCCTCCACCAAACTTTACACTTGGCACAATGCAGTCAGACAAGTACCGTTCTCCTGGCAACCGCCAAACCCAGACTCATCAATCGGATTGCCAGACAGAGAAGTGCAATTCGTCACTCCAGGAAACACATCTCCACTGCTCTAGAGCCCGGTGGCCGCATGCTTTACACCACTGCATTCTACCCTTTGCATTGCGCTTGGTGACGTAGTGTGTGTAGTAGAGGTCTGCATGTCTAGGTCCCTGGTTTTATACACCTGTAGCAAGGAAGTGATTGGAACACCTGAATTCCCTGATTTGGATGGGTGAGTGAATACTTCTGGCAATATAGTGTAGCATAAATTAGTAGTTCTCTGCTAGTTTTTGAGCACAATTACAAGGTGTTCACAGGTGTTTACTTCTATGGTAATATAACAGCTTGTTTTGAGAGTCCATGATAGCCCAGGAGAAAAATAATTACATACTAACTACGTACTTAGTATGCCAAATATAATCCTTAGTGCTATGAAATATATACTACTTTGAGACACCACTTAGATTCATTTAGAGATACTTATGTACATATTAAAGTACATCATTTCAAGTACATAAAAATATACTCATATATATAAGCATACGTACTTAATATACTTCTAAGTATAGCACACTAAAGTACTCGGTCTAATGTTTAATAATAGCTATTAAATGCAATTTAATTGAGCTGTTAATGCTACCAAATCCTAACCTTATATTTACGACTAAACCCACACCAACTCCTGATCCTAACCCTAACCTTAATGTTGCTGATATCATCTACAGACCATCATTTATTTTCCCGCTATGCGAAATTAAGCAGATAAACAGTAACAGTGCATGAAAAGTGCAGAAGTGTGTTCTCTGTAGATGACGTGTTAATGTTAAGTATTCTCACTTACCACCAACCACCAACACCTGGCTATTGACCAGGGGTTCCCAAACTACAATAATTTTATTCTAATATAAATTTTAGAATATTATATATATATATATAACAGTGTAGAATCTGGGTGTACCTGTAACTTGCCGCGTGGAGCCGTTGAGCTCAGACATGCCGTTAATTTCTCTAAAACACACACTCTGTCCCGTCTGAAGCCCGTGTGTGCGGTTGTCCATGCAGGTCACCACCCCGGGGTTGTCCTTGATTTGACAGACACACATAAAAGAGCAGATTTACTAACGTGCTGCACCATCACAAACCATATTTTTGTTCAGAACTGACTGTTATGACTCACTTGGGTTGCATATACCGAGACTGATGGTCAATACTGTTATACAGTTAACTAAAGGGCTCAAAAATCAGAGGCTGATGAGCTGAAAGGCTGAGTAACATAGCGATGTGTACGTGCATTATCTGGGTGGTACAGGATGATAAGTTAGGGGTGTGTGGGTGTGTGTATGTGTGTGTTAGAGTGATACCTGAGTGATGCTTTGAATGAAGAGCTCTTTGGGCTCCTCCCCCGTTGGGTCCGACACCTCGAAGCTCTCGCCGAAATCACAGAACACTCGCGAGCAGATTCCGAACATGTCACAGCTAATGAACTGCCATGAAAACACGGTGGCGTCACATACGTGTCATGCATAAGACAGCAATATGAAGAACAATGCTCCATTGTACTGTAGGGCTGCAATGATGAACCGACTTAGTCGACTAAAATCGACAACCAAATGAGTTTCCAACTATTGTGATAGTGGATTAGTTGGTGACATCATTTCCTCCATTTCAGTAAAGACCTGTGATTGTACATGTGAGCGCAGACAGACAAGACAGCAGAATGCAAACAGCACAGAACTAAGCACTGTCTAAATGTAAAGTTTAAACTTAGATCGTTTTTTTTTTTAATTCACCTTTATTAGTTTTGTTACATTGCAATTGTTGCGACTTGGCACATTCTGGTTTTAAATTTTGACAGGAAAAAGATTTTTATTTCGGTTTTGTATTAGCAAGAAAGCTCTTTAAAACTGATCTTTATCCACAAATAACCTCAAGCTACGTTTAAAAGCCTGTAGCTACATACAGAGTTATTTATTATTTATCATACTCTGAAGAACCGATTACGCATTTCAATATTCAATCGATTATTCGACTATCAAAATAGTCGTTTGTTGTAGCCCTCTTGCACTGGATCAACACGCCGAAAACTTCCTCTTTCTCTCATGTTAAATAAATCCATCAGATTCTTCCAACTGAACGATGTTTGTGATGCTGGTGTCTAACGTTAATCAAGCTGTACTCGCGGTTACATTCATTTCTCTGCAGGGACGGCCCGAACAATTTAACACTCATTCTGTCTATGAAGTATTCAGAAGCGCCGTCAATTTGAAGGGACATAAACCAAATTTCAAGGCCTTTTCATAGAACAGTTATTGAACCCTCTAGACTGTAAAAGCATTTTCTTCATTTTTCCATACATGCTTAAACTCACCTATAAAGGCACTTACATACCACATAACACACGTTTTATATTAAAATGCGTCAAACAATCGCAGCTCTCCTTATATCAAGGCCCCACTTAACCTAGAACAATCTGCAGAGAGTTCATTTAACCCAACAGCTGAAAAGCTGAGGAAACTGTTAACATCACTTGTGAAACTAGCTTTATTTTAATTTAGGTAAGGTCAATCGTTCTCTGAGTAGAGAGAGTTTTTGAGCCACTTCTTGCCATTTTCTGCTGCACACAGAAGAATTAGTCTTCCGCATTTAACCCATCCGTGAAGTGAAACACCAACTTGCGCGCACACACTAGGGGGGCAGTGAGAACACTTGCCCAGAGCGGTGGGCAGCCCTATCCATGGCGCCTGGCAGCAGTTGGGGGTTGGGTGCCTTGCTCAAGGGCACTTCAGTCATCATGTCCTGTCGGCCCTCCGGTCACAAGGCTGGTTCCCTAACCTCCAAGTGGACAAATTATTGTCGTGTTTGAAATGGAAAATTTAGAAGAATATATAAATGACATGTTTTAGAGAGTTCCAGAGTGGTCTGTTACACACATACTACAGACGGACATCCAGACCCATCAATCACAGGCCAGAGGCAGATGACGGATACTCAAATCCGCCAGTTACACATGGCGAGAGGCGCATGACGTATCTCAATGCGTCTTCATAGGCTCAGAATTGTGGAAGTGAGCCATGTGCATTCTTCAGATTAGAAGGGATGGAAGGGGCGACTACAGATTCAGGAAAGGCGTCAACGGTATTTCTGTGTCATATTATCACAAACATATTAATAGGAAAATCGAGAATCATCTCATGTGATGCGCCAGCGTGTTGGTCAACCTCAGAGAGCTAAAAAGAAGCTAATTTGAGTTTGTTTAGTTGAAGGCATGATACATTCGTGACAAGCGTTCACATCACCTCCGATCACAGTGGGCAGTAAAGCTACAACAATAAGCCAATAAGAAAGTGCTCAGTGTATTATCGGAGGTAAGAAGCTGGTATTGCATGGAGGCCTGACAAGTTTGATGAGCCACCTCAAATATGCATATATAGTGATCCTTATCTGAGTAACATGCTTCCCATCCACACTACCTTTGACTATTGACTATTATGGGCTCTTTTTTTGACAGCACAAACAAAAGGTCTGTTAATTATAAAATTACAATCACAGGTTTTACTGTTAGTGTCGTGCAGGAACTGCTCTTCAACTACCACATCAATAAGATCATCACATTTTAGTACATTATTATTATTATTATTATTATTATTATACTGCAGGTCGGAAGCGTTCTCATTTTGATGAAGGTAAGACGTGTGTGTTCATGGGTGTTTCTGTTTTCAAAGGTGAGACTGAATATGCGAAGCTTGCTAAACGCTGTTCGGGACAGCCTTATGTCGGTGTAGTCCTGTACCTTGATGGGAGGCTGCTGAGAATGGCAGAAATGATTGATCCGCTTCTGCAGGGTCAGCCGCGTCTCTGTTAACACCACACACTGTGGAGAGAAGACAAACACGTGCCCTTTCTCATGACATGCACAGCACCAGTCCTGAAAGGGTTCATGCAGCAGTTCAAGTGAGGATGAAAGAAAAAAATGTACATGTATCTGCTTATTACATTTGTACCGACACTAACTGGCCATTTTATCAGAAACACCTAGTGGCTCTAGACCTACGAAGTAGCGATGCATAGATCCAATACACTGGACCAGGTCCAGGTCAAAACGCAAGAGCGACGTTCCAAAATGTTGCTTTATGTTTATTGATGGACGTCAATGCTCTACATTTGAGAGATATGATAATTATGACTGATACGCATACGCAGCTGTAGCTTGATCCTATGATGGTCCATTACACTAAAACATGCTAACGAGAGGATGTGCCTGGCAGTAAGCAGCATGAGTCTGCGTTGCTGATGCCAAACTAGCATCATCTGGCTCGTTAAGGGCAGAGCATGAGCACCCCCTTGTCTCAGCCCTCATGTCATGTCCCATGGAAATGAGGCCACCTGGGTCAAACATTGTGGTCCGTCATTCGTACTGCTAGATATTAGCTAGCGCCAGCTTAGCAAGAAGGGCTTAGACACAACCATGCAAGCTCATTCTAGCACCATGAAGTCCCACTAACACAAGTTTAGAGAACAAGGACTCTAACATGAGCAGGTAAACCTCTGTATGTGTGGGTGAAGTTAGCTTGAACTGCTAATGTTAGCTCTGCGAGAAGGTTCGACGTCTTGACTTCTGTTCAAATGTGGAGACAGCGTGAAAAATAAATAACACTGACCCTGGATCGATACTCAGTATCGGCCAATACCCTGAAATCAGGTTACAAAATCGGTACTGTGGGAGGAAAGGTTTGGTGCAGCCCATAAAGTGCACCTGTGTTATATGTTAATCTATATCAGCTAATAAACTGACAACTCAGAGTGTGAGAACCGAGACCCTACCTGGTAGTTAAGCAGAAAGCTGAGGTCAGTGCTGTCATCAAGGGCAATGCTTGACACGGTGACCTGAACGTAGGGATTTAACTCAGTCACGCGGGAGTGGATAGCTTCCACCCTGAGAGAGAGAGAGAGAGAGAGAG
>CM067500.1:5479797-5508810 GCA_034552555.1 Semaprochilodus insignis | reverse complement strand
TTTAAGATCCAGGTATTCAGGGGGTATCAAGTCCTCACGGCTATTCTGGGGACTTTCTATGGAAGTCGATCATACTGCTAATGTGGGTTTAAGCAAGCACTGTTCAAAACAAAAGTCAGACCAGGATATGATACTCTGAGTTAGGGGTGTAAATCACAAGATTCATCACGATACGATCTTGCATCGATTCTTTTAGCCAACGATACGATAATTTTCGATACTTTGAAATTTGCCACGATGCGATTCGGTTCGGTACTCGTTTGTTTCGATACGATTCGATACGATTCCACACAATCTGTTATGTTTCTATGAACTCACAAATGCAGACAAAATGTAATTTGACCATTTTATTGTTAAATGTCATTAGCGGAATCTGACGTAACAGTAAATAGATACTGTAAACAAGTGCAGTTAACACTGCGAAATGAGGTAGGCTAAACAAAGAGGAGTGTTACTGCAAATCTCTACAGCAGCAAAGCTACTTTGCTTACTACTACTGTTTGGTAGTAGTAAATTAAATTTTAACCAAGGATCCCATTGAATAGTGCAAATACAGTAACAAATTAGTAGTAAATTACTTGCATATTAAAAAACACAATAAGACTCAAGTAAGAAAAATATGAAATAACCTGAAAATAAACCATAAAGTTATGCTTACATACGCTTCGGTTGTACACGACGTCCAGCCATCTGTTGTGATTGCGACTCGCCCTGCATCCATTAGCTCGCGTTTAATGTCATCCTGTACTTCTTGATACAGTTTAGGTATGCAGCTTTCACTGAAGTGTTGTCGAGAGGGAATGTTGTATTTCGGCTCCAGCGTGAGCAGAAGTTCACGAAAGCCTTCATTTTCTACTATACTGTAGGGCCGCATATCCTTGCAAATGAAATAAGAGATGGCAGACGTAATACGCATCCCTCTTTTGGAAGTGTGACTCAAATTTTGAGGAAAAACTGTGGGCAATAGCGATGCGGGTGCAAGAGTCTCTCTCGTGTTCAAGCCATCGGCTTCAACAACACCATGCCGCCGTTTTAGGTGAACTGAGAAGTTTGTGGTGTTACCCGAGTATCTTAATTCACACTTACATTCTTTGCATACGGCAAAGGTCTTGTCTGTCTGTCTGTTATTTTTTCGAAAACCGAAATGTTTCCACACCCATGACTTGTAACCAACGGGAGAGTGTATAACGTCTTCGCTGGTACTGCTCGGACGACTGGTAGACGTCTCCTGCATTGTTAGCGGACTGCAACATGCTGCCCCCCACAGTTTAGGAAGGGCGTAGCACGCAAAGAGGAATTATGCAGATAATGTTCGAACGCGCGTAAAAAAGGCAGGCATCGATGTTTATGCGTCACATCGATGCACCGGATCGTTTGCTATTTGGGTCGATGCATCGATACAGATCGATGGATTGTTACATCACTACTCTGAGTAGACCAGGAAATCTGAGGGTCGTGTCTCTCGAGCCAGGGCAAACCTAAAACCACAGGAAAAGTAGAAGAGTCAATAACAAAAAATGTAATGTTCTCAGAATGAAGGCTGCTAGCCTCCAACCGAACAGGCAGAGTCATCTGGGAAATAGGCCGCAAGCCCACGGGTTCCCCATCCAGTGCGGCAACCTTGAGAGCGTGGTTGAGTGGCTCCACCGGTATCTGAAGCTGCTTAACCACTCTGTCATCAATGAAATTTCCCTCGGCCCCGGAATCGATCAGGTGATCAAAACAACAGGTATAATGAAAGACTTTTTTACCAACCCCACTTTGGGAACACTGCGCACGCTTTCCCGGGGTCGGTGCCAGCGATTTGTGTGGGCGAGCCTGGCAGTCTTGCAGAAAATGACCCGCAGCGCCGCGATACATGCACGGACCCCCATAACGTCTCCGAAGTCACTCCTCGCGAGACAGCCAAGCGGAGTCAAGCTGCATGGGGTGACGACCAAGGGTGACGGTCGATGAAGGGCCAGTCCAGGGGTGCTAGGTTTGTGGGTTCGGCGTCTGCTGAGAAGCTGGTCAAGACGAATAGCCGTAGCAATGAGTTGGTCCAAATCCAGTTCATCGTCCCTACAGGCTAGCTCTGTTAGCACGTCGGCATGTAACCCATTCCGAAAAGCAACCAGCAAAGCGGGTTGGTTCCGTCCGCTATCAGCAGCTAAAGTACGGAATTCCAAAGCGTATGAAGCCACAGAGCGGTTACCCTGACGCAAACCAGACATCTCACCGCTAACTCTCCCGTCGCAAGGGTGATCAAAGACAGCCTCAAACTCCCGAATAAACTGATCATAAGTACGACGACTGAGTCGAGGCCAACCTGCGGTAGCCCAGTCCAAAGCTTTATCTGTGAGACGGGAAACAATAAACGCGATCTTAGACTGATCCGTGCTGGGTGTAGTGTTACTAAAAAATACCGAGCACTGCAACAAAAAGCCGCTACACTTATCAGGAGTACCATCAAACTTGTCCGGTTTGCTAACAGGCATAGTAGCAACCTGGCTAGCCGGAGGGTTAGCAGGAGTAGCACTAGGACTTATAACACCAAGAGACTGTAGCTGAGAGGTTAATCCCTGAAGGCTAGTGAGTAGCTGTGACATCTGAGTCTTCTGCTCGGTTTGTTAAAGAGACAGGGAACTCGCCGACCGATTAACCATGTCAAGGATCTGCTGGTGCTGTCCAATCAACTGTCCCTGATACTGTAGTGCTTGCTGAAAAGCCTTGTTATCCGCCATCCTCATTAAAAGGCAAAGTATACCGTTAGGGTCCGATGGAAGCAGGACGCAAGCAGATAAGGCTTGAAAGGTTGAAAAAGTAATACGGGGAAATCCAAAGAGCAGAAACCAAAAAACGGGCGCAGGGTCAGAAAAACGGCAAACAGAGCAACACGGGCAAGGCAAAAGTCGAAGTCGAAAATACAAGCGGAAGAAACAGTAACAGGAAGTCATAAACACGAATACAAAAGGCTTAGCACGTACTGATAACAGAGACGATACTTCACAACGAGGGTAACAAACAACACAGTATTAAAAGGTATTAAAGCACCTTTTAGTTAGGATGTGGTGAAATGGGAGGTTTGCATCATGAGTGTGCAGGTGACGAATCTTCAGCACTGTGTGATGCCATTATGTCAATGTTCATCAAAGTCTTGGATGGAGGAATGTTTCCAGCACCTTGTTGAATTGTATGCCATGAAGAATTAATGCAGTTCTGAAGACAACATTTCTCAAAGCAGGGTTTCTTAATTTAGTCTGATTTAATTTAGATGAGTTAACTTCAAATTCAAGCCTCCCCAACTGAGAAAGAGTGGAGTGACATTCTTATAATACAGTCTTCAGCTTTGACTAACTTTTCAAACAGAATTTCATTCTACTATTTTTATCTTCCATTGACTGCAGGTGTTACTACACTCTGCAAACCTAAAACACATACCACTCCATTCAAAGAGTAAGTTAAAACTGTGTTAGTGTGTGTTGCGCTGGTTCAAGTGTATCAGTACTGCTAGAGTTTTCAAACACTGCAGTGTCACTGCTGGACTGGGTCCAGTGGTGGTCCTGTGGGGGTCCTGACCATTGAAGAACAGGGTTATAAAGTATACAGAGAAACAGATGGACTACAGTCTGGAACTGTAGAACAACAGAGCGCTCCTATATGGTCTCTGGAGCTGATAAAATGGACAGTAACTGTAAAGACAAGGAGGTGTACCAATAAATGTGGCTTGTGGGTGTATATGGTATAAAGGATGTACTCACGCTGACAAAGATGTGGAACTTCAGAACCACCCAAATTAACACTTTCAAGTGATGAATGTCCTGTGATTCAATACAAGTTTGCATTAACACATACACACTGTGTCACTTAATAGATAAAATAAACACAATCTCGTTTCCTGTCAAAAACAGGAGGGTGCAGCAAAGGGCCTATTAACAAAACCTTAAGCTGGACTGGATGTGAAAGGAAAGGAAAGGAAAAACTAAAAATGTGCAGGGCAGTGAGAAAGCAGTTGAGAAACACTGACCTTACCAAGTCTCTGTAACATTACCCCAAAAACAGATACCTGTCTGTCATCTCTGACAAACCTCTACATCTGTGACATTAAATGACAATCGGTGGATGTTACCCCTTTCAGTCCAACATAATGCTGGTGTGTTTCATCTAGCAGAAAACAATCCCACTGGCGTTTATCACCCAAGTTCCCACTTATGTCACATTTAACTTGTGAATAGACTGTGTGCTTGTTAAGTCTGACATCACGCATGACGTTAAAGCCATTTCTGGATCCAAATGCTCTGTTACAATGACTGAGCATACAATGACTGAGCCTGGTGCATTTTTTTCCACCATCACTTACTTCTTTATTTTGACAAGGCACCACTGAGGGCAAAAAATAGATCTTCTTTCTTTCGACTCCAATCCATGTATTAAGACCTCTGGGTCAGGTACTGTAATTCAGTGTTTCATTTGTCTTCATAGCAAGAAGCACCTTATAAAGCCCATAACAAGGGTCTCTACTTAGGACCAATTCGGTTTTGGCCTGTGAGCACTGGCACCAAACTTTTATTTAGGAATTGTAATTTGCCTTATTAACTACATCAGTTTCCTTTTGTCTTTCATACGGTAGAATGACAACTGAGTAGTGTTTGAACTACTATGATATTGTTTTCTAATATGAAATTGGTATTATCATCTATTCAAACAGAACTGCGGCATGCTGAAAAGACGAGAGGCTCCGTCGATAGGTCAGGTCTTAATAAGGGGATTAGCTTAAAGCTAATGCTACCCTCATTAATCTAAGATTTGGTTATCATTTGGCTAATAATAATAATACAGTCATTCCGTGTTGTTTATATTTCTTATCCAAAACCATTTAGTTAGCTAAATCCTCAGCCATTAGGTAACTTAAATTAGCCAACTAGCTTATCTTAAATTTAAGCAATAATTTAGCTAAATTCTACTTTTGAAACAACTCACTTCGGACATATAACGTTACAGAACACAAAGAACCGTATGTATTTTTAAATAATTCTCATGATTGTTCAACTATTGTTGTCTTTTTAAAAGTTTTCACAGCAGTAGCTTCCTTCAGACCTTACTCACGTTATTCACTTTGGACTTTTAAAGAGTGAACTGCTTTCAAACATTAAGACCGGAACAAACTCTTGGAAGTGGGCGTGGCGAACTAAGGTGAATATAGTATCTGAAATTAATTTTTACAGTGTAATTAAAATTATATGGTTAATTATATGGTTTTATCTACACCAAATAGCACAGGCACTGACCTTTATTGATCTCATTATTGCTTAAGTCTAGCTTTGTAGATCAGAATACTTTTCATTTTAAATTCCACACATTTGTTACCAGAACACCTTAAATGTGTGGAAATGGCAAGCACATGAACCGTCCCTCTTGAGTGGAAAAAAGCATTTCTATGAGGTAGAACTCATCAGGTAATGAAATGAATGGGAACTGCATTAATTCCATCAGAGTCCACTTGTTTCTTAAAGAACACTTTCTATAAAAAACTCAAAATCACCTGGTAAACCACGTAGAACACAACAGAAATTAGAGAAACCTTTCATGGGTTATGTGTTTTTCTCAGTCAGGATAGCTGGAACTAAACACTTAATTTAGAGTACGAGGATTCAACACACATATATAAACCAAGAAAAACTGGATTTAATAGAAATGTCAAATGGTAAAAAAGTAAACTAACAGAACACAACCTCCCCACCTTAAACCTCAGAAAAATACAGGACTCTCCAAAGAACAAACTATGCTTCCCTGCTTCACCTCACGCAACTTTAGTGGCAAAGCAGCAACCACTAAATCAATGTCTCCCGTCCACACAGCAGCTGGGACAACGAGCTCCTCCACTGAGGAGCAAAGGAGCACTGTGTCGTTGTTTCGGCTGTATTTTTGAGCTCTTCAATTTCTGCAAAAACACAGGACATGTTAGTGACTATAGGGCAAACTTCAAAAACATGTTTTCTAAGGTGTTTGTTAATAAAGAAAAAGGAACTCTCAAAGAACCCTTAGCATGAGTAAAGCGTTATTTGCATCATGAAAGTGTTCTTCAGACAAACGAAAAACATGCTGTATATGGTGCTGTACATAAGAGTTCCATGTAAAACTACCTCCAGCACATTCTCCCGTAGCACAATCTGTTTATTATCCAAAACCGTAGCATTCTGTTTTTTTCCCTTCTTTTAATGTGTTGTAGCTTTTTGTGCATGTAAACAATCTGCAAAGTACAAAACCAGCCCAAAGAGAAACTCATAGACAGATACAGAAATATAAGAAAATAAAAAAATAATAATTAAGCATGTAAAGCTATTCTAGTAGACCCCCAAAATAACATTATCAAGGTAAATTTTATTATATAGGTGCATTTTAATGAATGTATTTAATCTTTATGAATGTATTTGTTTTTGTTAGTTTTTGTTTATTCATGTGTTATTATTGTTAAATAATTAATAAATAATTAATTACCTTGACTACAGTGTATACTGTAGAACTGAATCGAAAACTGGCTTTGGGCTTCTGCCGGAGATGTGAAATTGTAGCAGGATCCCCCAGTGCCAGTTGGACGACTGCGGCCTCCCTCCAGAGGGTGACGTCCACTCTTTGATCCTGGCACTGGAGGGACAGATCCAGGACGGGCACTGGTCCCTCTGTGGTAGTACACATCTAAGCCATAATAAACAATAGTGCTGTTTAAAATGACTTGGATATCTGGTTTCTAGAGAGAACTTGAGTGTTTAAAGAAGAGGTTCTGAACGCTTTTGAAACACGTTCTCTACATCATCACGTACGTTATTCAGTCTGTACCGTGGCATATTGCTGCCACGCATAATAAAAAATAAGCAGTTTTTATGATGTAGTGATGCTGTAATTACGATAAAGGATCTCGTTTTAGGAGAAAATAAGTCGTATAAACTACATGTGTCCTAAATAGGAGATGTCAAATGTCTATGTTCTGTGAAACGTGTTGATGGCGTAATGCTGCTGGCTGGTGAACAGGCTACTAGCTGTGTTTGACTCTGTGGTTCAGTGTGTTGCTGTAGTGTACTCTAATGTTCCTGTATGTTTGGATTAAACTAAGCGAAATATTCATAAGCAGAAGCGGTAATCGCAGCATGACGCGGCACACAACGCTTCAGTACGGGAAGCGAACACACTTTTATTTACTTAGCTCTCTTTATACTACAGTTATTCTATGGACACTGAACATTAATGTGAGTTCAGTAGATAAAACATCACCTATGAACATGTAACCCGTTTCAGATTCTTCCTCACTGAGATCAACACAGTTAAACGCTACAGAGCTGTAGAGCAGCCTAGTCCAACTTACAGAGTCATTACATACTGTATAGCTACATTGATAACAGTATAACTTGGTGTACATGGTCTAATGCTCTGTGTAATCTGTCTGGATTTTGTATTCCTGAATATACATGATGCAGTCATAACACTGATGTTACACACGGCTTGGTTCCCAAGGCTCCAGTTATTTGCAAAGGTGTTCAGTGGGGTTGAGGGCAGGCTCGTGGAGTCCCTCCACTTCAGGATCACCAAACCATATAGACAGAATGTCCAGCAGTCTACAGACACTCCTCCAGCACTTCTTCCAAAAATTGAAAGTATTAATAGGGACTTTGCCTCCCTTGTCTTCCAGGAAGGCTTTGTACTAGACGTTGGACCAGTTTTGGGAGGATTTAGTTGCCATAAGAGAATTAGTGAGGTCAAGTACTGATGGTGAATGAACAGTTCTGGATCACATTTTTCAAAGTCTGCATGCTTCACTACACCACACGGAGACATTATGATGTTGTCAGTGTGACGTGATATTGGTGCTTATGCAGATATATAATTGGGCCTGTTATGAAATATCATGGGATCAAACGCAGATGATTTCTGTTCACTAACAAACAACAAAAATCTATAAAATAGCCATATGGAAAAACTACTATACATGCTACTATACATACTAATGCTATAATTGGACTGTTTTGGACGGGGGTCTCTTTAGCTCGAGTATGTTGCGTTAAATGTTTTAAATGACCTGTTTTCTTTCATCTTATTCAGTAACATTTAAATCATTAATTAATTAGTTAATATAAAAAACTGTAATGGCAGACATAAGTGTTCTAAAAAGGCATAATTCTAACTGTTTATGGTCTCAAAAATGAATAATAATGTTAATTTCAACAATAAAAATAACGAAAAAATATAGTTTTTAATAATAGTAATTACTACAATTATTATGATTATAATAATAATTATTATTATTATTGTTTGGTTGTTATTATTATTGCTATTATTATGTAAGATGCATTAAATACAGCCATCCACACAGATATTAATAATATTGTAATAATAATAACAATAATAATAATAATAATAATAATTTATTATTATTATTATTATTATTATTATTATTAGTAGTAGTAGTAGTAGTAGTATTATTATTATATAAGATACAGTAGATACAGCCATCCACACAGATTATTATTATTAATAATAGTAGTAGCATTATTATTATTATTATTATTATTATTATTATTATTATTATCATTATCGTATCTAAAACAATCACTGGTGTATTTAGTTTACTTTAGGTCAGTCGGTCCTGGTCCATGCTGCGGGACCCACTGAGTCCCAGCTGATGTGCGCCGTGCTGTCTAGTCGGTGTCACCGCGCTGACCAGTGGATCGTGCTAGTACCCGGTCTGCGCTGCGCGGATCCTCAGAGTAGCTGAGTTTGAACAGGCTTTTCAGCTGTTCGCTTCCCGTACTGAAGCCTTGTGTGCCGCGTCAGGCTGCGATTACCGCTTCTGCCATGAATATTTGGCTGTAGTTTAATCCGAATATACAGGAACATTAGAGTACAGTTCAGTACCACACCGAACCACACTGGCTAACAAGTTCCTGAGGAGATTTGGAAATGGCATTAAATACTCTTCTATCATATGCTGAATCCGCAGGTTACTGTGTGAAACCCGGGGGTGTAAACTTTAAATCAGATTGGAGAAAGTGATTCATTTTGCTCTAACTGTTCAATCGATTCGTAATGAGCATCACTACTTACAATAACACATATCTTAAAACAAAATGTACAGAAACTTTATTCTTCACTGTACTCACCTTGATCACAATTCCCTCCAGCGTGTAGTGCTGATGAGGACTGCAGGGCTGTTCCAAATCTTTGGAGGGGGGCAGACGGCGTGGTGACCCTTCGTCTCCAGCTCAGGGGAGACCGGTAGGTTTGCCGTTTTAAACACGGTAGTCGATGGCTTGAAAAACATTTTCATTTCGCCATACCGGCCAGTCAGATTACAGTTTCTGATAAAATAAGACCGTCCCTCTTCAACAAGGTGACAGTCTTCGTTTTTCAAGTGCACCACCATGTATGTCTGTCCATCCGACAGTGCGCAGTTAGCAATGAGCTTTGTAGACTTTATAGTCACCACGCCATCCACCACTTCGTAGCTTTCGGCACGAATGATCATATATTTCGTGATGCATTTCACCGGATGGGAGCCAGTTTGCCATATGGAGTGTGAGACTGGGAAAACATTCTAAAGAAACAAACACCACACAAAAACAAATAATTAACTGACTGCAAAGAGATTGTACGTTTCTGTATGGTGTGGTATTTGCCCACGATTCTAAAGTATGCAAATAATTTTTTGCTGATTGGTTGGTAAAAGAGCCGTTCAGCTGCCACTGACGGTGAATTCTCGCTTGCTTCCGGAATTCCTAATATGGGCATGACGCCATTATGCAGAGGCCTTGTGGCCAATGAAATAGTAGCTAGTGCTACCTTAGCAACAGTAACCATGGAGGCCCTCACGCAAAAACTGAGAGAATCTTTGGGAGGTTAGCACAGTAGCTAATTTGACTGGAATTTCTGAGGAGATTTGGAAATAACATTAAATACTCTTCTTTATTATGTACTCTATATTATAAATCTAACACCTGCACTTCCTCCAGAATTAATGTTGGATACATTTAGGTACACTAAACTGCCTAATCATATGTGTAATGCAACTTTTCCCTAAAATAACAGTTTAGTTTATTAACATACATTCTCAACACCTTGTATGAGATGAACTCACAATACAGTATTTCATAATCTACCTACTCCTGACTGATGACTTTACTGACAAAGGATGATGACTGACAGAATGACTGACAATAGCCCCCAACCCTCACCCAGCTAAAACAGGGCCCTTTCTAAAGCTTTCTTTTAAAGTTTATTAAACAACTGATGGGATCTTTGAATTTGAAGGTTAGCACAGAAGCTAATATGACTCAAATTTCGGTGGAGATTGGAAAAGCCACAACCTTTCATTATGACTTTCAAGTGAAATAGCATTAGAATTACATAACATTAGCAACCTGAGCATTTTTAAGGGTAAAATGACTTAACAGTTACCGTTTGGTAAAATAATATTAAATACTAAAATAAAAATGAGTGTGTTGAAACTATACAGAGGTATAGCCAGCTGTTCGTTCGCTATTAATCCTTATTTATTTAATATTTTATTGTTGTTGTTGTTTTTTACGGAATGATGATCTACTTGAGATTTCCTGCAGTTGACTGAGGACCCGATCAAAAGCACTGACAAACTGATGATCTTTCTGATTACCTGCATGTACATGAATTAAAGGTGACAGGGAATTTAAGGTGGCAGGGTATTTAAGGTGGTTGGAGTAAATTTAAGGTAGAAGGGAATTTTAGATGGTAGGAGGGAATTTAAGGTAGCAGGAGACAATTTAAGGTGGCAGGGAATTTAAGGCAGTAGGAATGAATTTAAGGCGGTAGGAAATGCAAGGTGGCAGGGACTTTATTGGGGTAGGAGTGAATTTAAGGTGGTAGGGGAATTTAAGATAGCAACGATTTTAAGGTGGCTGTGAAGTTAAGGTGGTAGGAGTGAATTTAAGGTGACAGGGAATTTAAGGTTGTAGGAGTGAATTAAAGGTGGCAGGGAATTTGAGGTAGCAGTGAATTCAAGGTGGAAGTTAATTTAAAGTACTACAGCTTTTAAACTTGAACTTTTCAAAGTAATAATCAGACTTTTTCAAGCCAACTTAAAGTTCGTTCACAAACTTTCCCTTTCTAGTTCCTGTTTGGAATTCTTTTTATCTGAAGGTTAAAGGCTCAGGCAGCTATGCGGACCAGTATAGCCCCTCACCATATATCTATTTAGTTGGTGACATCCGTGTAGAGTAAGAAGACGTGGGAAATGTGGGAAAACTGTGTGATTGTCCCGTCCGCACTGCCAGTAGTTTCACCTCTCGTCATTACAAAGACAAACTGAGTCATGATGTAACATTATTTGGTGCAGAGCTCATGAAGAAATAAGGGGAATTAAATGAAGGGATGAAATGAAGGATAAAATAATGAAGGTTACTCAAATAAGGGTACTAGATGATGGCGACAACATTTAGGGTACTAAAATAAAGGTTCCAACTAAAAGGAAATAAAATAAGGATATAATTTGGGGTTTTAAATGAAGGGTACTAAATGTAGGGTGCAAATTAAGGGCACTAAATGAAAGGTATATTTCATACATTTATTTTAATATACTAATTTATGTTTTATGTCCAAGTTTAACATTTTAGAGCTACACCATGTAGGTCTAAAATGGTGGACATATGGAACTGCATGCACATGTTGAAAGAGCACTAGAAGGATGTGAGTCTGCTCAAACCACACCCAGCTCTTCATTACGGCTGTGTGGTTTAGTCCTCAGTATGACTTTCTGTGCACACTTCAACACTACATGCAGTTCAAAATAAATACGCTGGCTGATGGTGGTCACTGCAGCCAGGGGTGCTCCAGGATGTCGTGGAGAGATGGTCTTCCCTGAGAGCACTTGTCCAGACATCCACCCAGAAGATCTTTACAGTCTGCAGAAACACAGAGACACACTTGGTCAGAACTGTGTGTGTGGGGGGGGGGGGGGGCTAAGACTCTGTATGAGTAAGACTCTGTTGGGGTCCATATTCACCTTCGGACAGGTGGGCTGGGAGGTAGAGGTCCTCACTGACGATTTCTGTAGAGGTCCTGAAGGGGAGCTCTCCGCTCAGCATGACATACAGCACAACTCCTGTCTGCCACACTGTGCACGGCTCACCCAGGTAGGACCTCTGGAGGTACCACTCAGGAGGAGTGTACTCAGCCGTCCCTTTAAAGTAGAACACAGACAGTGAGTGGACAGTAGAACAGGGACAGTGAGTGGACAGTAGAACATGGACAGTG
Source organism: Semaprochilodus insignis (assembly GCA_034552555.1). Classification (NCBI taxonomy): domain Eukaryota; kingdom Metazoa; phylum Chordata; class Actinopteri; order Characiformes; family Prochilodontidae; genus Semaprochilodus; species Semaprochilodus insignis. The sequence goes on along the minus strand of CM067500.1, from coordinate 5,496,555 downwards.
AGTGGACAGTAGAACGTGGACAGTAGAACATGGACAGTGAGTGGACAGTAGAACACAGACAGTGAGTGGACAGTAGAACATGGACAGTGAGTGGACAGTAGAACAGGGACAGTGAGTGGACAGTAGAACACAGACAGTGAGTGGACAGTAGAACAGGGACAGTGAGTTGACAGTAGAACATGGACAGTGAGTGGACAGTAGAACACAGACAGTGGGTGGACAGTAGAACACGGACAGTGAGTGGACACATGTGGATGTTTCTGGACTTACTACCGTTCAAAAGTTCACAGTCAACCTTTCCAATAATACAGGAACCTACAATGTTACTTTTGTCACTTTTTAAAATGTTACTTTTAAAGAATGTAAAGTGTCTCTAAAGTTCTGTCAGCGTTCACTGCAAATCCATACCAGAATACCGGGTGTAGGGGCCGTCCTGCAGGAGGCAGCCACAGCCCAAGTCCAGGATGCGCACACAAGGACCCTCGGTGTTCGACTGCACCAGAATGTTGTCTGGTTTAATGTCGCGGTGCAGGACCCCTTTGGAGTGGATGCTGATCATACCCTCCACTAGCTGCCTCAGGATTTCCTACAGTATGAAAGAGAGGATGGAGTTCATACAGTGGAGTTACATGCAGGACGTCGTACGGAGAAACAGTTCTCAAAGAAAACTTACTTTCTGGAAGTCACCACAATTATCACCACATTAACCACATCAGCCGCCATCACCGTCACATTCAGACACTTAGAAGACACGTGTAGGCTAACTAGTGTAGGTTAACTAGTGTAGATTAACTGGTGCAGATTAACTAGTGCAGGTTAACTGGTGTAGGTTAACTAGTGTAGGTTAACTAGTGTAGGTTAACTGGTGTAGATTAATTGGTGTATATTAATTGGTGTAGGTTAACTGGGGTTAATGGGGAACAGTGTGTACGTGTATCTTAAATGAAATCCAGACTCAGTAGACGAGAGAGAGTCTTTCAGCAGCACTGTCTCTCACCTTGGCTTCCTCTTCAGGTAGAGATCCTCCTTTGACCTGCATGTAATTATTCAGGTCCATGCAGGGCACCGGCCGCTCCATCACCATCACCAGCTCGTCCTGCAGCATGTACCAGTCAAGCAATGCCACAGGAACCCCTGGTGTCCTTCCGGTAACGGCCTTCCCTTCTCCCGCCCTCTTCAACAGAGCCACTTCCAACGGTAGCTGCTGCGGTTCTCCATCCACATCCTATAACAGAGCACGTTATTCCAGAGACTGCTCCTCCAAACTTCACCACACTTCTGTCCTGTAGATCCACCTTGCTGGTGTTCAGTTCCAGACCTTTACTGGTTAATGTGTAATTTGTTATCATGTTATTAGTGTTAATTAGTCTGAATTAATGACTAAAAGAATAGTGTGTGTGTGTGTGTGTGTGTGTGTGTGTGTGTGTGTGTGTGTGTACACTCACCATAATGACATGTTTTACTTTGTCAATAGGGATGTGTTTAATAGCCACCTGCAGGATAAAGAAAAGCTGGGTTGAGCACATTACTGCTGTGAGCTGAATGCTTTAGAACCAATGACTGAACACTGCTTTGTACTATCACAGTGTTGAGGTGATCTGTTTCTCTCTTAGTGGTGTTAAACAGGGTTAGTCTGTCTCACAAGCAGCCGCTCTTTACTACAGCTGCAGAAGTTGTATAAGTGTGTGAGTGTTAGTTACAGGCAGCAGGTCGTCTCTCCTGTAGCCAGCGTACACGGAGCCGTATCCTCCTTTCCCTAGACAGTCCCCCTGGATGTACTTAACGTCCAGCACATCTGCAAGGAGAGTAGAGAGTTTAGTGATCCATGAATGCTCCCAGTGTGTATGTATGTGTGTGTGTGTGTGTGAGTGTGTGTGTGTGTGTGTGTGTCTGTGTGTGCGTGTGTGTACACTACTGTCACGTTACACACCTCTCAGTAGTCTGTCTAGGTCAGTTTCCACAATGTCTCTGCTGTCACTCTGTGACTCCTCAGGGTGACTGTCTGTCTCGTTACTCTGTTCCTCGGATGAAACATCCTCACTGGACACAGAGTGCGAAAAGTCACAGAAGTTCCAGCCTCTTTCCTCACTGTGAGCAGGGGATCTTAACACCTGCTGCTCCTCTTCCTCTTTCTCCTCCACCTCCTCTCTCCTCCTTCTCTTTCTCTGAGGCAGCTCGCTGCTGCTGAGCTTCCTCTTTCCTCTCGGGACGAGGCAGGTGCTGGTAGACGCCCCGTCCACTTGAGAGGCTGTGTCGTCTGAGTTTTTCCCTTAAAAGTAAAAAGGTATAAACTTTGTCTTTACACCGCATGAGTTTAGACCATCACATTTATAGTCCTGGAACATCACACAGCTTTAGCATATCGCTAAATCTCACTGGAGAATCTAGAACGGGTCTATGGAAAGACTAGACCAGCCTAATATGTACCTACCAACTGGTACTGCTAACACTGGCTAAAACTGGCTAATGGCTAACCTGGCTAGTGACCAAAACGACTGTATTCCGAATAAGCACAAAAACAGGTTTTCTTGGAGGAGTTCATTTAGGTTTTCCAAATGTTTTGCTGGAAAACAATGAACTCGGAGGTGACGTCATTCCGAGATCCGAATTCCGAGCTAAAAGGAACGCATGAGTCCACCTGTCCACAGTGTCTAGTGGAAGCTTATATTTCATACCCATAAATACACAAATCTTACTACCACAGCTAATGCTGCTAATGCTACTGCTAATAATGCTAATAAACTCTGATAAATGATGCAGTAATAAGACTAAACTGTGTGTGGACTGTGTTTGATAGGGCTGATATGCTGTATTCACTGCTATAAATCCATGTAGGCTGGTTTAGTTAGCTCTGCTGTTGGTGTAGATAAGTATACAGGCTAATAGCGCTAGCACTTTAGCTTCAGGGGTAGCTGATGTTCCATTACTGAATTCTTTATGAATTTTACAAATAGTGATCAACCAATCAAAGGGTTCCTTTGTAAAGCAAGTGATTCCCTATAGGACCATGAACACTCAATGAATTGATGAAAGCGTTCTTAGCCTCCTGAAAAGGGTTCTTCTAAACTGATGAAGAATGTGTTGTAGGTGGTTCTTTTTTGGACCCCTTTAGAAAAGAGTTCTTTTTTTGATACAAGATTGACGTTAGAACTATAGCAGAACCCTTTTTGGTGCTATAAAGAACCCTCTTCCAGCACATTCTCCGTCAATCTGAAGAACTCTTTGACCATGAAAAGAACCCTACTGAACATAAAAGAACCGTTTGTAAAGTTCTTAAATTAGTCCTACAGCTGAATGATCTCTGCTGTGGTTCCTCTGCTGTAGGTCCACATTAATTCTCTCATTAGTTCTCACTAAAAGTTCATCATGGTGTAATTACTGAGTAATCATTATGAGATTAAATACTCCTCAGAGAAAACTCACTTATGACGTTCCTAGAACGCAGAAAGTACACGGACATGGTTCCTACGAAGGTGCTTCACCAGGTAGAACGAAGTCAGTCAGCTCACATAAGAGATCGAATGTGAGTGTGTCCTTACACTCAGCTCTGCTGTCTTATATACGGCCAGTACAGAGAACCTGATGATGTCATAATGGACACTAGGTAGAGTTCCGTAGCTGCTGTGGCGATGGAGAAAGTGTGAGGTCATGAGGATCTGACAGTTTAGAGGGTGGTCTAGTGTGAGGTGGTGAAGTGTGGTGAGAGTTAATAGAGAGAACGTGGTGGTCTGTATGTGTTCTAATGTACACATACATGTTCACCGCCCACATGAAGAGCTGTACATGCCCTCTTTAACACAGGACATTAGACTGAAGCAGCCATGAACGTATCACAATAACACGGTTCAGAATAATATGAAGGCGTCACATGACCTTTCTCTTGTATTCACTTGTATTATAATTCAGCTAATATTTATGTGGTCTTATGTAATAAAACAATCAAAATTCTACATGAAATTCTACATATATGACCGTTTGATAACCTCTTTTCATACCTTAGATTCATACATCACTGTCACTGTGATTGTAGGACTGATACATGTAAATGGCCACTGTTCTAATTGGCTGTTTTCTGTTGTGCCTTATTCAAAAAGCAGGCCAGCCTGAAACTGTGCTTATAACTTCAGTGTGAGTGGACGGGGCTAAGCTGCTGAATTGTGCTATAGACAGGGGTGATTTAATGCACGGGCTTACCTGGGTGGAATTACTTGGAGCCCTGATTGGCTGATTTATTGTTATCCTCCCTCTACCACCTGCACCGACCCAGACTGACCCCATTCTTTGCATGATGAAAGGGTTCTTCAGCTTGACACAGACTGACCGCAGGCTCATCCAGTAGAACAGAGAGAGAATATTTTACTGGGCTGAATTGGTTATGATGAAAGTAACATTTGACTGGTGTTCTGAGAGCTCAGAAATCTAATCAAACTTTCTGTCAAACTCTGTTAACCCACTGCAGAACTTCATTATGTTAACTGCGCCAGTGTTTGAATTCAGAATCCTGGTAGCAGCTAAATGATGACACTGTGGATGTTTAACAGTGAGACTCCATCCTGTAGAGTCTGTTACTTTCAGACTACACAAAAACACTGTTGTTGTCAAAGCAAACGGCTAGCGGCTAACGGCACTTCAGTGCATTACAGGCAGGACCTGGACAGATATTGCTCATGGCCACCGTGTCAGTGATTAGAGATTAGTGATTGGCTCTCGGTGATCAGGCCCAGGTTTTTAGGTTTGCTGTATTCCCTGACTTTGTGCAACTCAGCTGTCTGTTTTAACTGGCTGGTTATGTCGTCTGTGTTTGTGTGGAGCGGACGCTTCTTCATAGTGAAGTGCTTCAGGGTTACTTTTTCAGACTTCAGTTTTCATTAATTTGGTGGATTTATCAGGTTTTCCTACTCAAACTCACTGTTTTCCAGCTAAAAGGCACGAGTGAAGCTAAAACTGGCTTCTTATGTGCAAGTTATTTATTCAAACTCTTCAGTCCACCTTAAATAGTGCCGCATCCTGCCACTTGTGTTATAATACATAGTGCCTGAACTGCTTACTGTATCTTGGTTGTGAGAAGTTCTAGCCATAGCATACATTAATACATCAAAGAGTCTGCAGTGGCTTAAACCATTTACCAGACATGTATCTACAGGCCCATGCAATAAGACCAGCCAACACATACAGCTGTATTTGATGACTGTAGTATTATGAGTAATAGGATTATGTGTGATTAGCATTAAAATATTTTCTTTGGGCAGATTAACATATTATTTTATCCTTCTTTAGACTGAAACAGAACTGTATTTTATGAAAAACAATATACATAAAATATCATTTCAGTTTTTTTCGTATAATTTAGTATAATATATAATCAGTCATTTTTTGATATAATTCATCTTCACTTTGGCATGTATTATACTTCAAGTAAAACAGACCCTGGCTGTCACGTGGGGTCAAGACGAGGAGGCTGGATGTAGATGCAAGTATTTAATGAACAGAACAAATAAGACAAAACAAACCCAAAGGAAAAACTAACAAACTGAGAAACTACTTGGAACAGGGTTACAAAAACAGACACGAGGACAAACGACCGACATGGAGACAAAACACCAAGCCAGAACACAGGGGACAGCAGGGAGTATAAGTGAACAAAGACTAACAAGGAACACCTGGGAAGGGGCGGAGCTACAAACTAGGGACCGGTGAGGGGCCTGACAAGAGGGCGGAGACAGGAGGAGCAAAAAACCAAAACAAACAGAAGCACATGGAACAGGAAAACAAAAGGCACATGGGCGTGACAAGAAACGGAAAACCAGAGAAAACAGACAAACATGGGCAAGACAAGGCAGGATGTGACACTGGCATTATGAAATAACTCCAGTTATTAATGCAAAACCATTTTAGACTGCAGATGAAATCTTCTAAAGAAGAGAGCAATTAATTATTGAAATGTATATTACAAACATTGAACCATAGAAGGCATCACACAAACACCGAACTAGTCCGAACCAGTCACAAGCAGCTTCAGAAGCATAAGCAGCTCTGAATTTGATCAAGGCTAATCACTCTTCAGCAGCACAACAGAATATTTATTATTTATTCCACACGTTTATCGAGTAGTTTTTGAAAGTCATTTTTGGCAACATGGAGGAGGAAAAGGAGATTGGAATTGATACTGTAGTGTGTGCCATGATTAAACTACCAGGGTTTATTAAGTAGGGAGGTGCGACACCAGTGATTTTCTATTCCATCCGATACAAAGTAATACCAAGGCTTATATCTCAATATTGTGAGGAGTGAAAGGAGAAGTTTGTTGGGGAAACTGTACAATTGAAAGGCTCTAGTACCCTGTTGGGCCACTTCTAGCCTGGATACATGATGAGATATAGTTGGGCATTGGCGATTCGCGATAAATCTGGCGACCGGGAAGACCAAGGAAGTGCTGCAATCTGGCGGAGACTTTCCTGGGAAACCCTTGCAGTGTGTGTGGGCATTATCCTGCTGAAAGATACCAGTTGGCAGCCCTACCATGAGAGGTGGCACATGTGGCCTTGGGATGTCCTGCACATATTGCTGACACTATCCTCGGACCCTTGTTGTACGCAATGGCTCCCCAGGTCATTACACCAGCAGTTGGAACAGTGTGTCGCTCCTCAGCAAAGGCCGGATTAAAGCGCTCACCACGAGGCCTCCATACTCAAACCTGACCATCGTTGGATCCCAGGCAGAGTCTGGATTCTTCCCTAAAGACAGTATGGTTCCAGTCTGCAGCAGTCCAGGTTTCTTGTTCACGGCACCACAATACCCTCCCTCAAGGATGCCGGAGCGGCCGAGGACTGGGAACGCTCGCGACGGCCACCAACCACGCGACCCACGGACCAGTGCGAGTAGGCCCGGCGTGGGCAGATGAGAAACCCCGCCACTGGGATTTCGAGTGGACTCTGGAGGGCGGTGGACAGGAGCTAGACAACCTCCTCCAAGGTCTACCCCTAGGATGAGGAGCTGGCTTCTCTGGATTTCGACGTCCTTGGTTCCCAACATCGCTCCTCCGGTCCAAAACCCTCCCAGTCGATAAGATATTGCAGGGATCCCTCTCTCCTCCTGGAGTCCAGCACCTGGAATACAGCGTAAACCGGGCCTCCCTCTAGTTCAAGTGGTGCTGGTGGGGCGTTGGCGGGCGAAGCCTCGTCCAAAGGACCTGGAACCACAGGCTTGAGGAGAGAAACATGGAAAGACCGGGAAACATTGAGGTGGCAGGTTAAGCCAGTAAGTAACATCATTGATTCTTTTAACAATCTCGAACAGACCCAAATACTTAGATTGCAGCTTCCTACAACTCTCCCCAAACCTGAAGTCCCGAGTTGGGAGCCACACCCGGTCTCCCGGCTGATAGAGAGGAGTCTCCGCCCGACGCTGATTGGCCTGACCCTTGTTCCTCCGTAACAGTTTCTATGCGTCGGTGGGTTTCCTCTCAAACCTCCTCACTCCGTTTCATCCAGTCATCCACAGCCGTTAGCGCTAATAATGTATCCCAAAAAAGACACGGTAGTTAAATGGAATTCACATTTTTCGCCTTTGACATACAACTGATTCTCTAGTAGCCTGTTTAGTACCTGACGGACCTGTGAAATTTTTTTCTCAAAATCAGGCGAGTAAATCAATATGTCATCAATATAAGCTATCCCGAATCGTCCCACCATATCACGGAGGACGTCGTTAATCAGAGACTGAAAGACAGAGGGCGCTATAGACAACCCGTATGGCATAACCTGATACTCATAGTGCCCCCTAGTGGTCATGAAAGCAGTTTTCCACTCATCCCCCTCCCTAATTCTGATCAAATTATAAGCGCTACATAAATCCAGTTTGGTGAAGAATCTGGCATTTCTAAGTTGCTCTAAGGCTGCAGGAACGAGTGGAAGAGGATAAGCAAATTTTTTGGAGATATTGTTAAAGCTGCGATAGTCAATACACGGCCTCCGTCCTTCTTCTTGACAAAGAAAAAACCTGAAGCAACAGGAGACGTAGAGGGGCGAATGAAACCCTGAGCCAGGGCTTCAGCGACGTACTCCTCAATGGCCTTCTCCTCCTCCTGTGTCAATGGGTACACACGGGATTTGGGAAGCGTAGCTCCCTCAGTGAGTTCTATGGCACAGTCATAAGGACGATGTGGGGGTAATTTAGTAGCGCTTTTCTTGCTGAAGACTTCTTTTAAGATCCAGGTATTCAGGGGGTATCAAGTCCTCACGGCTATTCTGGGGACTTTCTATGGAAGTCGATCATACTGCTAATGTGGGTTTAAGCAAGCACTGTTCAAAACAAAAGTCAGACCAGGATATGATACTCTGAGTTAGGGGTGTAAATCACAAGATTCATCACGATACGATCTTGCATCGATTCTTTTAGCCAACGATACGATAATTTTCGATACTTTGAAATTTGCCACGATGCGATTCGGTTCGGTACTCGTTTGTTTCGATACGATTCGATACGATTCCACACAATCTGTTATGTTTCTATGAACTCACAAATGCAGACAAAATGTAATTTGACCATTTTATTGTTAAATGTCATTAGCGGAATCTGACGTAACAGTAAATAGATACTGTAAACAAGTGCAGTTAACACTGCGAAATGAGGTAGGCTAAACAAAGAGGAGTGTTACTGCAAATCTCTACAGCAGCAAAGCTACTTTGCTTACTACTACTGTTTGGTAGTAGTAAATTAAATTTTAACCAAGGATCCCATTGAATAGTGCAAATACAGTAACAAATTAGTAGTAAATTACTTGCATATTAAAAAACACAATAAGACTCAAGTAAGAAAAATATGAAATAACCTGAAAATAAACCATAAAGTTATGCTTACATACGCTTCGGTTGTACACGACGTCCAGCCATCTGTTGTGATTGCGACTCGCCCTGCATCCATTAGCTCGCGTTTAATGTCATCCTGTACTTCTTGATACAGTTTAGGTATGCAGCTTTCACTGAAGTGTTGTCGAGAGGGAATGTTGTATTTCGGCTCCAGCGTGAGCAGAAGTTCACGAAAGCCTTCATTTTCTACTATACTGTAGGGCCGCATATCCTTGCAAATGAAATAAGAGATGGCAGACGTAATACGCATCCCTCTTTTGGAAGTGTGACTCAAATTTTGAGGAAAAACTGTGGGCAATAGCGATGCGGGTGCAAGAGTCTCTCTCGTGTTCAAGCCATCGGCTTCAACAACACCATGCCGCCGTTTTAGGTGAACTGAGAAGTTTGTGGTGTTACCCGAGTATCTTAATTCACACTTACATTCTTTGCATACGGCAAAGGTCTTGTCTGTCTGTCTGTTATTTTTTCGAAAACCGAAATGTTTCCACACCCATGACTTGTAACCAACGGGAGAGTGTATAACGTCTTCGCTGGTACTGCTCGGACGACTGGTAGACGTCTCCTGCATTGTTAGCGGACTGCAACATGCTGCCCCCCACAGTTTAGGAAGGGCGTAGCACGCAAAGAGGAATTATGCAGATAATGTTCGAACGCGCGTAAAAAAGGCAGGCATCGATGTTTATGCGTCACATCGATGCACCGGATCGTTTGCTATTTGGGTCGATGCATCGATACAGATCGATGGATTGTTACATCACTACTCTGAGTAGACCAGGAAATCTGAGGGTCGTGTCTCTCGAGCCAGGGCAAACCTAAAACCACAGGAAAAGTAGAAGAGTCAATAACAAAAAATGTAATGTTCTCAGAATGAAGGCTGCTAGCCTCCAACCGAACAGGCAGAGTCATCTGGGAAATAGGCCGCAAGCCCACGGGTTCCCCATCCAGTGCGGCAACCTTGAGAGCGTGGTTGAGTGGCTCCACCGGTATCTGAAGCTGCTTAACCACTCTGTCATCAATGAAATTTCCCTCGGCCCCGGAATCGATCAGGTGATCAAAACAACAGGTATAATGAAAGACTTTTTTACCAACCCCACTTTGGGAACACTGCGCACGCTTTCCCGGGGTCGGTGCCAGCGATTTGTGTGGGCGAGCCTGGCAGTCTTGCAGAAAATGACCCGCAGCGCCGCGATACATGCACGGACCCCCATAACGTCTCCGAAGTCACTCCTCGCGAGACAGCCAAGCGGAGTCAAGCTGCATGGGGTGACGACCAAGGGTGACGGTCGATGAAGGGCCAGTCCAGGGGTGCTAGGTTTGTGGGTTCGGCGTCTGCTGAGAAGCTGGTCAAGACGAATAGCCGTAGCAATGAGTTGGTCCAAATCCAGTTCATCGTCCCTACAGGCTAGCTCTGTTAGCACGTCGGCATGTAACCCATTCCGAAAAGCAACCAGCAAAGCGGGTTGGTTCCGTCCGCTATCAGCAGCTAAAGTACGGAATTCCAAAGCGTATGAAGCCACAGAGCGGTTACCCTGACGCAAACCAGACATCTCACCGCTAACTCTCCCGTCGCAAGGGTGATCAAAGACAGCCTCAAACTCCCGAATAAACTGATCATAAGTACGACGACTGAGTCGAGGCCAACCTGCGGTAGCCCAGTCCAAAGCTTTATCTGTGAGACGGGAAACAATAAACGCGATCTTAGACTGATCCGTGCTGGGTGTAGTGTTACTAAAAAATACCGAGCACTGCAACAAAAAGCCGCTACACTTATCAGGAGTACCATCAAACTTGTCCGGTTTGCTAACAGGCATAGTAGCAACCTGGCTAGCCGGAGGGTTAGCAGGAGTAGCACTAGGACTTATAACACCAAGAGACTGTAGCTGAGAGGTTAATCCCTGAAGGCTAGTGAGTAGCTGTGACATCTGAGTCTTCTGCTCGGTTTGTTAAAGAGACAGGGAACTCGCCGACCGATTAACCATGTCAAGGATCTGCTGGTGCTGTCCAATCAACTGTCCCTGATACTGTAGTGCTTGCTGAAAAGCCTTGTTATCCGCCATCCTCATTAAAAGGCAAAGTATACCGTTAGGGTCCGATGGAAGCAGGACGCAAGCAGATAAGGCTTGAAAGGTTGAAAAAGTAATACGGGGAAATCCAAAGAGCAGAAACCAAAAAACGGGCGCAGGGTCAGAAAAACGGCAAACAGAGCAACACGGGCAAGGCAAAAGTCGAAGTCGAAAATACAAGCGGAAGAAACAGTAACAGGAAGTCATAAACACGAATACAAAAGGCTTAGCACGTACTGATAACAGAGACGATACTTCACAACGAGGGTAACAAACAACACAGTATTAAAAGGTATTAAAGCACCTTTTAGTTAGGATGTGGTGAAATGGGAGGTTTGCATCATGAGTGTGCAGGTGACGAATCTTCAGCACTGTGTGATGCCATTATGTCAATGTTCATCAAAGTCTTGGATGGAGGAATGTTTCCAGCACCTTGTTGAATTGTATGCCATGAAGAATTAATGCAGTTCTGAAGACAACATTTCTCAAAGCAGGGTTTCTTAATTTAGTCTGATTTAATTTAGATGAGTTAACTTCAAATTCAAGCCTCCCCAACTGAGAAAGAGTGGAGTGACATTCTTATAATACAGTCTTCAGCTTTGACTAACTTTTCAAACAGAATTTCATTCTACTATTTTTATCTTCCATTGACTGCAGGTGTTACTACACTCTGCAAACCTAAAACACATACCACTCCATTCAAAGAGTAAGTTAAAACTGTGTTAGTGTGTGTTGCGCTGGTTCAAGTGTATCAGTACTGCTAGAGTTTTCAAACACTGCAGTGTCACTGCTGGACTGGGTCCAGTGGTGGTCCTGTGGGGGTCCTGACCATTGAAGAACAGGGTTATAAAGTATACAGAGAAACAGATGGACTACAGTCTGGAACTGTAGAACAACAGAGCGCTCCTATATGGTCTCTGGAGCTGATAAAATGGACAGTAACTGTAAAGACAAGGAGGTGTACCAATAAATGTGGCTTGTGGGTGTATATGGTATAAAGGATGTACTCACGCTGACAAAGATGTGGAACTTCAGAACCACCCAAATTAACACTTTCAAGTGATGAATGTCCTGTGATTCAATACAAGTTTGCATTAACACATACACACTGTGTCACTTAATAGATAAAATAAACACAATCTCGTTTCCTGTCAAAAACAGGAGGGTGCAGCAAAGGGCCTATTAACAAAACCTTAAGCTGGACTGGATGTGAAAGGAAAGGAAAGGAAAAACTAAAAATGTGCAGGGCAGTGAGAAAGCAGTTGAGAAACACTGACCTTACCAAGTCTCTGTAACATTACCCCAAAAACAGATACCTGTCTGTCATCTCTGACAAACCTCTACATCTGTGACATTAAATGACAATCGGTGGATGTTACCCCTTTCAGTCCAACATAATGCTGGTGTGTTTCATCTAGCAGAAAACAATCCCACTGGCGTTTATCACCCAAGTTCCCACTTATGTCACATTTAACTTGTGAATAGACTGTGTGCTTGTTAAGTCTGACATCACGCATGACGTTAAAGCCATTTCTGGATCCAAATGCTCTGTTACAATGACTGAGCATACAATGACTGAGCCTGGTGCATTTTTTTCCACCATCACTTACTTCTTTATTTTGACAAGGCACCACTGAGGGCAAAAAATAGATCTTCTTTCTTTCGACTCCAATCCATGTATTAAGACCTCTGGGTCAGGTACTGTAATTCAGTGTTTCATTTGTCTTCATAGCAAGAAGCACCTTATAAAGCCCATAACAAGGGTCTCTACTTAGGACCAATTCGGTTTTGGCCTGTGAGCACTGGCACCAAACTTTTATTTAGGAATTGTAATTTGCCTTATTAACTACATCAGTTTCCTTTTGTCTTTCATACGGTAGAATGACAACTGAGTAGTGTTTGAACTACTATGATATTGTTTTCTAATATGAAATTGGTATTATCATCTATTCAAACAGAACTGCGGCATGCTGAAAAGACGAGAGGCTCCGTCGATAGGTCAGGTCTTAATAAGGGGATTAGCTTAAAGCTAATGCTACCCTCATTAATCTAAGATTTGGTTATCATTTGGCTAATAATAATAATACAGTCATTCCGTGTTGTTTATATTTCTTATCCAAAACCATTTAGTTAGCTAAATCCTCAGCCATTAGGTAACTTAAATTAGCCAACTAGCTTATCTTAAATTTAAGCAATAATTTAGCTAAATTCTACTTTTGAAACAACTCACTTCGGACATATAACGTTACAGAACACAAAGAACCGTATGTATTTTTAAATAATTCTCATGATTGTTCAACTATTGTTGTCTTTTTAAAAGTTTTCACAGCAGTAGCTTCCTTCAGACCTTACTCACGTTATTCACTTTGGACTTTTAAAGAGTGAACTGCTTTCAAACATTAAGACCGGAACAAACTCTTGGAAGTGGGCGTGGCGAACTAAGGTGAATATAGTATCTGAAATTAATTTTTACAGTGTAATTAAAATTATATGGTTAATTATATGGTTTTATCTACACCAAATAGCACAGGCACTGACCTTTATTGATCTCATTATTGCTTAAGTCTAGCTTTGTAGATCAGAATACTTTTCATTTTAAATTCCACACATTTGTTACCAGAACACCTTAAATGTGTGGAAATGGCAAGCACATGAACCGTCCCTCTTGAGTGGAAAAAAGCATTTCTATGAGGTAGAACTCATCAGGTAATGAAATGAATGGGAACTGCATTAATTCCATCAGAGTCCACTTGTTTCTTAAAGAACACTTTCTATAAAAAACTCAAAATCACCTGGTAAACCACGTAGAACACAACAGAAATTAGAGAAACCTTTCATGGGTTATGTGTTTTTCTCAGTCAGGATAGCTGGAACTAAACACTTAATTTAGAGTACGAGGATTCAACACACATATATAAACCAAGAAAAACTGGATTTAATAGAAATGTCAAATGGTAAAAAAGTAAACTAACAGAACACAACCTCCCCACCTTAAACCTCAGAAAAATACAGGACTCTCCAAAGAACAAACTATGCTTCCCTGCTTCACCTCACGCAACTTTAGTGGCAAAGCAGCAACCACTAAATCAATGTCTCCCGTCCACACAGCAGCTGGGACAACGAGCTCCTCCACTGAGGAGCAAAGGAGCACTGTGTCGTTGTTTCGGCTGTATTTTTGAGCTCTTCAATTTCTGCAAAAACACAGGACATGTTAGTGACTATAGGGCAAACTTCAAAAACATGTTTTCTAAGGTGTTTGTTAATAAAGAAAAAGGAACTCTCAAAGAACCCTTAGCATGAGTAAAGCGTTATTTGCATCATGAAAGTGTTCTTCAGACAAACGAAAAACATGCTGTATATGGTGCTGTACATAAGAGTTCCATGTAAAACTACCTCCAGCACATTCTCCCGTAGCACAATCTGTTTATTATCCAAAACCGTAGCATTCTGTTTTTTTCCCTTCTTTTAATGTGTTGTAGCTTTTTGTGCATGTAAACAATCTGCAAAGTACAAAACCAGCCCAAAGAGAAACTCATAGACAGATACAGAAATATAAGAAAATAAAAAAATAATAATTAAGCATGTAAAGCTATTCTAGTAGACCCCCAAAATAACATTATCAAGGTAAATTTTATTATATAGGTGCATTTTAATGAATGTATTTAATCTTTATGAATGTATTTGTTTTTGTTAGTTTTTGTTTATTCATGTGTTATTATTGTTAAATAATTAATAAATAATTAATTACCTTGACTACAGTGTATACTGTAGAACTGAATCGAAAACTGGCTTTGGGCTTCTGCCGGAGATGTGAAATTGTAGCAGGATCCCCCAGTGCCAGTTGGACGACTGCGGCCTCCCTCCAGAGGGTGACGTCCACTCTTTGATCCTGGCACTGGAGGGACAGATCCAGGACGGGCACTGGTCCCTCTGTGGTAGTACACATCTAAGCCATAATAAACAATAGTGCTGTTTAAAATGACTTGGATATCTGGTTTCTAGAGAGAACTTGAGTGTTTAAAGAAGAGGTTCTGAACGCTTTTGAAACACGTTCTCTACATCATCACGTACGTTATTCAGTCTGTACCGTGGCATATTGCTGCCACGCATAATAAAAAATAAGCAGTTTTTATGATGTAGTGATGCTGTAATTACGATAAAGGATCTCGTTTTAGGAGAAAATAAGTCGTATAAACTACATGTGTCCTAAATAGGAGATGTCAAATGTCTATGTTCTGTGAAACGTGTTGATGGCGTAATGCTGCTGGCTGGTGAACAGGCTACTAGCTGTGTTTGACTCTGTGGTTCAGTGTGTTGCTGTAGTGTACTCTAATGTTCCTGTATGTTTGGATTAAACTAAGCGAAATATTCATAAGCAGAAGCGGTAATCGCAGCATGACGCGGCACACAACGCTTCAGTACGGGAAGCGAACACACTTTTATTTACTTAGCTCTCTTTATACTACAGTTATTCTATGGACACTGAACATTAATGTGAGTTCAGTAGATAAAACATCACCTATGAACATGTAACCCGTTTCAGATTCTTCCTCACTGAGATCAACACAGTTAAACGCTACAGAGCTGTAGAGCAGCCTAGTCCAACTTACAGAGTCATTACATACTGTATAGCTACATTGATAACAGTATAACTTGGTGTACATGGTCTAATGCTCTGTGTAATCTGTCTGGATTTTGTATTCCTGAATATACATGATGCAGTCATAACACTGATGTTACACACGGCTTGGTTCCCAAGGCTCCAGTTATTTGCAAAGGTGTTCAGTGGGGTTGAGGGCAGGCTCGTGGAGTCCCTCCACTTCAGGATCACCAAACCATATAGACAGAATGTCCAGCAGTCTACAGACACTCCTCCAGCACTTCTTCCAAAAATTGAAAGTATTAATAGGGACTTTGCCTCCCTTGTCTTCCAGGAAGGCTTTGTACTAGACGTTGGACCAGTTTTGGGAGGATTTAGTTGCCATAAGAGAATTAGTGAGGTCAAGTACTGATGGTGAATGAACAGTTCTGGATCACATTTTTCAAAGTCTGCATGCTTCACTACACCACACGGAGACATTATGATGTTGTCAGTGTGACGTGATATTGGTGCTTATGCAGATATATAATTGGGCCTGTTATGAAATATCATGGGATCAAACGCAGATGATTTCTGTTCACTAACAAACAACAAAAATCTATAAAATAGCCATATGGAAAAACTACTATACATGCTACTATACATACTAATGCTATAATTGGACTGTTTTGGACGGGGGTCTCTTTAGCTCGAGTATGTTGCGTTAAATGTTTTAAATGACCTGTTTTCTTTCATCTTATTCAGTAACATTTAAATCATTAATTAATTAGTTAATATAAAAAACTGTAATGGCAGACATAAGTGTTCTAAAAAGGCATAATTCTAACTGTTTATGGTCTCAAAAATGAATAATAATGTTAATTTCAACAATAAAAATAACGAAAAAATATAGTTTTTAATAATAGTAATTACTACAATTATTATGATTATAATAATAATTATTATTATTATTGTTTGGTTGTTATTATTATTGCTATTATTATGTAAGATGCATTAAATACAGCCATCCACACAGATATTAATAATATTGTAATAATAATAACAATAATAATAATAATAATAATAATTTATTATTATTATTATTATTATTATTATTATTAGTAGTAGTAGTAGTAGTAGTATTATTATTATATAAGATACAGTAGATACAGCCATCCACACAGATTATTATTATTAATAATAGTAGTAGCATTATTATTATTATTATTATTATTATTATTATTATTAT
>CM067500.1:5433607-5479297 GCA_034552555.1 Semaprochilodus insignis | reverse complement strand
ATGATTTATTATGGCTCTAATGTCCTATTAACATTTCTGGAACAAGACTCTTAATCAGCTCAGTGTAGGTGAAGAGACTCTAGTGTCTCTCAGTCCACCAGTCTTTAATAGAAGCTCATTAATTAGTCTGACACTGATGTCATAAGCACAGAACACTGAAGGAGAACAGGTTCCATTAGCTAGAACAAAGCTCTGTTCAACAGGTCAAAACAAGCACAACACAAAGAAAGTGACCGCTGTACTCTGATTGGTGGGCTCGCTTCACACTTCTTTCGTTTGGACGTATTGCGTTTCTCTGCACACATAATCCAAAAGGAAGGACAGATCTGGCCATAATGTAGTGGAGTAAACAGTAAGACTGTAGACTTTAGGGTAGTGGAGTTAAAGTAAAAAGACCCCCAGAATGGAGGCTCTGCAATCCTAAACTGACGTGTGTGTGTGTTTAGAGGTGGCTGGGGAACCTGGAGAACTCTGTGGCTGTGTGGCTATGAGCTGGCTGACAGCACGGTCGGCATCCTTGGACTCGGAAGGATTGGTGAGTGATCAGTCTCTCTCATATCTTTAAGGGAACTATACTATTCATCCTTCCATATACATCGGTATACAACATTTGTAATTTACAGTTTAAACATTGTAAAGGATTTCATTAAGCCATCACCCCCATTAACCAGCAGGTTTATTATGTAGTTATTAACCTTAAGACTTATTAGTCTGTAACTGCTATAAATGACTCAGTAGGCACTGTGAAAGTAATCTGTACTTATTGAAGTGAGGAACGGAAAGGTGGACACATTGAGAGTGTTAAATAATCCAATTACTGATTTTTAAATAATCAAGTTACTTATTATATATTGTGTTTTTACTGTTTATTGTTTTCATAGTATATCATTTTCATATACATACATACATACATACATACATACATACATACTACTGCAACCATTTGCACTTCTGGTAGATGCTAACTGCATTTTGTTGCTTTGTACCGTACTAAAATAATGGAAAAAATAATGGAATCTATCTATCTATCTATCTATCTATCTATCTATCCATCTATCTATCTATCTATCTATCTATCTATCTATCTATCATATTCTAAAAACTGCTAGCGTGTCATAATTAAATTAATACTGTATAAAATGAAGGTGATTAGTAGTTTATGGCACCCTATGTGATAGGTGTCAACTAATCTGGGTGCGAGGTTATACAAACGCCCAGCATCTACACCCGCGTACACCTCAAATATATACCTCGACTACGCCATCCCTATATTAGGAGGAAGGGGACCCCACGCTAGGCCACTCAACTAAATGAGTGCAGCCAATAATACGCATGCACCAATGAGGACATTAAATCTCGATATACACTTTTTCAAATCAATTCTAAAAAATTACATTAAAAATAGAAACAATTTTAATAAATGCTTTATACTCGCCGTATGGGACATACAAGCGACTCAGTAGCAACCCCAGGTCAAAAAGACAGTGTGGTCAAGGAAGTGTCCAGACCCACAGAGCTCTCACACCGTACCAATAACAGACAACACCACAGCGCACGATACCACCAACCACACAAAAGACTGACCTCACCATAAAAAGTCACCCACAGCTACACTACACAACCCAAAAGGGCAAACCAGAACACCGGGGTGGCCCACTCCTTAACCACAAAACAAAGAAAGCAATAAAAATATCGGATCAGCTGCAGTAAGTGCAGCGGGAAGGTAAACGACCTGTGGTACGCTATTACAATGCCTTACAAATAATCACGGTCATTTCAGACACCTAGATCCCAACACAGTGTTCCATAAAAATTGAACAGGTGGCTCAGCAGTAAGTTAGATGAGCAATAACTGATTACAAACTATGCAACAAGATCCACAATGGTAAACAGGACATAAAATTATTTTATAGAAGGGAGAAACAGTGGCCCGCAAGCACCAAGAACTGCGGTCCCACTCAAAAGAGAAAATTACCAAATGTCACATTAAAATAAACAGCAAATGAAAAATGAGCTACAAAAATTCACCATTAGAGCCCAGATAGTATGTCCGAATTGCCTTAGGCATACAGGCCCACGTACATAAACTATCCAGTGTGACTGTGCTTAGCTAACTCTTAATCTAATTAAACAATACCAATGTTCATACTGTACCCATAAATACAAGCACACAATACAATAATAATAATCAATCAATACATCAATACTCATTACTATCATCATCATCATCATCATCAAGCGATAACAATACACCAGCACACACACATATATGTACCAAGACCCGTATGCCTTTACACAGAATGATATTAGGCAGACACACCCAATAAAACAAGACACTGCTGACATCAACACAGTGGAAGCATAGCTGCTCCGTAGCTGTAACCCAAAGAAATTAATAATTAGGCACGAGCTAGGATGCACACACCGATAACCCACACACACAATAAGCAATACTCAAATGAATGGCCAATGAGTGACAAAAATAGCTTCATTACATTTAGGCATTTAGCTGACGCTCTTATCCAGAGCGACTTACAAGGTTATTCGTTTTACAGGTAGGCCAGTGCAGTGTTAGGAGTCTTGCCCAAGGACTCTTATTGGTGTAGCTCAGCAGCATTTGCAACCTAGACTGGGATTCGAACCCCCATCTCCCACATGGGGTGGTAGCTCTCTGGTGGGTAGTGGTGTTAACCGCTGAGCCACATCAACCACTAAGTGCATCATTAAGTGCGTACCCACCAGATACACAAGCTGCGTTAGGTCAGCCCCAATTAAAAATCGCGGCTCCCGCCAACACACAGCAGAGAGACCAAATACGTTCACAAATGGTTAAAAACTCTCACCAGATGAGCCATGCTTCCCAACAGCCAGTAACCAGCAGACACAAGTAGTGAAACCAGCAACCTACCAGTTGATTCAGCTACACTCGCACTTCAGCTTCCCTCCTGGTTAGTTGCTCCCGCCGGCACTAAAAGCAATCACAGTAGTCTCACAACGTATCCTACAGGCTCCAGGCTTTTGTTGCCTGCCGACTACTAAAACAATATTGCGTATATGTGTACAACCTACCGAACTGAGCTCTTCCAGCAGCGCCAGTACCACGCCAAACACTCAGACGTCCCTTTGTTTTAGCCAAAGTGGAAGTGAGCTCACCTGGTTGCGCCCACCTTTATTTCCCCCTAGATCCCAGACCCGCTCCCCACCTGCGTTTCACCTGCAGTGGGCATGTCCTAATTCAATGGGGTCTCACAAACTAGATCGCCATCCTACCACTAAGCCGATCTTCAAAGCACAGTTATATTAATACTATATAGCCGTTTCTAGCACTACACTGAGCTTTAAAAGCACAGATAATACAGTATAAGGTTTTATAATATAATCATTATCTAAAATATAATAAAACACCACCAATATAGCCAATTTATATTGATTTGCAAAGTAAAAAGAAGGTTTTTTTTTACCTAACACATTATCTACAGGAGAAAAAACTTCAATAAAGCAGTTTTTCTGCACAATTTAGTGCAAAAAATGCACAAAATCCTGTATATCATATATCTTGAACACTGTATATTACGTATCTTGAACACTGTATATTATATATCTTGTTTCCAAAATTCAGTTTAGCAAATAAACAACGATGGTGCATTAAAATGCGCGGACTTGTGTTTTCTGTAGAGAATATGCAACTTATTCTCACCAGAAAATCGACAGACCATGTCATATGACCTGGGGTGCCTCTTGTGATTAGTGACATCAGCTACTTTAAAGTGCACCAACTACTGACCCAGGTGTGTAGCTGGTGTTTAGCACAGGCCCAGGCGCATACACGGCTTGTATAAGCTTTATAAGAAAGCACTGCTAATAGAATGGGAGGCTCTAGAGCAGCCGCACATGAGCCTAAAGGTCACCAAGCCCAACGGCAAACATCAGCCGGAGCAAGGCAATGCACTGTAGACCAAGCAGTATGACCATGTTCTCTGGAGTGAGGGAGCTGTGTTCAGGACCTTTGGGACTGAGTTGGAGTGATCCAGAACTGATCGTCCAATGCCTTCCCAATGCTCTTATGACTGAATGCCATCAAATCCTCACAGCAAGCAAGCTTCTAACATCTAGTGTACAGCCTCCCCAGAGGAAAAGAGGATGTTACTACATCAAACTCCTTATTATAGAATATTGCTTATAATACTCTTGATTTCAGACGTACAGTATAGTGTATTATCACAGTTGTGTGTGTTTGTGTGGTAGGAGTGGCCATTGCTGAGCGTCTGAAGACCTTTAAGGTGAAGAAGTTCATATACACAGATGTGGCACCGAGACCTGAACTTGCAGAGCTGATCCAGGCGGAGTACGGTAAGGAGATTGTCACGTTTACTACATCACTATTATACACTGTATATATCACAGCAGAGTTTATTTACATCTGGACCTTCAGTTCAGCTCATATTCTTTTATTTGCTGGTAGTTCATTGGAATGTTGATGTAACTGATTGGAAACCTAGTATCATACCTACCAGTGACTGGGAAATCCAGGACCAGAAACTCAACGCAAGGTCTGGATTTTAAGGCCTCTTGTATAGAATCAAACTTAAGGTAACGAGCCCTAGAGGCCAACCGGCTATCAACTGGCTGAATGGGGCATCACAGGCATTCCAGTTCACAATCAGCTTACCTCAATGCATGCTGAACTTGAGGAATCTGAACATGTAACACAAAAAACATTGTGTGCCATATGCCAATGCTGTCATGGAGTGACTCATGATGGCAGCAGGTCATCTTCAGTGACGAGTCCCACTTTTGTCTTGGTGGAGGCACCGTGGTCAGCGCAAAAATGAATGGTTTGTTGTCATGCGTCACACGTCCAGAAGGCCTGGTGTCACTCCACCTCCACCCCTACCGCACCATCTGCAGGAACTGTGTGAGAATATTCAAGCTGCATGGGATGGATAATCACAGGACACCATTAGGAACCTCTACAACATCTGACTGTTAGAAAACATGGTGGCCCGACACCATACTAAGAGACACTACTTCCTGGTAACCTTTATCTATCTATCTATCTATCTATCTATCTATCTATATATATATATATGTGTGTGTGTGTGTGTATATATATATATATATATATATATATATAAACATGAACAATAAAAACATAGTTGCATAAAAGAATAGCAAATGTAATACTTTAACTCGTCAGAAACTAAAAAGTAAAAGTGGATAAAATTAACTAAATTAATAATAAATATACATAACACAAATGTTAATATGATAAAAGTAACTAAAGCGTGTGCATTTTTTTATTAATTGATTTTAAAACCGAATAAAACAGGCCTAGTGGAGGCAGTTAGAGACTAAATGTTAAGGAGAACTAAAATGTCCATGTGACACCAGCGAGCGAGTTTATAGGTTATTGTGTTGACTCATTAACTGCACATGTAATGGGGTTATGTTACTGGAGAACTCCTGGAGAGCTACACTTCTGCAGGCTTCACCTCGAGGCCAAACCTACCACACCTCATTCAGCTAATAAACTAAACATGTTTCAAGTGTGTTTACTATAAAAACCCAAATAATATGCCAATGTAATGTGATACGTTCTCTTTACATTTGACTTAACTTATTTAATTCTGCTCTTGACTGGAACTGACCTTCGTTATGATGGGCCGACATGTGCGTCTGTGTGTGCAGTTTCCATGGACGAGCTGGCGAGGCAGTCTGATTTCCTGGCAGTGTGCTGCGCTCTGACTCCGGAGACTCAAGGCATCTGCAACAAGCATCTTTTCTCCAAGATGAAGAACACCTCCATCTTCATTAACACCAGCAGGTAGAACAAACCGCAGTCACAACAGAACCTTGCCTGTCTTGATTTAGTCAGCGTACCGTGCTGTGTCTTCACAAGGCAGCAGTTTCATGCGTGACTATAACGACCAGCTACATAAGTTCACCTGAGACTGAAACGTACCTAATAGAGTGTAATACCACCACAAGCACCAATAACAGCTGTGATTGGATTGGGCATGGACTGGACAAGTTTCTGGATGAATTGGTCAGTTGGGCCAGATTTGGTGGATGCCTTCCCTGGCACAGTTCTGAGGAGAATTCCCTGTAGGCTGGGATTTTAGCCACTGCTGGTAGACCTGCAGATTCATACACCTTCCATACACCTGCAGATTCAGCTACTTCCTTCACACTATGGTCTTTGGCACATCCAAATGCAGTCACTCCTTTTAACCAGTCATTAATATCTGCTTTGGAGCCATTTTCCACGCATGGAACGAGACATTCACTGCGCTGTAGCACCTCTTCTCAATCTATGGATCCCATCACTCACACCCTGCAGGTATTTATAGACCCATCATCCTCATGCAGTGCCATCTGCAGGAGCCTGAAGTTAGTACTACCACCTTAAATACGCAAGTTAACTAACTTTTGTCCGGAGAGCTTATATCAGCAGTGGAAACAGAAACAGCTGATCAGTTGAATTAGACACACCCAAACTTGATTACAGCCCATCCTTTCAATCTAAACATCAATGGATGTTTTCCAGCAATGAGTGTGCTTGCCTTTAACTACCACGGAGCTCCTGGCTGTCCTGCACTGTGGAAGCTTGGCCTGCATCCTGCTAACCCATCCGATGACCCAACTACTTAATTACAGACTAATCAGACGTTTATTCCTCTACCTTACAAACACTGAACGCTCCTTTCCCTTCCTTGTCTTGTTATCTGGTGTTGACCCGAGCAGGATGGGTTCCCCTTTTTGGTTCCTCTCGAGGTTTCTTCCTTTTGAACTGAGGGAGTTTTTCCTTGCCTCTGTCGCCCTTGGCTTGCTCACTGGGGGCTCGGACATCAGATTCTTTGTAAAGCTGCTTTGTGACAACATCTGTTGTAAAAGGCGCTATATAAATAAATGTTGACTCGACTTCTGGCAAGAATTGCGCTAGTTGGTCCAGATTTGGTGCATGCCTTCCCTGGTGCTTTACTGGTTGTTCCAGGTAGTCCCAGAGAGTTTAAGAGTATTCAAATCTGGGGATTTTGCGGGCCAGTCCAGATGTGTGACTGCTTCTGAATGTGCATCATTTGCAGCCCTGTGAACGCGAGAATGGTCATCTTGGAATACAGGGAGAGGAATGTTATATGATGAGCAAATGGCAGAACCGGGTTAAAGCTGCAGCTCAGTGAAGGCATAGTTGCTGGATTTTGCTGGTGATGCTGATGTCAAACACATGCTGGTTTATGCTGTTTTTGCTGGTGATACTGGTGAACAACATATACTGTTTTTACTGGTGATGCTAGTTAACAGCACATGCTGGTTTTAGCTGGATTGTGGTGGTGACAAACATATGCTGGTTTATATGCTGGTGACCAGCATATGCTGTTTTTGCTGCTGATGTTGGTAGTTCAAAGTTACCACCTCAACCAAAGAACCCATTTCCATGTAATTAAAACCCTGCCCAGAACATCACAGAGGTGACTCATCTTTTGTCTGGGAAGCTTATATATATGTGTATCAGTATGGAGAGGGTTACAACGCTTCTTCTAAAACTCTGGGACTCAGCGAACCACAGTGAATCTGAATCTTCCCAGAAACGGCCAACCTACCAACATATCCAGTATGTAACAAAGAGATCCGAAATCCAGATTATATATATAAACTTCTAAACCATTTGTCTTTTAGAGGCGGAGTGGTAAACCAGGAGGATCTGTATGAAGCTTTGTCCACGGGACAGATCGCTGGAGCTGGACTAGATGTCACCGTGCCAGAACCACTGCCCACTGACCACCCCCTCTTCACACTCAAAAACTGCGGTGAGCTCTAGTGTGTGTGTGTGTGTGCATGTGAACTGATCGTGTGTGATTGGGGAATTTCCTTAAACAGTGGTCACCAATATTGGACCTGGAGATCAGAGTCTAATGCACTTCTCCAGAGATTCTTGACAAACTGGCTTGTCATGACAGTCTCAAATCCTGCTCTATAATGCAGGGCCGTGGCTGAAATGAAGCCCTGCCTATGGACTGTTTTGGTAGTGACATGGGCTGCGTCTAAATTGGTACTATACACACTATTACTATACAGTATATGCTCCGTACTAATCTTAGTAGTGTGAGTTCGGCAGGCAGGCACACACAGTATTAGCGTTCTACATCGTTTCTTACTAACAGGAAGTGACGAAGCGCAGGTCATACCAAGTTGGACTTATACAGAATACATTTTATGTTTATCGGCAGATTTGGGTTTTACTCACATTTACA
Organism: Semaprochilodus insignis; assembly: GCA_034552555.1. NCBI lineage: Eukaryota > Metazoa > Chordata > Actinopteri > Characiformes > Prochilodontidae > Semaprochilodus > Semaprochilodus insignis. Next base: position 5,471,045 of record CM067500.1, on the reverse strand, counting down.
CCATTTCTGGTCACCGTCGTTGTATCACCATCCACCTTTTTTTTTTTAGCTCCTCCCTTTCTGTTTTTCGTTGCACTGTGGGACAATAGTGTCCATCATAGTATACTCAACTTTGAAAGAACTGTACCATACAGTGTATACTCAAACTCTAGTTAGGATTAGTGTTAAGTGCGCAATCGGGATGCACCCATTGGGACAGCATTTTATCTAAATATTAAACTCTTAATAAATCTTAATATTTCAGATACACTTTAAATCAAAAGGATCTTTATTAAAAAGAACACTGAAAAAGTGGTAAGTTAAATGTAAGTGTGAATTTATGCGTTAAGGTTTTGGGATAGTCTCTCACACAGAGGATGATCTGTGTATATTTAGCTTATTACTATCTAATGTACTACACACGTTATACTGTGTACACACAGATCTTTACTAAATGTCCCATTTAGTAACAAGCTCAAAAACAGTACAACTAGCAGTCTAGTCCTTTTTAACCTGTGAGCCGTTAACCATGCCTGACAATAACCCTGTTGCGTGTGTGTCTATGTGTGTGTGTGTGTGTATATATGTGTGTTTAGTGATCCTGCCCCATATTGCAAGCGCCACCTACATGACACGCAATGCCATGTCTGCTCTCGCCGCCAATAACTTGCTTGCTGGACTCCGAGGAGAACCCATGCCCAAAGAACTTCAGCTGTGAAGCCCCTACTACAGAACTGCAGCTCTCCAGCCTGTTCCTGTGATGCCAGGTCGAGAGAAATTCTGAACTCAGTTTAGAACGGATTTGTCAGGATCTACAGCCATAAAGACTGAAGCTCTAACATAAACCCTGCTAGGAAAATAAGCTGGTCTTCCAGTGGCTGATGATTATGTATTGTGGAGCGGCCATTAACTCTGTAGGATAGCAGAGGAGGGAGGTCAAAAGGTCATTGGGGCAACTCGACTTGTTTTTCAGAACTGCAACTCTGTGTTATCTGTGTTATGAAATTAACAGACCACTGAAATTGGTGGGGGTAAGTTTTTGGGACAAAGGGTCAAAGTAAGGGATCAATGATCTACACAGAACAAACTCAACAGAAGCCAACTTCACAGGCATGTTACAACTATTAGAAATGCTGAAATTGTACAATATTGACTAAACTGACTCATACAGTTAGATGTAGGCTTTGTGAGATTACACCCAATTATTAAAAGCTTCATAAATCAATGATTAAGTTTAAATGAGCTTTTTACATGGGACTGGTAAGTTGGGACCTTGGTGTGAGTTATAATTAAAAATTGAATTTGGTATTTGTACTGCCTTAATTTTTCATATAGCAGTTGAGAACGATGCAGAAAGAGCAGGAATTTTTTTTGTAATTAAAGCTAAAGTATTAAAAATAAATTAAATTTAAAATGGGAAAATTTATCCCAAAGTCTCCGCTCAAATTCATCCCAAAGGTGTTCTGTCGGGTTGAGGTTGGGACTCAGTCAAGTTCTTCCACACCAAACTCACTCATCCATGTCTTTATGGACCTTGCTTTGTGCACTGGTGAGCAGTCATGTTGGAACAGGAAGGGGCCATCCCCAAATAGTTCCCACAAAGGGAGCATGGAATTGTCCAAAATCTCTTAAGAGTTCCTTTCACTAGAACTAAGGGGCGGAGCCTAACTCCTGAAAAACAACCCCACACCATAATCCCCCCTCCACCAAACTTTACACTTGGCACAATGCAGTCAGACAAGTACCGTTCTCCTGGCAACCGCCAAACCCAGACTCATGCATCGGATTGCTGGACGGAGAAGCGTGATTGGTCACTCCAGAGAACACGTCTCCACTGCTCTAGAATCCAGTGCCGGCGCTTTACACCACTGCATTCCACGCTTTGCATTGCGCTTGGTGATGTAAGGCTTGGATGCAGCTGGTCGGCCATGGAAACCCATTCCATGAAGCTCTCTATGCACTGTTCTAGAGCTGATCTGAAGGCCACATGAAGTTTGGAGGTCTGTAGTGATCGTCTCTGCAGGAAGTTGTCGACCTCTGTGCACTGTGTGTCGTTTTACGTGGCCTACCACTTCATGGCTGAGTTGCTGCCGTTCCCACTCGCTTCCACTTTGTTATAATCCCACTGACAGGTGCCTGTGGAATATTTAGTAGTGAGGAAATTTTAAGACTGGACTATCACGGTACCACGCTGGAATTCACCGAGCTCCTGAGGGCGACCCATTCTTTCACAAACATGTGTTCCACACCTTAACTGAGATCTCGCACATCTCCTTCTCTTTTGTCTTCGGTTCGAGTTATCACGGTAGTCACTCCTTCCCTCTCTTCATTCCCAATCCCTTTGGCAATTGGGAAAGTCTTTACATTTACAGATACACCATATATGACACACTGTAAAGTGTCCCCTAAGAAATTCTGGGCATACTTTCACTTGCTAAGGCTATGAAGGACCAACTGGGTGAGCCGGTTTGCTACAGCGCCACTCTGAGGCAGACAAGTGCTGCAGCCTTAGATAGTTCAAACCACCAAAGACAGAAGCTTGCTGATTGTAGGCCAAGCAGGTTAAACAATTAATCTCGCTCCCTGAATTTGTCCGTTGTTCCCTAACGGACAGCATAAGAACACAGACTCAGTTTCACGGACCCCTTCCCCCAGAATTTTGACTGTCAGGCATTCAGGAGGTCCAAAAGGTACTGGACCCCCTTGTATTTCACCCCATGCTTAGAGGCCCATATAGAGACGACTGGAAAGACAACTGTGGGTCACCAAAAGAAGCACCAACCAAGTGTGAACGTGTTAACAGCGTTTTTAATTCAGAGCTACATCTCTAACTGCTTTCTTAACAGATTAAAAACCAGGATTATTTCAACGGTATGCCATAATGATACAGTAAGTGCACAAGAATCAATCAAACCTCCATTCCTTTTGACGTTTCTAGGCCTTTGGCCCATAGCTTAGAAAGCTCTTAAGGCAATCGCTGTATGTGCATTGTCGATCAGCAGGAATTAGGTCAGTTTCTTTTTCCGTATGTCTTTTTCTTCTTCTTTTCCTTTTTTGACGTTCGCAAAAGTGCACCTTATTTACACGTATGAGCTTCCCTAATGAACACGGACGTGTAAGTTCAACAGGTACGTGCGGACGTTATTTAAGTCGAATTCTTAGCAGGTTCTTGGGACATTAAGGTCCTTTCGGGGACTTCGTTTTCAGAAAACTGACAGTACATGTTAAATCGCAACATAGGCTAAAAAAATATCAGTATAAAAACGCAAACTGTGATGAGGTGAGTGTTAATACTTCATGTCCATTACACACTTGATTTAGTATGTTTACAGTGCATTACCAGTTTCTCATGAAAACACTGCAAGTACAATTACAAGTACAACTTTATGGAAACGCTTGAAAATCCTTAGAAAAGAAGCTTATCGGCAAGTTGGTACACGTTACAGTAAGTAGCCTTGAACCCAGGAGAGCGCGACGTAATGACCGGAATCTGTCCAACTCTATGCAGCCTGTACAAAGATGAGTTCTGCATCTGAAACTTGTAAACACAACGTGTTGCGTGCAACATGAGCATTACCGACAGAACCATTCCTTTACATTTCGTTGAATCTCCTTTCTGAACACAACTGCTAGCTCATGACTAGCATAGAAGACTAGAACACAGGTGACTACTTTAACAAGGAGGACTAAGGACTCGACACTTGGAGCGTTTCCACCACACAAACACGAACAGTTCAAACACCTGTTTAGCTATCCATTTCGCTTGAACGTCTTTTTTTTTCTTCTTTTTTTCCTTCTTCTGTCTCTCGTAGAGAAATGAAGTTAAAGCTGCAATGGTTGGAGATGCGATATTTACATTGCCGGTGCACTTCTTTCTTTCTCTCTTTCAGCCCTTAAAAATGAACAAGCACTTGCACACATACATTCACGGACATAAAACCACAACGTACAATCGAAACCCTGTTTGGAAACGTTTGGAAATAACGGACCAAATACCAACAAGTACTACGACGTTAAGAACAGCTCTCTGTGCTTCTGCACAGCAATTACGATATATAACAGTTTCTGTCCACAGCAGGGAGGTCCTGGAGTGGGTTTTTGGCCCCCAGTGCCAGGTAATGTTCAGTATCTCATGGGATACTTCTATTTTGGAAGGTAGCACAGCTAAAACGTTAGTACAACAGATCCAGGTTAGGCAAGAAAAGCTAGGTTGCCGATCAAATGCTAGACAAAAATGTTCCCTAATTTGGTCAATTTCTACCCGTCAGCTAGATCACCTGTCATACCCGCTTAGGAGAGTGTAGACTAGTGTGTGAACACGTTAAGCACCATCACATGTTTTCAAATTGCCAATATTACTGGACAGCTCAACACGCTTGGAGGAGAACACTAACTGCCAATTCAGCTACATCAAATGTTGGCTAGCATCACTGAGGTTTGGGGGAGTAGGGAGGGCCGTCCTTCCCACCCAGGGGAAGCAAGGTCAACTATGTTGTCTAGGACTCCCATCACTGGGAATTGAATTACTGATCTCTTGAAAACAGTGCCAACGCTTAAGGCGGTTCCGCCACTCGGGAGCCTGTTGTGTTCTGTGTTTTGAAACACTGTTTTTTTTTGGCGTCTTGAACATGCAACTTTTGAACCTAAACTTAGTAAATGAGATGTGTAAAGGTAAGAGGCAAAACAATGGGGTTAGTCTGTAGTTAGTCTAACACGTAAGCTAGCTAGTTAGCGCATAAACTAATCAAGTTGAAATGTGTGTATGTTTAGAAGACTATGGTACTGCTATCTAAATAACATGCTAGCCGACCATTTCCAAGTTATTCTGCCTCTTTTCTTTACATGTTGCATGTAGTACTTCATTCTGTCCATCAGACTGAAGGTTCTTCTGTAATGAAAGGCCCCATACTTGAACCGTTTCCAACCCGGTGCACCTGCAAGCTGCAGCAGACCACCAATGCAGTAATGACTACTTAGCAAAACTATCCCCGGGTTGAAATTTCACAAGTTCTCCAGGTTGAGAGTCAGTCAACGTGCAACTCAAGTCATGGACTTGAGTCCCCGTTTCTGCCTTAAAGGATCAAAACTGGACAGGTCCAATGCAAAAGGCTTACCTATCCACTAAGATATGGCTTGACCGGCTCCATATCAGACATCGGATCGGAACATCCTTAGCCCAAACAGAACACAACGATACAGTTAAACACTCCAAAGAACAACGATCAACAAGCAGGGGTCCAGCAGGGAATGCAACCAGGCTATTTTATCGAGGCTGCTCTGTAAAAAGTGCAACCTAAAAGTGCAACCTAAAAAAAAAGTTTTTCATTATGTTGCAAGCCATTGAATAAGTTTTACTCAACTCAAAAAAGTACTTTGTATTGTTCGTGCAAAGTCTCTTTTTTTTTTTTTAAAGTTCAATAAGCCTAATTCCTAATTCAGCCTCATGCTTGCAACAAACTGAAGTCATTTTTTTTAGGTTGGACCAACAAAACACTTTTTCCAGTGTGGATTTGTGCTACAACTACCAGGTTTAAAACCACCATCTCAAAGGTGCTTTCAGTTCAAAGGCAGGGAGGGAACCGTCAAGACCAAATTGACCAAATCTCAACCGCTTCAGGGCTACGGCCACAGATCACTCGCTAAGGCTAAACCTCCATCACTGAAGAAGAGAAGGCAAGAAGCTCACTGCTTGAGTTTTAGCATCCAATTGAAGTCTATATTAATTCACCTTTAGTGCACTCATAGAATGAAGGTGTTTAGCCAGACCTTCCCTTATCTGTTCTACAGGGACTCCACCAAGCCCGTCTCCAGAAACAACAGTCTGTTGTCATTCTTTAAAAGGCAAGTAGCACTTATTGTACTCAGCTGTCTCCCACGTCACTGGGAGTGCAGATCTAAATCTGGTATATTAGGCACCAAGAAGAGATTTCAACTTGAACTTAGATTGTTTAAGTATTTTGGGGAAAATGATATATATTATACACTGTCACTGCCCAATGAAAATCTCATTTTTGTTGATTACATTGTGTGTAAATTTCATAATGAATGGAACAGAAATGGCCCAAAATTGCTTGGGTAAGAAAGTCCTATTTATCTATTCATATATATATATATATATATTAGACAGATAGACAGACAGATAAATCAATAGATAGCTAGATAGACAGAGTGTGCATACCACTCGGTCCCTTAATTTTCATTTGGTACACTTCCTCATATACATCTACACCGACTGCCCACATCCAACACACTACATTTTATGTATTTTTGTTTATCTGTCTTGTCTTAAATTGGGTAAAATTAACAGTAATTGTGCACGAGATTCCAAGAACTGTGTTCTCTGTAGTAGGGCTGGAGGGAAATAAAATTAAAAATCGATACCACATAGTATTGCAATAGTTTGCCTGGCAATAGTGTATTGCTGCATGGATCACAGCTAACATTTAATTCTATAAATGTAAAGCAAGTCTCATTTTGCTGCAATAAAAATGACTGAAGTGAGCTGAACAGAGTGAAAACTTTATCACATTACATCAAACATATGTGGACAAAGTTTTCCTTTGGGGACAAAATTTGCAGCTGAAAAGGTAATAAACGGTTGACGCAGTTCTCTTGTATTGTGACTTTAGTATCATGATAAGCTCACCAGACAAAAAAAATGAGTCACCTTGCGTGTTTAAGGTGGTAGTAACTTCAGGTAGATGCCGCTGCACGAGGATGATGGGGCTATAAATACCGGCAGGATGTGAGTGACGGGATCCATAGAGGTGCTACAGTGCAGTGAATGTCTCGTTCCATGTGTGGAAAATGGCTCCAAAGTAGATGTTAATGATTGGCTAAAAGCAGTGATTGTGCATTTGGGCGTGCCAAAGACCATAGTGTGAAGGAAGTAGCCGAATCTGCAGGTGTGTGGAAGCATACGGTGATACAGGTCTACCAGCAGTGGCTAAATTCCCAGTCTACAAGGAATTCTACTAGGAATTGGGCCAGGGAATGCATCCACCAAATCTGGCCCAACCGCACAATTCTTTGATGGAGGAGTGTCTGAACATTGATATGGCCTACATCCAGAAACTTGTCCAGTCCATGCCAAATCGAGCGGCAGCAGTTATTCGCTTGTGGAGGTATTACACGCTATTAGGTACACGCTAGGTACACGCTATTTCAGTGACTTGTCTTTTTGTCCGGTGGGCTTATATCCCGGGGCCCGGGTGATTCCTACCCCTACTCTGTAGAGAATGTGTCAAGTTGTTTTCAAATCAGCAGGAGTTGTTTGAATGGGGTGCACAAAGTTTTGTATATGACTGTATATAGGGAGCGTTTTCAGCTCTTTTGCAATGTAGCATGAGCTAGAGTTGGGCGCTATTCAGGTTCCAAACTGGTCTACAAATCTCCTAAAAGCAGCAGTTTACAACAAGTGCAGTCGGCCGTCTTGCTAAAGGCCTGACTGCAAGAGACAACTTTAGAAAGCCTAGAATTTAGATATCAGAAATAGAGACAACAGTGATCTGGGACCAGGTTTTAGTATTAGGCCAATGTCAGCAGAATGGCTCGGACACTGGAGGAAATCTGATGAACGAATCTGATCTAGTTCTGTAACAAAGCCAACCTGAAACAGCACATGCACACATTGTGTGATGCGGTGTTAGCCATGCGTGTCTTTCTGTGAGGTAGTAGATAATCTGCTTTTAGATGATCATCTTGGTACCCCGATTCAAAAGTAGCTTTTGGTAACACTTTAAAATTGGGTCTTGACTAACAAATATGAAGTAATACATTAATAACGGTTATAAGGCATAACTCATTTTAAGTGAACATACACTCATCACCCAAAGATTAGCTGCACAAATAGTTCCATCCACAAGGAATCAACTGACACGACTGAATTTTCACGCTCGGCCATAGGCAAGCACAGACCTTATCACTGTACCTGACTAAGCCAACAGCCACAATTGAGGACACTCAGCGAGCAGTGATGCCCTCCATGAGTCATCCTGTTAGTGCCAGCACCATTAGCAGACCGCTGCACGACGCAGGACTACATGCAGGCAGACCGTTACGACGACTGTCCTTATCATCACGTCAACGTCGCCATAGACTGCAATGGTGCCGTGCCAGACTGTCATGGAGTGACTCAGAACGGCAGCGGGTCATCTTCAGTGACGAGTCCCGCTTTTGTCTTGGTGGAGATGACCAACGAATCCGTGTGTGGAAGCACCGTGGTCAGCACCCAGATGAACGTTTTGTTGTCACGCATCACACGTCCAGAAGGCCTCGTGTCACTCCACCTCCAACCCTACCACACCATCTGCAGGACCTGTGTGAGAATATTCAAACTGCATGGGATGGATTATCACAGGACACAATTAGGAACCTCTACAACTCCATGCTAAGACGTATGGCACGTTGCGTTAGCAAACACGGCGGCCCGACACCGTACTGAGAGACACTACTTCTGTATGTGTAGCTCAATAAATATTGATCATATCAGTCTAAATGTATCATCATTTATTGTTCCTGGTAACCTTTATCTTCCTTCCCAATAGCATTGCAATCCCACACTTCCTTCTGCGTGCAGCTATTGTTTTGATGACGAGTGTATAACAACTACACGTTGACGTGTAAACAGTTAACATTAGTTAACCATCCTATACGTATTACTTCATGTTAGTTAGTCAACCGGTAAAGCCTAAAACATTAATCGAACCACCAAGTCAGAGGTCTTGGTTAACATGCAAAATCAACTATGGTGATGAAGATAATGATAACGACAGAAGATAATTTATTCACACCCTCAGAGGACACTTCCTTCACCAAGACTTTCTCTACTCTTATAACACGCTTGGAATCATCAGATCCATCCATTCGGGGAAGGCGTCCAAATGGCCAAAACTTAGTAGCTTAAAAAATGTAGCTTAAAAAATGATGCTGTATGCCATACAAGCAAATGACAGCATGGTCTCTTCAGTGCAACCAGGCCAATAATATCTGCCATATAAATAATTATGTTATGTTAAGCTGTTATGTTGCGTTCACATGTTTGTGGTAGACAGACAACAGCAAACCCAGTATTCTGTCATTTTCATCAAAGCCAACACTAAAAATTTTGTTTCCGCGAATGCCAACTTTCCGAACACCGCAGACGGATGGCTCCATCAAGGGTTCAATTTTCCCAACGCAGCAGTGGATGTTAATTTTTATGTTTCACTGATGAAGTCCAGACTAACCCAGTATTGTACACCAAAAACATACAAAGTACAGAACACAAAAACCCATGTATAATCACCCATGTTCGCTGGTAATGCCGTCAACATTGCAACATTTGTGTGGCTACATCCCACCCTCGGACGCGTACCACTATGAGGTGCAGAATTATTGTTTTCTTCACCCCACCACAAACATGTGAGTGCAGCACTAAACGTGTGCCCAAGTTGCCTGGAAGCGAAAATAGCGGCGTTTATCATTTCTGCTGATATCCCGAAAACACAGGCACATATCACCCCAAGCCTCGTGTGGATGATTTAGTACTTGCAACTAAAGCAGACCACGAGGCGTGTATTGGTTCTGCTGCCCTACACATGCGGTGCTGGATGTCTGCGTGTTGTCGTTAATGCTTTAAACTGCAAAGGGTTTACACGACAGTGCACTTCAATCGGACAACATGTGCTCCACCAACGGATATATCATTTCGTAGCTACTGTGGCATGCTTGGACAAGCTTTACAGATAACAGTGCTGTAGGCCATGATGTTAACTTTGCTAGCTACAAATGTTAAAAGTAGCTGAAAGTGGTACATGTTTTGCTTTCAGATTGAGGGTAACACCTACAACCTTTGACCCCCCCCGCCACCCCCCAAAAACACCAACAACAAACAACGCCCTGTGTACACAGTACACAGTGTGGATTTTAACATTTAAGTACAAAATATCATTTAAAACCACCAACGGTCTTTTGAACAGAACTGAGCTTTTGATCAGCGTTCTGTAAAGCTTGCCCAATCCACACAGTATACACAGTAACACAGTAGCTATGAGACAATGCATTTGCGGGTGGAACATGGATAGGTTGATCGATCACTCACTCGCACAACTAAATTCACAGACCACCTTCAATTAATTTACAGTCAAAGCGGCCATCAAGTTATTCGGTTTTGAGGAAGTTTTTTTTTTTTTTTTAAATTAAGATTTAAGATATTTTTTAAATTTAAGATTAAATAATCTTTATGCACCAAGAAAGGGGAGAGTCAAAAAGCAGCAAGTGAAGAAAAAAAAAATGTTTTCAATTATTCACAGTGAAAACGGGACTCCTAACAATCTTGCTAAACCACCACAGCTGCCCCCATAAAGCTTAAAGCTTGCATTTTTGAGAGATATGGACAGGTCTACTTGCGGCAGACCTGAGAAAGGAAAAATCCACAGGTGTTTCTGTCCATCCCTCCACTGTGAGAAGACAACTCAATGCTCAACGTGCGTCTGAAACGAATGTGTAACACTTACAAACTAAACAAAGAACGGTGGACTGATTACCCCGGGTCCAGACATTTCATATTTCTGATTATTTGGATTGTGAGAAGACGAAAGTGCAACCAACTGCTAAGACTGATTTTAGGAAGCATGGAAACATATTCCTGCAGCTGCTTTAGAAAAACTGAAAGCAAGAGTGGAAGCTGTAATAAAGGTTGTAGACACTAAATACCAAAAAATTTGATATTCTATTTACTTGTTGACACTCCTGTGAATCATTCGGTTAAATGTTTGTTTTAGGCTTTATTTTCGGACCCTAAACGAATAAATAACTTGGACTTAATGACCGTTTGACTTAACGACAGGAGACTTTATAAATGAAGGGTGGTCTCTGACTTCTAGCGCAGTATTGTTCATATCAGGCTCGTGGCGCTTCAGGAAAACGTCGAGTAACTGCTAAACAACAAGCCGCAAGGTTAACAACTGAACGATAAGCCTGGAGTTAAAGACTCAAAGTAGGGCGTTTGACATGTTAGCACTCTGCCATCTGAGGCAGGTTGTTTTTGAATGCTTGTACAGGTGACTAGACTGACTAAAGCGCTTGCCACACTTCAGACAAGCGTACGGCTTCTCCCCCGTGTGAACTCGGATGTGTTTCTTGCAGTCCGTTAACGTCAGGAAGGTTTTACAGCAGATCTTGCAGGCGTACTTCCGCGCCCCCTCTACCACCAGAACGTTGTGTTCGGAGAGCGCCTTCTTGCACTTCGAGAGCACGTCCGCGGAGGCCCTGGTCAACTGGGGCGGCGGATTCAAACTTGCGTTTCCGTGCTGGCCGCCCGGCACTGTCCCATCGAAGCTAGCGCCGTTTAGCAGAGCTGACGAAGACGATGAGGCAACGTCTTGCAGATTACTACCATCTGAGCGCATTGAAGCACCACCTGGTGTAACCTTAGGGGCAATGCGTCGATAAGCAGGGAATCCACTGGTGCCACCTCGGGACAATCGTGGAAGGGCGTGCATGCCCAAGCTGTTCCTTTGGAACGAGAACTGTTCTGCTGTTCCACCGCGAGAGTTCCCTAGGGAGGAAGAAGAGGCTGCTACTCCATCATGCATTGGGCGCAGGACTAGCGCGTCTGCCGACAGGGCAGAGAAGTCCTGAGTTTCTCCAGAGAGGAGGTTCTGAGAGGGAGGAAGAAGCAGGGTCGAGGATGTGCCGGTCGAATCCGATCCGAAGAGGAAGCGGGCAGGCTCGTGATCCAACCGGCTCTCTCCTGTGGTGGTGTTTGGAACGTTTTCAGCTGGGTTTGAAGACAACGTGCCGCATTCAAAGCCCTTAGTGCTCAGGAAGCTGGAGATGCGGAATCCGGAGGTGGACTCTAGAGCCTCGCTGCAGGAGAGCTCCTCCCTCGCTACTCCTCCACGTTCTACTCCTCCAGCAGGCCCCTTGCTTCCTGTGAGGAGCAGGTCGGAGCACGGCTGGGGGTCAATAAAGCTGTGATCACTGCCCTCTGGACTCAGTTCCAGCTTTTCACCCACTGCCTCCACCTGAAAATAGAAATTTTGTCAAAATTTTTGTTCTGAAAAACACAAATTAAAAAAAACAAAAAAAAAACAAACAACGATGACAATTACCTGGTCGCTGCCCTCGGCCTGCGAGGTGACATCACTGGTCTCGTCAGCAGGCTCAGGTGAGCTGAGTGGTTCGCTCTTCACCACCACCTGCTGTGCCTCTTCATCCTCCCCTCCATCTTTCACCTGCACTCCATCACGCTGGACACGCCCTGTATCTGGATACTCTTCTTTGTGTGGCAACAGCAAGGGCTGCTCCGCCCTGCTTACTCTCCCGCCGTCCGACTGGCTGGGCAGCTGCACGTCCTCCTGGCCCATGGACCTTCGGTAATTTCTTCCTTCTAGCAAATCACTGTCGTCACCTGCAACCACCACGTCCAGTTTGGAATCCTCGACTTTATTGTGGGAATCCGGGGACAGAAGCTCCTCCCCTCCAGCTCCACCCTCACCTTCCATCATAGTCCCCTCAGACTGTGAAGAAAGACGGGGCCTCTGCCGCATGCGCTCCGCCTCAGAGCGAATCAGGGAGAAGGCCTGTTTGCGCTTATGAAAGCGACGTGAGGGGTAACTGTCTCGCTGCTCCACCAACCCACTTCCTGAAACGGACCCCGGCCCTCTGCCAGCTCCGCTCCCTTCTTCTGCTCCGTTGAGAGCGGAGCTCACCAGGCTCAACCCGAGCTGCTGTAACAGAAACGAGCGCTGGAGGCGGGAATTAGCCGCAGCAGCTACCTGGCTACCCTGGTGCTGGCTTCCTCGCTCTCCAGGTGGTGACATAGGTAGCGTCCGAGTAGTCAGGTAGTGCTTGCAAGCCTTCACTACCGTATTTAGATGCAAGTGTGACGCAGCTAGCAGCACGTCCATGACGTTACTCTCTCCTAGCATCAACGTGGAGGTGTACATCATGTCTACAAGGGCTGCGAAGGCCTCAGCGGTCACCACCTCGGAGTCCAACTGGATCATGCTCATGCTGGAATCGCTCTCGGCAACGGTAAACAACGCACGAAAGTGTGTACTGCAAGCGGCCAGCACGGCACGATGCGCCTTAAAATGACGGTTCCCCACCACAATCACGCAGTCGCACAGCTGGCCATGGACCCGCTGGTAGTTCAGCTGCTGGAAGATCTGCTCAAAGTGTCCTGGGAAGTCCATGATCTGTGGGGTATAAAAAGTGCATGTTCAACATTAGAACCTTACCAGTATATACTATGGATACAGATTTTAAGGAGCCACAAATGACATTAGGCAGTAACATCTGCTGGTATAAGCAGTGGGCAGTACGGCCAACGATGGCAGACACTACTAAACCTTAGAGAAGCAGCTAATCAAACGGCTTGTTGCAAGGACCAGGCTTCAAGTTTGCAGCATTAAAAAGCTTTTATTTGAAAAAATGATATATTCTGTTACGGTTATGACTAAACTTACAGTGTACCAGATGAAACACCCTACAGGTGTATTGCCCACTACTAGCTGGGACCATGTAAATATGGTCAAAAACTAAACACACTACAACAGTAATTGAATAAAGCTGGGAGACTTTGATCACGTGATACAAAATAGGATTTGGAAAGGTGCACATGAGAGCAGTCAGTGTTGGTGAACTCCAAGACTCCACTTCCATCATTGCAGAGCTGATGTTTAGGATGTATGCCACACCTGTTGTAGACATGCCTACATGTGTCATATAGTGGCACCACAGTAGTTTCTCCATTGAGACGTTACGATCTTAATCCTAGGGGAAATGATTACTGAGATTACTGAGGACTTTTCTTTTCCCGCTAGCTAGTGAATGCTTTAGAAAGCCAGACAGCTAAATAGGTACCAGTGTATAATTGTCGAGAACAGATAACTTGTCTTTAACTGAATCACTCATTCTTCTAGACACGTTATTGTTTCTCTGGCTGAAAGCGTAAAAATAATTGTCCAATTTGTGCTGAATAAAGATACCATCGCTGTTTCCTTAACATTTTATGACCAAAATTAGACTTTCACTTTGTTAATCGCCTAGAGATCAGTCAAGGCTGATTGAGCACTGTAGGGGTCCTTAGTGGTCTATGTGTAAAGAAAGAGAACACTGATGAATGATAAAACCTGAATATGACACAAAACTGTTATCGCTCAGTTTCATTTTCAGCCTCATTCATGCACTACAGACAACATATTAAGCTCGAGTTTAAGGCCGGTTTAATGATTAAGAATTAATTCAAAATCACTTCTCTGACAGCAAGAGTGTAGCAGGCCACTGTTGGCCCACTGACGACAAAGCTGGTGTTCCACCTGTGTTTTGCTCAGCTTCTTCTTGGGTGGTCCACTGATGGTCAGGCAGAGTATTAGGCAAAATGCCACTTTTCATTCTTCACTTTCCACTTGCAGTCCAATTGATCTATTTTTCTCTCCTTTCTTTTTTTTCTTGCAGTGGTTTGTAATGTTTGGCAAAAGCTATCCATCCATCCATCCATCCATGTTCTAATACCGCTTAATCCAGCTAGGCTTGCGGTTGCAGTAGGGAAAGCATAGAAGCCCAGACGGCCCTGTCCCCAGCAACTGCCTCCAGCTCATCCTGGGGGATCTAGATATCAACAAAAGCCTGTGCATTTAAAAACCTGTCTGAGAAGATCAAAAACTAGTTACACTTCATAGGCAGGGCAACAATCTGGGTGAGACTCCAAGGGCAGACCAGAAGGGGGATATGGTCAGCAGAATGCCCAACCTTATCAAGCCTGCGGACTGATGTATCGACTCTAACCAGATTTGAGTGTTATTGATTAGATTAGCGCAGCAGATCTGTTACTATCTCAGACAGTTCTTGACTGGTTTTAGTTTAGTGCTTGATTCTAAAACTTGACAAAGTTCAGTGTTGAATGAGGAGTGTCACATTTCCTACTCATCCCAAACACTTCACAAGAAAACTTGAGCATGAAAGCAGCTGCTCTTCTGTGTCACTAACACCATATATACACACCATACAGTCGAGTCACATTAATATGACCACCAGCTGATATCCAGAGAAACCGCCGTGTGCAGCACGTGCAGCAGCTAGACGAGCTGATAGTGACTCAATAAGGTCCTGGTAGGTCGTCACAGCTATCTGGAGCCATGCTGACTGCAGTGCATCCCACCGCTGCTGGAGGGTGCGTGGGGGAGGATCCATAAAGTGAACATGACGATCGAGGTGGTCCCACGGATGCCCAATAGGGTTCTAGCCTGGGGAATTAGGTGGTACTTGGATGTCTTGGTCATTCTCTTCCCACCAATGTCGGACAGTTCTAGCTGTGTGACTTGTCGCACTGTCTTGCTAGAAGATCCCATCCGCCCCAGGGAAGACTAGGATGGATTCATGCCGGTTCACATTGGTTGAGAGTGCCTTCCACATGGATGAGTGGGCCCAGAGAGTGCCACAAAAAGGCATCTTCCGGTCGTCAAAAGTAGACAGTGGTCATAATAATGTGACTCGACTGTGTAGATCACTGTTTAAAGGAAAGTCCACTCAATGGTCTTCATGATGTGACCCTGACTAAGGAGACAGAGAGAGAGAGAGGCTGCGTTAGAGACTCACAGTGAAGCAGATCTACCCAGGAAAACACTGAACACTCTGGAACCTCCAGCTTACTGTTTCAACACTGGCAGCAGCTGTATCAGTTACATGTCTCCAATCTGGGTGTTAAATGGGTTCTGGATGGGGTTTAACCTGTGTTTTAGGGCTGATCGCAGGTGTGAAGCACACTAATAACCAGTGATGCCAAACGAGTCTAAATACAGGGTTATTGATCAGGCTGCAGGGCTGGGTTACCTAGCAACACGACATCGCATCATTCTAGGCACCAACTTGGAGTAACGAGACGAGCCAGCTAGCTCAGCGGCTAACTGGCTAACCTGGTTAGCTACTTACCTCATTTCCCCTCAGCGGACCGCTACATACAAATATATATATAGCTGGTTAAAGCCACATACTGAACATAAACGGTATCCAGTACTGCATGTTTACTACGACATGTTTAATATGGCAGAACTAGTAATATCAGTTAGTGTTAGCTAACAGCAGGAGCTTACCTCTGTGTGTGTGTGTGTGTATACACAACACCCACAGGCTCTTCTTCCCCGTCCGGCTAGTTAGCCTGTCAGCTAATGTTAGTACACTCACACTAAACGCGGACTAGCCTGTAAATATACACAAGTGAAAACGACTAAACGACGGAAGCTCAACTCCTTCATCACACAGCAGCTTGTGTGTCATGGTTTAAGTACACCAGCAGCAGAAAAAGGCCAGCAAGTCCCCGCCGAGCGTGCACGGCGCGTTAGCGAAAGCTAGTTAGCGAGCTACGTGCTGGGTTGCCAGACAACGCTTACCAAATCCCCTCCGGTTCCTGCCAAGTTTTCAAAAAATCCCTTCTCTCATTTACAGTGTTTCTCTGCTCCAATACAGCTGGCTCAGTCGTTTCTGAGCGGAGCAGGCCTAAGAAACATATTCTATATATTATTTTTCATGTTTTCCTTCTTTGTGTGATCTGATGCAACAAAAACAGTGATAATTCATTCCTGCCTGAACATGTACGAGACCTCTCATCATCCCCTAGGAGTACTACTAACAGCTTCTGCATCAATGTGCTGGTTGTTGTGACCTCACAAAACTCAGTACAGGCTGTTTTTGCAGATGTGTTCCGCTATATGGACTGGAGGCTGAATGATTCACATTAAAACTGCCCAGTGTTTACATACTACATTGCATGGTGTTGATTAACGGGCGAGAACAGAACGCACTGGTGTAATTTATATTAATCTTATTTCCTTTAGGAACCTGTACAGGGCATCTTGACTTGATGAAGTAGTTAGGTTCACTTATGTACAATGATTATTAATGCTGACCCAGATAGCAAGCATACATCAGCCCACCAATGACTGTTTGCCACTGCTAGCCCACTGTCGGACCACCCGGGTTATTGTCCTGTGTACAAAATATCTAACTATTTTTTGTATTTACTCAAACATATACATATATGTTTTTAAATACGTATAGACTTAATTTTAGGCAATAATCTAATATCAATATTATATGTCAAATATTACAAACAACATATAAATGTAAAAATATAAAATAATAACTAGGCCTCATACACTCATCATCAAAAACATAGTTGCACCCAGAAGGAATCAACCGACAGGAATGAAACTTGGTGGGTAGGTTTGACATTGTGAGACATGCAGTGGTGGACAAGGACACAAACCATGTACCTGAGTTAAAGTAGAGATACCCAAAGTAAAGTATTACTCCAGTAACAGTAGAAGTTTCTCCCTTTAGCCCTCCACTGGAGTAAAAGTACTAAAGTATTTACCTTCAAATGTACTGAAGTATGGAGAGTAACAGTAGCATGATTTATTATGGCTCTAATGTCCTATTATCATTTCTGGAACAAGACTCTCAATCAGCTCAGTGTAGGTGAAGAGACTCTAGTGTCTCTCAGTCCACCAGTTTTTAATAGAAGCTCATTAATTAGTCTGACACTGACGTCTATTCAAATGATCATAAGCACAAACACTGAAGGAGAACTGGTTTTAGGTAGAACTGTAAAATAACTTTTTGCAAACAAGTTTCGGTTTAAGATTTATTTGCAGCTTAGTTGCAAGTTATAGTTTAATAAAAACTTGTTTTAAACAGGCTCACTAATGAGTTTTCCTTTACTATGTTGTATCTATAGGTCTCTGTTCATTAACATAAACTAGCCAAAACAAATTCACTGTAAAACGAACATGAAGTTTATATAAATAAATAATAGAGTAACAGAGTTTATATAAATGCAGACAAAGACGCTCGCCAGTCACAATATGTACATATTTCTATATTGTAGTCTGTTTACTAACCCCATCCTGCTTTACCTACTTTCCTCCAGGTGCTTCTTGATGTAGTCCGGGCCTGAAATGGACATTTCCACGGATGCCAAGAATCCATGAATAAGCTTGTTACGATTTTACGCGCAAATTTCATATAATGTAGTGGAGTAAGAAGTAAGATATCTGAGTTTGAAATGTGGTTGAGTTAAACTACCAAATCATCCAAAATGGAAACACTTCAGTAAAGTACAGATACACGGACAAACTACTTAAGTACAGTAACTTAATACATTTACTTAGTTACTGTCCACCACTGGAGACATGTGAATGATTCAAGTTTCACGCTCGTATACGCTGTATGTGTAGCTCAATAAATATTGTCCATATTAGTCTCAATGTATCATCATTTATTGTTCCTGGTGGCCTTTATCTTCCTTCCCAATAGCACTGCAATCCCACACTTCCTTCTGGGCGCAAATATTGTTCGTTATGTGCACCAAGTTATGGAGAGTATCAATAAAAGTATCGATAAGCAGTATTGGTAACAACACCCATCCCTATGCTCTTAGAGGAGGGGAGTTAGGGGAGATGTAGCCAGTATCCATTTCCATTTTATAAAGAAGAACATTTCTGAATGGAAGAGAAAGTAAAACAGCACACACGAACAGAGCTTTTCAATGACGGACAATTTATTCATCAACATCTCAGTCTCACAAATTAACAAATATCAAACCTGCATACTTTCATTCAAAACATAAAACTCCACACACAAAAAACAAACAAACACATGGACGGCCTATAAACCAAACAGCCAATAGTGCTCTTCTTTGAGCCACGGTGGTGTTCGTCGATCTCCTTTAACAGCCAAGTCAGATCGGTTCTTTATCCTCCATGTAGAAGAACCTTCACACCACACACTCTTTAAAATAAGGCTTACTACATGGCTCTTGGCTCGGCTGGATGGTTCTAGGGAAAAACCTTTAAGCCTCTTCAGACATCTTAATTACACCAAGAACCGTCCACTGAAAGGTTCTTCAGGAAACCAAAGGTAGTACTTTAGTGGCTTTGCTCCACAGAACCCTTTTTTCGAAACCTTTATTTTCAAGAGTGTAACCGACAGAGCAAAGCCATCGTCTGAGGTAGAATATAACGTACAAAAATAGTCAGGAATTTTCTTTCAATCTCGGAATACTACAAAGAAATTCCTCCGATTTTCAAAAGGTCTGCTTAATTAAATGGTCAAGATGTAGATAAAGTTGTTCAGAGTGGTCTGATCCGAAACGATGCGCTGTAGAGATCCCCACTGACTTTCTCACAGTGGTGGTGATAGGAACCAGACATCTGAAGTGTCGAATACCTTTAAAAGCTCCCTCCCGCAAAGTTGTTACGTGAAGTGGGTACGAAGATGCTTCCCATTGGCACCACTGTACTGAAATCCGAGCCAGTAAGTTTCTCTACAGTTAACCACTTCAAAACTCTCGGTTTACATCTCAAGGACTGAATTATTTAGACATCTGTGGGGGGAAAAAATGGTGGAATTCCCCTTTAAAGAAAAACATGAGAGTTCCACAGTAAGATTAAGACAAAGCCTCGTGGCTCATATGGTCTCTCTTACTATGCACTGCAATCAGGTATTAGTAAAAGTGTAAAAAAAGAGTTTTTAGGATCATCTTGAACAGTGTACAACGTAGTAGCACCTCATAGAAATGACTCGACACGTACTCACCCTTACAGACTAGGAAATTAACTGCCGCTTCGTTACCAGTCTAGTTCCAACTTATTACAATAAACATTTTGCACAATATGCACAAGAAAAGACGTTAAGCCCCAGGAAACGCAGCGCAAAACCCACAGTACATACGGTCCATTTACCATATAGGAGAAGTTCTACAATTACAGACTGTAGTCCATCTGTTCCTCAATGGTCAGGACCCCCACAGGACCACCACAGAGCAGGTATTATGTGGGTGGTGGATCATTCCCAGCACTGCACTGACACTGACGCTGTGGTGTGAGTGGATCTGGACACCTCAGTGTTGCTGCTGGACAGAGAATCGTCCACCAACCAAAACTATCCAGCCAGCAGCATCCTGTGGGCAGCATCCTGCGGGGAACGTCCTGCGGGCAGCGTCCTGTGACTACTGATGAAGGACTAGAGGATGACCAACACTGCACTGTGCAGCAGCAGATGAGCTATCGTCTCTGACTGTACATCTACAAGGTGGACTATCAAGGTAGAACTGTCTAATAGAGTGGACAGTGAGTGGACACAGTGTTTAAACACTCTGCTGTATCTGATCCACTAACACCAGCACAACACACATCACCACCACCACCACATGGAACAGGGTAAAAGGGGTATAAAGAAGTATACAGAGAATCAGATGGACTACAGTCT
This sequence comes from Semaprochilodus insignis, assembly GCA_034552555.1. NCBI lineage: Eukaryota > Metazoa > Chordata > Actinopteri > Characiformes > Prochilodontidae > Semaprochilodus > Semaprochilodus insignis. The sequence continues at coordinate 5,450,813 of CM067500.1, read as the reverse complement.
GTAACTGCTGAACTACAAAGTGCTCCTATATGGCTAGTAAAATGGACAGTAGACCTCGCTTTCAGCCATGGCCGGTTGGTCAGACAGAAGACAGACAGGCCGTTGAACAAACAAAAGCAGAAACAAATGGATGGGCAAACAGACGGGCGACAGGCAGCCTCAAAGCTTGGTATGCTTGCCAAGTGAGCTTTCGCTTGGTTGTTAGCTTACTCTCCTGATTAATACAGAGAGTTGTATTATACCCATGTGGACAGAGGGAGCAACATCAGCCTAGGGATTGGCGAGGACACTATAGACTGTATGTACACCTCACCCAAGACTAGGACTGCTCATTGTACGTCCACAAAGGAGGATACTGGCAAAATCCGTCAGCCTTTTAGCAGGCACTGCCACCGCGCATACACATCCACCTTGTACATGCACACTGCGTGTCCACAAGAGCAAGATTAGCCTACCTAGAAACAAAACATGGATTCGGGTTCCCTGGGGCTTTAACACCCACTTAGCTAGCCGTCTAGCTACGTAAACAATTGCCCCCTTTCGCTTTTGTGATGGAAGCCTACACACAAAACACACATGTACACAAAGAGCCATTCTGTAACTTGATGCTGATATGAATACAAGACCTAAGTAGTAAAAGCACAAGAATTCCATAAATGATGATTCCAGAGGACGCAAAGCGCTGTACGCTGTATGTCCATACACATGAACATATAGATTCTTTCCAAAGCCATTTATAGTGAGGATTCAATGAAGAATCCTGTAAACCTCCATTCATTCCGCCACAAGGGGGAGCCACATAAACAGAAACCAACAGGAGTAAACTTGGTCAGCCTATCGAGGTTGGATGTGGTTTTGCTGGTCCAGCCGTAAACATCACAGGCCTTAGCAAAGTAAACCAACAGGCTTTTAGTGATTCCTTTGTTTAGTGATTCCTTGTTTTCAGTCACGTTTATGACCATCAGATCTGTGGCTTGTTGTTTGACGGCTTCTATGAGTGGCTGAAATTCAGATTTACGCCAATTCCCACTTGCAGCCCAATGCTGGTTCACATCTTCAGGTGTGCCCAGCAGTTGCAGGGCTATTGCTAACAGGTAATGGAAGCCCATTTACATGATGCTAATTGGTCTATTGCAGCAAAGTGTGGACAACTGTGTAAATGTGACTTCTGGCCAAGCTAATTCTGTCATTCTGTAACTGAGAAGTGCGGTGTCTTCAAGAATACTGAGAAGTGGTCAATACTGACAAGTTTCTAACTCAGTGTTACACTCCAAACACAAAACAGAGGGAGTCTGAATGTAAACAAGCGCCTCATTATAGAGCATTCCAGGGTCTGAAGGCAGTAGGCACGGTGTAGGCAAAAACAAGCTGACCCCCATACCCAAACACGCACACACACGCACACACACACACCGTCTGTATCCAGTCGGCTGGAGACTTCTGACCCAATCGGTCTTTCGAGGACTAAGAGCAAAATCCTGATTGGTCTAACTAAGGCTGGGTCCGGGCTCTGATTGGTCCGTCGAACCCGGACGGGTGTGTGTTCAAACTTCCATCAGGTCCTTATTGGTCTGTAGTGAGCAGGAACACATTCTGATTGGTCGGTTTATTGAAGCAGTTCGTCCGTAGTGTGTTCAGAGAAGAATCTGGGCAACGTAGGGCGAGTGTGTGCTGGCTACAGCCGTGAGTAGGGGAAGATCACTGGACTCGATCCTATAAAACACACACACACACACACACACACATCATGAACACACTGCACTGAAACAAACATGACATTTGACATGGGTGTAGGGAGTCTGGGCACTCTTGGTCAAATTACAGATTTGATAAACTTGTTATAAGCTCACTGGACAAAAAAATAGTCACCTGTGACTGAAGAGAACCTAATAGTGTGTAACACCTCCATGAGCACCAATAACAGCTGTGATTGGATTTGGCATGGACTGGACAGGTTTCTGGACGTAGGCCACATCAATGTTCAGACACTCTTGCCTCAAAGAATTGCGCAGTTGGGCCAGATTTGGTGGATGTCTTCCCTGGCACAATTCCGAGGAGAATTCCCTGTAGGCTGGGATTTTAGCCACTGCTGGTCGACCCGTATGACCGTACGCTTCCATACACCTGCAGATTCAGTTACTTCCTTCACACTATGGTCTTTGGCACACCCAAATGCAAAAAAAAAAAAAAAAAAAAAACATTAACATCTGCTTTGGAGCCATTTACCACACATGGAGCGAGACATTCCCTGCACTGTAGCACCTCTTCTCGATCTATGGATCCCGTCACTCACACCCCACCAGTAATTATAGCCTGATCATCCTCGTGCAGCGCCGTCTGCAGGAGCCTGAAGTTACTACCACCTTAAACACGCAAGGTGACTCACTTTTTTGTCTGGTGAGCTGATCTTGCCTTACACCATTCTGATACGGGGTTGGGTGGCAGCCAATGGCACAGTAAATATTTCACAGGCAGAGTGAAGGGAGAATGGATTCCACTAAATCAAATGTGACAGCCAACAAACAGAAGCTGAAGAGTTTGGCTTCTACAATAACGATCCAAAACCATTCAAACTTCACCATGAACTACTTCAAGAACTGCACGGTGAAGCTTTTGGAATGGCCCTTGCATGGAAACCTGTGGGTGGGTGTCAAACATGCTTTGCAAGACACTTCATTAGGTACACCTCCTTGGGTCTATGTTCATTGTCCATTTGATCAGCTCCACTAACCACATAGGAGCACTTTGTAGTTCTACACTTACAGACTGTAGTCCATCTGTTTCTCTGTACCCTGTTCTTTAGAGATCAGGACCCCTACAAGACCACCACAGAGTAGGTATTATGTGGGTTGTGGATCATTCTCAGCACTGCAGTGATACTGACGTGGTGGTGGTGTGTTAGTGTGTGTTGTGCTGGTGTGAGTGAAGCAGACACTGTGCTGCTGGGGTGTTTAAACACTGTGTCCACTCACTCTATTAGACACCCCTACCTTGCTGGTCCACCTTGCAGGTGTACAGTCAGAGATGATAGCTCACAGTGCAGTGTTGGTCATCCTCTAGTCCTTCCAGTGGACGCTGTCCACTACTGTCTGATCAACTCACACCAGCACAATACACACTAACACACCACTGCAGTGCTGAGAATGATCTAACCCTCCCAGATAATACCTTCTCTGTGGTGGTCCTGTGGGGGTCCATTGAGGAACAGGGTAACAAAGTATGCAGAGAATCAGATGGACTACAGTCTATGGAACTACAAAGTGCTCTATATGGTCAGAGATGATCAAATGGACAATGAGCATAGAAACTAGGAGGTGTACCTAATGAAGTAGCCGGTGGGTGTATATTAGATATTGGGAGACCACCGGTGGTTGTGTAGAGGGTCTTAAAAGGAGTCATGTCATCACACTGCACATCCATATGTGTGTGTGTGTGTGTGTCGTACCCCAGTGCTAGTCCCAGTTCTTTCACATGGACTCTTCTCTGTCCTCTCAGATACTCAGCCAAAGAACAGCTCTTAAAATAAATCTCCTGCAACCGATCCTCCAAGTGCATCACGCACTGCAGAGCACAAACACAAACAATTGAATTGCATTAACAAGAGATTGTAGCACACACTTTCCCCCTTAAACCGAATATAGTCCATCAGCCAGCACGTGCTTGGTGTCTGAGGTCTACTTCTTTTGTTTTACTGCTGCGTAGCATGGAGGGTTTCCCCGTCTCATTCAGGAGCTACGAGTGCCTTTGACACGCGTCTCTGACGTCTGTACTTCATTTTTAGCTGTTTTTAGAGATGCCAGCACCACTAGTGGCAAAGCAGAAGACAGTCTAATCGGTTTTGCAGTTGTAGATCAGTGTTTCTCAACCCTGGTCCTGGAGGCACCCTGCCCTGCACATGTTCGTGCTTTCCCTGCTCCCAACACACCCAAAACAGCTTAACAGCTCATTTAGAAAGCTCGGAAAGCTCTTTCAGAGTTGCATGGGAGTGTAGTAATGCAGGGAGTCCCGGGTGCCTCCGGGACCAGTGCGCAGGGCAGGGTGCCTCCAGGACCAGGGTTGAGGAACACTGCTCTAGATGACGGGACACAGCGAATCAGTCATTTTGGCTGGCGCAGAGAGAACAGTGATTGGCCGAGTGAGTTCATACCTGAAATAGAGGACGGATAAAATAATGCTGCATTCCAAAAATATATATATATATATATAATTACGTTTATTTAATTCATTTAGAGATGTCCAAATAAACCGTGGTGGGTGTGTGAAGGCCTTTACTTTGAGCTCTGACACCAATGTCGCTAACAACCAATGGATGATTACCTGATACACTCTTGATGGTGAGATACTAGATGAGACGCTCTTTGGTTAGCATTTTGTCCAAAATGGGCAAAAGTGCAGACAAAACTCTAACCTGCAGATGACGGCCACTAGTATGTTTAACCATGTGATGCTATTGTGTCCAGTTTTATAGATAGTAAATTATACAGCATCAGAAATGGCAAACGCAGTTCTGAGATTAATTAACAATTTCCCAAGTATGTGTTGATCATGCACAGGTCAGAGAGCATGAACTATAATGCCTATACCATCAGTATTTAGGTGAGTATTTGAGTTGCTATGTCTTGATAAAGAAGGCGCTGAACTCAACTCCACCCGATTGGGCCATCTCGACCAATTGGCAGAGGTGTGTTAACCTAAACAAAATCCACTAGAGGTCACTGAGTGTTTTAATAGATGCGCCTTTACTGTTCTCATCCATAGAGGAAGCAAGAAACAAGCACATCACATGTGGATTGTATTTGGTGGAATTTTCTAAGGTGAGCTTATTTGATCTGCATTATATGGTTTCAGAGGTTTTGATGAACCGAATTATGTAACTTCATACAACAAAGAGAAGTCTAATAAGGGTTGTTTCTTTATGCTAAAGGTGTCTATGCTAAGCTAATGTAATTAAAATGGACTTTGGAAAAATGCAGAAACAAAACAAAAATATTTGGACACAATTTTTTTTTTGAATCATAACTATGGACACCGGACTCAGTGCAAATTATTTGTTTGTTTTCGGGAATTTCGTCACAAGGAAGCATATCCATGAGAATGTCCGCTAGCTCTCACGAAACAGGCAAACTGTGAATTATGCTTCCCACTCTGGAAAAGCGAGAGGAGAATGGTGAGGCTCTTCACCTCCTCTCAGAGTTGAAATGTCATTTGCACAAGTAACTCAGCCTTGAAGTGCAAACAGGATCTCATGAGTTCCTCACAGAACAGACCAACTGGGACATGGTGTAGCATTTCCACTTCGGAAAACCGAGTGGAAAATGTGAAGATTCACATTTCAGTGGCGGCTGGGATCTCAGAGCTGATTTTGGAAATGCAGCTCCACTAAACGATGCACAAAACATCTAAATGTCCGAATAAGTACGAATAAGATCGGATTCCTTGCTCCCAGCAGAACGAACAAAAGGTGATGCCGCACTACCGTCCGTTCTGGAGAAGGGAAAGAAGCTGAAACTCTGGCTTGCCACCACACAGGCTATAATTTAGTGCGCAGCGTCCAGTTTGAGCAGCTTTCGGAGATTCTGGACCTTATAGGGTTTGCAAACAAGTTCTGTTTGTTGGAACACAGCTGCTCCGTCATCTCGGTTGTCATCATGCCAACAGCAGAGACGACTATGACTGGTCAGGAAGTTTTTTTTCCAAACAGAGAGCGAATAAAGTGCCACATTTTCACCACCGGAAAAAACACATTCTGTGGGCAAGATAAAGCAAGTTATACCCAAGCTGGAATGAATGAACTGTTGCCCTAATACAGCACAAGTCCGACGGCAGAACTAACCAAAACCTCTTGGCTGATTGACACCATTTGCGTTCAGGGGGAAACTGGGAAAAATAGATTCCCTCTAATATTAATATTTAAAATCATACAGTATAATAAACATGTGTATAAACACTCTAACAGAGTTAACATACAAAGTCCGCTGCGATGTTGAGTGTGTGCAGCTGCAGCACGGACGTGAGGAGTGTGTGTATGAGACCGGAGACCATCACGTCTCTTCCTAGCCTCCCCGGCTCGCACACACGCCGCTGGCTCGTGGCCACCTGAACGCACAGCCGGTCTGTGTCCGCCACGATGCACACTGCCTCTGCCACCGGCTCGTCCAGTGATGGGTGCTGCAGACACACAAACATGAATAACCACCGTTAACAGCAACGAAATAACCGGGCTTAACTGTGCAGTAGCTTGTTTGGGTCCGTCGCACACTGTAACTGATAAACCTCTTTCCTTGCATTTACACTGCCCCGGCACGTCAATGCACCACAACGTACCGCTTGCGTGTGACGTGGCCGCCTGGTGCACGACTGGTTCAGCGTGTGGAGTCTGGGGTATGTGGTGCGTCGGAAAGTTGAATGGAGCTCAACTTTATGCTAATACAATGCATCTACTCAATCCCAAGGCAGGAGTCGGTGATGATATTTGTTTCTGTGGCTCAGTGCATGAAACACTGGTTTGTCTTTGGAGACGTTCCTGTGCAACACGGAATACCAGCAGCAAAAGCTCATGTAAACACAAGCAATTACTTCTCCAATGTCCAAACTGAGCGGGAAAACCACTGGTGGGATATTAGTAAGCTGAAATGACTGACTGCAATAGGGAAGCAGTGGACTAAATGCTAATCTGTCCAAGTTAAATCTTTATGTTTAACAACTTTTACTTCTCATAACAAGGACGTGCCTTAGTGCTGTACCTGACTGACTATATAAGGTCATCCTGTTGTGCGTGCTTTCCATTCTGACCCCTGCTGTTGTGTTGGTAGCTTCCTTTGCAAGTGAAGTCTACCTCACAGTAGAGTCCAAAAGCAATTCCAGCAGTTGGAAGAGCTGGAGAGGGGTTGCATTGTAGGGCTCTGGGAAGTGGGATGGTCTTATCGGCGTCTTGTGCACCATACTGGTCGTGCGGATACTACCATAGTACGTTGTTGGCGGCAGTGGATAGAAGAAGGTACGCACCAGCGACATGAAGGATCTGGGAGACCTACATGAACCACAAAGAGGGAGAACCAATGGATTGTCCGACATGCGCAGAGTGACCCAACAGCCAGCAAGCAGTGATGCCCTCCATGAGGAATCCTGTTAGTGCCAGCACCATTGGCAGGCGGCTGCACAACACAGGACTACATGCACGCAGACCATTACGGCGACTGTCCTTAACACCACGCCAACGTCGCCAAAGACTGCAATGGTGTCGTTCCGGACTGTCACATACTGACTCTGAATGGCAGCAGGTCATCTTCAGTGACGAGTCCCGCTTTTGTCTTGGTGGAGACGACCAACAAATCCGTGTGTGGAGGCACCGTGGTCAGCACCAAGATGAACGGTATGTTGTCACGTGTCTCATGTCTAGAAGGTGTCACCCCACCTCCACACCTACCGCACAATCAGGAACTGTGGTGGGATGGGATAGATTATCACAGGACACCATTAGGAGCCTCTACAGCTCCATGCAGAGACGCCATACTGAGAGACACTACTTCTGTATGTGTAGCTCAATAAATATTGCCCATATCAGTCTAAATGTATCATCATTTATTGTTCCTGGTAGCCTTTATCTTCCTTCCCAATAGCACTGCAGTCCCACACTTCCTTCTGGGTGCAGCTATTGTTTTGATGATGAGTGCAAATCCATTTTTAAAAATAATTTTGTATCCTATTAACAGACACATTTTGGAGATTTTAACCATGACAGGGTGTTTGTGTGTTCAATAACAGGTACTCACGAGTACTGTGTGCTCCAGGTCAGCCATGAGGCACTGCTTAAGCCGCTGGTCCGAGCTGATCCCGTGCAGAGCGAAGTCAGGCATGTACTGTGGACAGTAACCTCCCAGTAGGGAGCGGCCGAAATGATTCACACTGGGACGGCTCTCCGTCTGACAGCTAGGCACAAACACAAAGACAGAGGAACACACATCTTTACAAGCAGGCACAAGAAAGCGCATGATCAAAACTATTAAAACACCATCACTAACTGGAAAGACAATGAATTAGCTGTTGTACACACACACACACACACACACACACACACACACACACACCACAAGAAGCCAGGCTACATTCAAGCAAGACATTTACAGTTTACAGTAATGCCATAGGCTGACTCTACTACAGGTACTACAATGGACACCGATCTCCTCATGATGAATCAAGCTGTCCTACCACTGAAATGTGTATGGCAAAATGTCACAAAGACTCTACGGGGGGTCAGTGGAGCGATCAAATCTGACAGTGAATGGACAACAGCAACTTCGGCTGCCGTTTCTGCTGTTGGTTACTGGGTTCTCATGTCCATATGTCCACCATCATTACACGCACTGCGGCGGGCCTGTGGAACATTCCGTTCTCACTTGTAATGAACTGGTTGTGAAACCAGGACTGAAAGCTCATATCTGAAGTCCAGGCCTATCCTGTACTACACTCATCAACAAAAGAGTAGCTGCACCCAGAAAGAAGTGTGGGATTGCAGTACTATTGGGAAGGAAGATAAAGGTTACCAGGACCAATAAATTATGATAGATTTAGACTGATATGGGTAACATTTATTGGGCCACACATACAGAAGTAGTGTCTCAGTATGGTGTCAGGCCGCCACATTTGCTAACGCAGCATGCCAGACGTCTCGGCATGGAGCTGTAGAGGTTCCTAATGGTGTCCTGTGATAATCCATCCCATGCAGCTTGAATATTTTCAAGATGGAGTGACACCAGGCCTTTCGGACGTGTGACAACAAACCGTTCATCTTGGTGCTGACCACGGTGCCTCCACACATGGATTCGTTGGTCTTCTCTACTATGACTAAAGCGGGACTCGTCACTGAAGATGACCCACTGTCATTCTGAGTCACTCTGTGACAGTCTGGCACGACACCATTGCAGTCTTTGGTGACGGTGACGTGGTGTTAAGGACAGTCGTCATAACGGTCTGGGTGCATGTAGTCCTGCGTTGTGCAGCCGTCTGCCAATGGTGCTGGCACTAACAGGATGACTCAGGGAGGGAATCACTGTTCGCTGGATGTCTGCAATTGTGGCTACTGGGTCAGTCAGGTACAGCGATAAGGCCTGTCCTTGCTTATGTCACATGCACGGCTGAGCGTGAAACTTCCTTCATTTGCATGTCTCATTATGTGAAACCTACCCACCAAGTTTCATTGCTGTAGGTTGATTCCTTCTGGGTACAGCTATTTTTTTGACGATGAGTGTACATACGAAAAATATCGGACTTCAGCAACGGCCTGTTTTGGTGTATCCCTATATCGACCTGTTGGTCTGAAGTCCTCGTTGCATTAATATATCAGGCGGATGGTTATCATACATCATACATGTTATTGGAAACCGGTGGAGAGACAGGTGGGCCTACAGGGCTAGAATCAGAAGCTGAATCCCTAATGGACACCTTGTTTAAATGAATGAATCCAACCATACATCATTTCCTCCCCGATCAAGACGGGTTGGTACTATACTAGAATGTACTGCATACTTGTGCAAACTGTAGGTATGTGTTCCATTACCTCGGAAGGGGCACTTCATGCTCTTGCGCCTCGGCCGCTGTGTACGATTGCCGGGGTGAAGGCTCCTCCTCCTCGCTGTCCCCCAGAGAACNCGTTCCGCTGTATGTCCGTTAAAAGTCTGTGAGGCAGCTTCCTGTGTAAGCCACGCCCACACCGTCGTGCCTCTTGCTCTGCTTCCTTAGGGCTGCCGATGGTGAACTGCACCCGCTGTACTGGAGGGCTCTGACTGGCTAGGATGTGCTCTAACCCGGCCCCCACAGCATCATTAGCGCCCCCAAAACACTCCTGCCCTACATCTTCACACTCCAGCCTCTCGCTGGTCATTTCAGGAAAGCGGGGGGGCTCAGGTGACTCAGAGGCGGAGTCTTTTTCCATGGTCAATTCAGTTCCTAGTGTTTTTTCTTTGGTCCTTTCAGGGCACAGGGCAGGCTTTGCAAGCTCTGACTCAGGTGTGAGTGGTTTCTCATTGGTCTTTTCAGAAAAGGGGGTGGGGTTAGTGGTTTGAGGTTGGCAGGGATTGGCTGGGCTGTCTGTGTGTCCTGGAGGTTGTGTGTTCTCCTGCAGATCAGAGCAGCGGATGAAATAGGAGAGGACGTAAAGGACGCGCTGCACCAGCTCTCTCCTTCGTCCAACAACCACTGTCCGGCACACTCGCACAGGAGAACCCAATGCACCGTACAGATCACCTACATGACAAACACCACGACAGAACACTGAAACCACTCAAACACACAAGCTGAATGGTCTACACTGTTTTTGAGGAATGTCTTTTTTCAGAAACAAGATAATCAGTGTTTGTGTCATCAGTTGAGAGCTACTACGTCAAGAGCCAGGACATACATAAAATAGTCCATCAGCCAGGAAGCAAGTACAATAGTTAAATAGCCAGTAAGTAAGTAAAACAGTTAATCAGCCAGGACGTACATAAGATAGTTAATCGGCCATGATATACATAAATTAGTTAATCAGCCAGGAAGTAAATCTGATCTGGAGTAAATCTCCAGGAATTATTAATCAGCCACATTATTTTTCTCATACTGTACATCTGTATTCACCGCCTGTCTGAAACACAGTGAGCTAGCTGACCAGGCAGTGCACACCGGGCTCATCTGGAAGCGGGGCTTAAAGACACAGGAGCTCTAACTGGTCAAACGCCATAGTATCACTCAGAAGCACTCTCTACACTGCTCTATAGTCAAGGCCTAGTACCTACATAATTAGTGCCCCATGTGAGAACCCCTGTGTGGTGCCCACTTTGGTTGCACATGTGTATATGTATACTTTCATGAGACCAGGAAATGTGTGTGTGCGTGCGCGCGTGCGTGTGTGCCTACCCAGTTGAGCCCACAATGGGTTGTACGGATGAGACTTGGCCAGAAGGTCCACGGTGTGGGAGGCATGTTTCTGGCAGACGGGTTTGATTGGCAGGTGGTTGGTCGGCATCACAGTGGGAACCCAGGCTAGGTGATACATGAGAACAGCAGTAAGCAGTGCAGAGAGGAACCTGGTGGATGAAACAGAGAGGAGGTTCGTGTCAATAGGGACAGACTACTGAAAGCACTATGACAGAAAGTGAAAGTTATGATATGTCAAACAACGGCACTGTGAAAGCACCCCATGAAACCTCTCCATCAGCGGCTAGCCAGCAATAATGTTGTCTTAAACTGAAGATGTTTAATTAGCCTGCTACAGCGACATCGCTACATGTGTACATTAATATACATATATTCATCTTAATATAACACTAATACGGATATATATAATGTTTCCGGCCCACTACAAACCTGAGTACAGCCCCTCAGAAGGGTGCTTCATGGCCCACTTGTTGAGTTGAGAAACCCTGGTGTAATCTAGTTTCTGACCACAGGACCTTCGTTGTTCATACACAGTACCAGTCAAAAGTTTAGATACCACTATTTAGAGAAGGTTGCCTTATGTTTATCTTATTGCTTTACTTTAGAATAAAGGAGAAGACATCATACTATAAAATAGCACTCATGGAATTATACAGTCCACCTTAAAAACCCTCCAAAATGGAACTTCACAGGAGGATAAAACAGCTTTCTTAACCTGCAGTGGAGGTGCGATATGGTGGCGATATTGTATTACATCAAGAGTGTATGTGGTATATCAGGATATATATGGTTTCAGACATCTCAATAGTTGGAACTGTTAAGTGTGAGCCTGTAGAGTCTTTAAGAGCACCAACAACATCCATTTAGATGGGTGTATCCAAACTTTTGACTGGCAGTGTATTACTTGCATGGTGGACAACGAAAAGGTAGTGACGTGGTAGCTTGTATGGTGCTGGTATCAGCCACAGCGGTGTCACTGCTGGGTTGAATACAACACAGCACATCCAGATGATAGCCATTCTGTGGTCAGATACTGAACACTGCTAGATGCTGAACTGTACTCCAGCTAGTTGGAGCTACAAGACTAATTTCTAATAAAGTGGTCAGTGAGGGTAAATGATCTAATCCTCTAAAGCCTGGGACGACATTAATGGAGAACACCATAATAGCTGTCTACAAGCTTCAAAGTGAAAAGGCTAAAAGGGGAACAGAGCACTGACTGGTTCTTGGCCCCGTGCTCCATGAGCAAGCTCATCTCCTTCAGGAAGCGCTGACACAGCTGGTTACGCTCGGCACTCTGGGATACCATGGTCAGCCAGACTGGCTCAGTGATCCGCGGAGCCATGTACAGATTCCACACGGTCATCCTAGACAAGGAAGGAGCAACACCCATGAAAACAACCGAGAGCACAGTGACAAAGATCAGACACCAGCCTCAGGCAGGTCACACCATGCAGCAGACTGGGAAACTTGATTTGTGCTCAGATTATACACTTCTCGTCAGAAGAATAGCTGCACCCACATGAATCAACCGACAGGAATGAAACTTGGTGGGCAGGTTTGACATTGTGAGGCACGCAAATGATTCAAGTTTCAAGCTCGGCCTCGCAGGTGACGCAAGCAAGGATGGGACCTGTTTGTGAGGGCCAGCACCATCGGCAGACAGCTGCATGATACAGGACTACATGCACACAGGCCGTTACGACGACTGCCCTTAACACCACGTCAGTGTCGTGGAGGAACTGTGTGAGCAGGAACTGTGTGAGAATATTCAAGCTGCATGGGATGGATTATCACAGGGTACCATTAGGAACCTCTACAACTCCATGCCGAGACATCTGGCATATTGCGTTAGCAAACATGGTGGCCCGACTCCATACTGAGAGACACTACTTCTGTATGTGTAGCTCAATAAATATTGATCATATCAGTCTAAATGTATCATCATTTATTGCTCCTGGTAACCTTTATCTTCCTTCCCAATAGCACAGCAATCCCGCACTTCCTTCTGGGTGCAGCTATTCATGTGCCGCCTCGTGTATCCTGCCCCTGTTTGGTGTGTTGGTTGTGGACATCCTCAGAAATAAATGCTACGTGTACGCAAGGTACAGTACACATGAAATGCTGGGGGCAATGCAGACACTCAGTTGCATGAAGGTAGCAGGCTGACCTGTATGTTGTGTCCATACAGCTTTATCAGTTTAACAAAAACGACAGAAGCTGGAAAAAAGCCAGACAACATATCAGGGCCGATTTGCAACATTGACTAACATTACACGTTGAATGAAATGAGTGTAAGACAAATATAAATGTGTGTGGACATCTTTAAACCATGGAGCGCTTGGACAATTAGTTACTATTGGTAACCATCATTACTATCGCTTAAGGCATAACTAGAACAGATTAGATGTTAGTAACCAAGGACAAACATAAAACAGACAAGATCAGACTTAAATTGTGACTATTCAGTCACAAATTAGTGAGCAGACTTAAAGAACCGGACATAGAAACGAGCAACAGAGCAGAAACGCTGATCAGACAAAAGCAACCGAGCACAGACACAATGCAACAGACCTTCATAAAAAGCACACGGGTGTCCTCACCTGAACTCTCCCAGTGCCTCCATGACTCGACACAGATACACCTGGACTCGCTGACTAGCCTCCGCTACCCTCCTGCATACGATCATCGCCTGAAAAACACACACACACACACACACACACACACACACCCCTTTACTACAATGAACTGAGTTAAAGTAGTCAGAATTAAACACCCTGACATAAAACACCCTCGCTGAGTTCATACATCACCTGTAGCTCTTAAACTGTTTGGCCAGAGGAGAGAGAGCTGTAACTGGGTTAAGGTGAACACTGACATGATGCCGTCACATGCATTTTAGTAGACTTGAATACTGATGTCTTAGCTAAATGTGGAAACACGGGAAGCCAGGCATGTTCCGGAATATAAGGGATAAAGATGTACCAATCCAGTTTCTTGTCAGGTTACACATTACGGAATTAATTACATGCAACTTTCTAACGTCTAGAAACTTATTAAAACTTATCAATAAAGTATTATAGTAGGGGGATGCTGGAGCGTATTCCAGTGTTCAATGGACGGAAGGCCGGAAACAACCTGGACAGGCCGCCAATCCACCGCAGGGCAGACAGACAGGCAGTCATACACATTCATTCCTAGGGTGCAATTTAGCATGTCCAATTCACCTGAGTGCATGACTTTGGACTGTGGAAGGAAACTGGAGCAAACCCACATAAACACGGGGAGAACATGCAAACTCCACACAGACAGGACTCCGGGCACCCCCAACTGGGAATCAAGCCCAGGCCCTTCTTGCTGTGAGGCGACAGCGCTAGCCACAGACTTACTTTAGCCAGGCCCCTGCATTTGATAGCAAGAAGTGAGACTGCTACTGTGTCCCTCATGGCCACATTCCATTGTTTAAAGTTAAACGGGTGTAACGTTATTTATCGTGAACAGTGATTCCCTCCACGAGTCATCCTGTTAGCACCAGCACCATTGGCAGACGGCTGCACGACGCAGGACTACACGCACGCAGACTTTTCTCTTGGTGGAGACGACCAACGAATCTGTGTGTGGAGGCATCGTGGTCAGCGCCAAGACGAATGGTTTTGTTGACACGTGTCAAACATCCAGAAGGCCTGGTGTCACTCCACCTCCACCCCTACCACACAATCTGCAGGAACTGTGTGAGAATATTCAAGCTGCATGGGATGGATTATCACAGGACACCTGCACTAGCACACAAGCCAACGGCATACTGAGAGACACTACTTCTGTATGTGTAGCTCAATAAATATTGATCATATCAGTCTAAATTTATTATCATTTATTATTACTTCCCAATAGCACTGCAATCCCACACTTCCTTCTGGGTGCAGCTATTCTTTTGATGATGAGTGTACATCTGATTCAGCCAATCAGAGATTTGAGAAGAGGTTGATTAGCTGAAGCAGATATGGCAAACTGTGGTTGGAACTAGGCTCTGCAGGAAGGCAGCTCTCCAGGAGGAGGGCTGGAGACCTCCTGTTGTTCATGTTTCATTTATGCTGCTCCTGGAAAATAGACTCTACATAGGGCCACATATTGGGTTCAAAACTGTTTAATATCTGATACCAGATTCATTCCTCTGCCACTGTTACGACAATAACAACGACAAAACTATGGTATGATATCATATTCAAGTTATTGTCCACATGAGTCTGAAAACCACAGTGATATAAATATGAGTTCATCTCTCTCACTCCTACACTGGGCTTGGGCTTGTTCGGAAGGTCCAGAAGCGCATACAGATTCTTAGGGACACAAAAGGGTTCAGTGTCCCACAGCAACCACATGCTGGAAAGGCAACAATGTGGCCTTCTTTGACCTCGGCGCTGGCCCCACCGCAGCTGTGCACTCACCCTCTCGATGGCGGTCTTGAGCTTGTTCATGTGGGACTCGAACAGGGGGAAGTGAGAGAAGAAGAACTCCTGGAAGCCGCGGCTCTCCTCCTCCTTCTCGGGCAGGCTGATGATGATGCTGACGGCGATCTTCTTCCTCCGAGCCATCGCTGGGTTGGAGCTGCAGCTCTCATCGGACAGGCTGAACATCTCCTCCGTGCTCCTGACCAACACACATGCAAAACTGTCAACACCGGGACCAGGCCACAAGCACAAGCTCCACCTCAACCTCACCTGGTCGTCAGCAAGGGGCTGTTGACCGTTAACTGATAATGTTGATAGGCACTTTATCTGGTTGTAGTGGTCTGCCATTAGTGATTAAGAAGCATAGGGGTTTTAATACCCTTGTAATGCTCTTTAAAGTCGATAGCTGGTAAACGCTCTTTCTAAATTTGATGCCTGCAACAGGTTCCAAAAAGGTGGGACCACAGTACATTTACCACTGCTTTCAACAACCTTATGCAATATCGCAGTATTTATTCCGGTCCGGACTCGTGTACATTTTTGCTTTAAGATCTTGTATTGATGACGGGCCAGTTCAATCACTTCCATTAAGTGCATTACAGTCTATTAACTGGGTTTAAGGTCAGGACTCTATGGTGGCCAGTTCATGTGTGAAGATGATTCCTCATGTTTCCTGAACCTCTCTTTCACAATCTGAGCCCCATGAATCTTGACACTGTCATCCTGGAATATGTCCACCCCATCAGGGAAGACAACAAGCCATTGATGGGATGACCTGGTCATTCAGTACATATAGGCCGTCAGCTCACCACATAACGTCGCTGAGCCTTGCCTTGTCCAACTAAAGCAACTCCGGTTCACAACACTGCCTACAGAGGTCGGAACAGTGGGCGCTATGAATTAAGGGTGGGTGCATCGCTTTATATGCTTCCCTTCTTACCCTGCCGCAACCACTGCTCTGGAAAATCTTGACTCATCAGACCGTGCTATCGTTCCATTGCTCTAGAGTCCAATCTTTATGATCCCTAGCGCTATGAAGCTGCCTTTCAGATTAACCGATAGCTCTATAAAGAAGTGGTTTTTATGGCCACACAGCTGTTTAGTCCCAAACCTGTGAATTCTGCTGTCCATTTTTCCTCAATTCGACATCGCCAAGCACTTAATTGACGGTCAATCAATAACACACAATCATTCGTAACACACGGTTCCATGCAAATGAACTCAGGTGAACATACAAGCAGTGCAATATGAATGTTCCATAAGGTACACAATAAGGCTGGGACCCAAACCCACCCAGGACCATCTGAAGCACATTCATCACTGTAACATCTAAAACCCTGATTCTGATCACTCCCATTTGATCCACTCGTACCAGCACCCCACATACTAACACACAACCATCAGCACGACTTTGTTGCAAAATGTGTGTTTGGTTCCACGGCAGGAAGGTCTGCAACGGCACAAGCCTGCCCCAGTAAATCTGTAAACCTGCTCATTTTAAAAGCCTACATCATAAACAGTCTACAACGCTAAGGACATAAGACTGCAACCTCCAGCAATGCAGGCATGTAAAAACGCTTTCGGCCTGCTATAGATCTTTATTGCTCCCGTGACTGTGAACGAGAGGCCCGCCGGCATCAAACGACAGGCGAGCCACGACAGCGCTCCAAAGCGCTCACCAAGGTGCTGAAAGGCAGACCCAAAGAAACATCAGCACCTTTGTTGTGGACAGAGGGCGCACATGTAGACAGAGGGCGGGGCTGGCTGATCACACACTGCTGGTGACAGATAAGAAGCACAGCTGCAGCACCAAGGGGGAAGCAGTTTGGGGTGGGGTGGGGTGGGGT
>CM067500.1:5396002-5425325 GCA_034552555.1 Semaprochilodus insignis | reverse complement strand
ATACCAGTTGTGCAGATATTACCATAGCATGCTGTTGGCAGCAGTGGATAGAAGAAGGCACGCACCAGTTACATAAAGGACCTGGGAGACCTACACGAACCACGGAAAGAGAGAACCAATGGATTCTCCGCCATGTGTAGAGTGACCCTACGGCCATGATTACAGGCATTCAGAGAGCAGTGATGCCCTCCACGAGTCAGCCTGTTAGTGACAGCACCATTGGCAGACGGCTGTGCAACGCAGGACTACATGCACGCAGACCGTTATGACGACTGTCCTTAACACCGTATCGCTGGAGTGACTCAGAATGGCGGCGGGTCATCTTCAGTGATTTGTCCCGCTTTTGTCTTGGTGGAGACAACCAACGAATCCGTTTGTGGAGGCACCGCGGTCAGCGCCAAGATGAACGGTTTGTTGTCACATGCCTGGTGTCACTCCACCTCCACCCCTACCGCACAATCTGCAGGAACTGTGTGAGAATATTCAAGCTGCATGGGATGGATTATCACAGGACTCCATTAGGAACCTCTACAACTCCATGCTGAGATGTCTGGCATGTTGGGTTAGCAAACATGGTGGCCCGACACCATACTGAGAGACACTACTTCTGTAAATATTCCATAAATATTGCCCATATCCGTCTAAATGTATCATCATTTATTGTTCCTGGTAACCTTTATCTTCCTTCCCAATAGCATTCCAGTCCCACACTTCCTTCCGGGTGTAGCTATTCTATTGATGATGAGTGTACGTAGGTGTCTACTATGACATCCCGGGTTCTTATTCTAGCATTGTGTGTTGAGCTAGCTGTTAGGAAACTCGGGGGGGCTTCACGAAGAAGCCTCCAGGTTTTCTTCCGCAAAGAAAAACGCGTAGACAGAATAATCTGTATTAGGAGAGATTAACATCTTTAGCCACAAGGCACTTCAACACGCTTTTTGCAAGGGATGATAAAGCCTACGGAGTAAGTGGCTTAGCACATGGGCAATTACAAATCAGCAGTGCAAGATAACAGCTCCGCAAGGCACGACGAGATAGCAATAGGCCACATGCACACACACAAGCACTCACACCCCCTCTCTGTGGCAGAGCCTAAGAACTGAACAAACAGACCCTCATGTGACCACAACAACTGACCATTAACCACATTCTGTTCTGACCCACAATCCACAGAGAGATATTCAGTGATATCTGTAAGCTGAGACGCTGTCTCTTTTACTCTAACAGCCACAGATGGTGCAGTAGTATTAAACCCATCCAGGCAAAATATACAGTCATATGCAAATCTTTATCGACCCGATGCAAAATATGACAAATGTGACATTTTGCTATATACACCCATCATCACAAGAATAGCTGCACCCAGAAGGAAGTGTGGGATTGCAGTGCTATTGGGAAGGAAGATAAAGGTTACCAGGAACAATACATGATGATACATTTAGACTGATATGAATATTTATTGAGCTACACATACAGAAGTAGTGTCTCTCAGTATGGCGTCGGGCCACCGTGTTTGCTAACACAACATGCCAGACATCTCATCATGGAGTTGTACAGGTTCCTAATGGAGTCCTGTGATAATCCATGGACTCATCACTGAAGATGACCCGCTGCCATTCTGAGTCACTCCATGACAGTCTGGTACGACACCACTGCAGTCTTTGGCGAGGTTGATGTGGTGTTAGGGGTAGTCGTCGTGACAGTCTGGGTGCATGTAGTCCTGTGTCGTGCAGCCGTCTGCCAATGGTGCTGGTACTAATAGGATGACTCACTAGGAGGGCGTCACTGCTCACTGAATGTCGGAAATCGTGGCTGTTAGGTCACTCTGCACATGTCGGACAATCCGCTGGTTCTCTCTCCGTGGTTCGTCTAGGTCTCCCAGATCCTTCATGTCGCTGGTGTGTGCCTTCATCTATCCACTGCCGCCAACAGCGTGCTATGGTAGTGTCTGCACGACCAGTATGACACACAATACACCAATAAGACCATCCTGCTTCCCAGAGCCCTACGATGTGACCCCTCTCCAACTCTTCCAGCTGCTCAAATTACTTTCTACTCCTCTCTGGGGTAGACTTCACTTACAAAGGCTGCTACCAACACAACAGCACGAGTCAGAATAGAAAGCACGCACAACAGGACAACCTTATATAGTCAGTCAGGTACAGCGCCAAGGCCTGTCCTTGCGTCTACGTCACATGCGCGGCTGAGCCTGTCTCACAATGTCAAACCTATCCACCAAGTTTAATTCCAGTTGGTTGCTTCAAGTGACAAGTGTATAAAATTATCTTATATATTAATCCTGTGCAAATCTCAAGCAGACTATCGTAAAAAAAAGCTCAGGTTAGAAGATAACTAGAGTAGAAACAGAAACTAATGTTTCTGAAACCGTATCAGCGATCTGCGGCGTCCCCCAGGGTTCAATTCTTGGGCTGTTCTTATTTAAATTATCCATGTTTCCTCTTGGCCAAATTCAGACTATGGAATATCTCTCAGCTATGCAGTTGACACTCAGCTCTACTTGGTCCTCTGCCCAAACAACTACGGTCCCATTGACTCACTTTGTAAGTGACTTGACCACATTGCTAACTGGATGGGTTTATGCCAGTTGAACGTTTATGCCAGTTGAACAAAGATAGACAGAGATCATCTTTTTTGGGGAACAGCAATGAAAGGCACAGACCAGCTGCCTATCTGGATTCGAGAGCCCTTAAATCTAAAGAGCTAGCATGTATCCTTGACGTTCTAACGGACGCTGATCTCAGGTTTAGTAATCATGTCAAAGCAGTTACAAAACCAGCCTTCTATCACCTTAGATTGGAGATTTTCTGACTAGCCCAGATTTGGAGAAACTCATCCTAGCATTTCAAGCTGGATTGATCACTGTAATGATCTCCTATCTGGACTTCCAACAAGACAGTCAAACAACTTCAGCTGATTCGAAATGCAGCTGCCGGAGTTCTCACTAGGAAGATGGGAACACCTCACCCCTATTCCTAAATACTTATACTGGATACCAGTATGCCACAGAATACACTTTAAGCTACTGCTATTGGTCTAGGACCAGTGTACTTATCTGATATGCTGCAGTGATATGAGCCTAGCAGAACTCTCGGATCATTAGGAGCTAGTCAGTTAGTACTGCCTAAGCTAAAGACTAAACATGGAGAAGCAGTGTTTAGCTACTATGCTGCTCCTAAATGCTTGATTTAGGCCTCAACACCAGTCACTTTTAAAACCGGGCCGAAAACTTGTTTGCTCTAAACACCGTTAGCTCTACCACACTTCCGTCCTGTACACACAGAGCGTCACTACGACTGCCCTTAACACCACGTCAACGTCACCAAAGACTGCAATGGTGTCGTGCCAGACTGTCAAGGAATGACTCAGAATGGCAGCGGGTCATCTTCAGTGATCCCGTTTTCGTTTTGGGTGGAGATGACCAGTAAATCCGTGTGTGGAGGCGCCGTGGTTAGCACCAAGATGAACGGTTTATTGTCACATGTCACATGTCCAGAAGGCCTGGTGTCACCCCACCTCCACCCCTACCGCACAATCTGCAGGAACTGTGTGAGAATATTTAAAGTTCCATGGGATGGATTATCACAGGACACCATTACGTTGTGGTCCAACGTCATACTGGGGGACACTACTTCTGAATGTGTAGCTCAATAAATATTACCCATATCAGTCTAAACTGATCATCATTTATTGTTCCTGCTAACCTTTATCTTCCTTCCCAACAGCACTGCAATCCCACACTTCCTTCTGGGAGCAGCTATTAGTGTATGTAACAGGAAGACACTTATACAGTAGAGTTAAGACAGTTGAGCTCTGTGCTCAAAAAAGCTATTATTAATACCAGAGCAGGTACATCTGCTCACCTTCGACCTCATTCTGACTGTGATTAGGCGATAAGCCTAGTAGACCAGCCAGGAAATCGACCATCAGTCAGCGATAGACAAGACGAGACCAAATGATCATTGAATTCTTAGTCGGCAACACCCCTATTTAATACAAGTCAAACATTAGCATTTCACACACTGGCCCAACTTTTTAGCCATTCACACACACACACACACACACACACACTCACTCACACACACACACACACACACACACACACACACACACACACACACACACTCACACACTCACACACACTCACACACACACTCACACACACACTCACACACACACATGCAGGGGTGCAAAACTCTTTGACCCAGTTATCGGATCAGTCACACCTGTCATGAGATCCAAGCAAGAGGGATTACAGAACATGTGACTCCTCCTGTAACAGCACGCGCACACACAGTCACACACACACACAGTCACACACACACAGTCACACACACACACAGTTAAGTTACCTACCGGTTCAGACGGGTCCAGCTTCCGTATAGCTTTAGAGTCAAAGAGAACTTGCCGACCTCTTCTTTCACAGTCCTGATACACAATCAACCTGATCTGAGCTAGATCAAAGTCAGCAGAAGCCCAGCTGAGAGAGAGAGAGAGAGAGAGAGAGAGAGAGAGAGAATGAATATCAACAGTCACCAACAAATCAAAGTGCAGCATCAATACACAACAACATGCATTCCAGCACATAACCAAACCTCAATGTACAACAGAACCCTCGACAGCCAGTGCGTAGACTCTGTGCCTCTATTCCAGCTTCCACATTTACTTCCAATTTTCCTAGGGAATTTTGCAGGGATGTTTTCCCACATGGTTTTAGCATGTTCTGCATTATACAGTCCAAATAATCCTGAACAAACACATTCGGTGATGTTGAGGTCTGGACCACCAGTAGCTCCTTGGTTTGATTTGTCCTTTTCTCAGTGAGGAGCTACTTTATTAGCTACATGTCACATCCTTTCAGACCCCATAGCGTTGAGTTGTCTTCTCACAGTGGAAGGATGGATGGAAACACCTGTGGATGTTCTCAGATCTGAAGCAGGAGTGGAGCTTGATGTTCTCCTCTCTCACAAAGATGAAAGTTGATGGTGAACAGTTAAGCAGGTCTTGCAACAGTTGGTAGTTAGTCCCACTTTGTCTATAATGCACTGAACACCAGTTTTGGAAACTGCCTGATTGATCTCCTTGGACTTCTCCTTGGACTTCTCCTTGGACTTCTCCTTGGACTTCTCCTTGGACTTCATGTCTAATCTCCTTGGAAGCATCTCCTGAATGAAGGATCACTTGTACCAAAAGGCTGTTTTGACTCAACATTACATAAATGAAGTGTAGAAACTTCTACTCAGTACTGCACACGCATACACACACATACAAATGCACTAATAACATCAAATGCAAACCTATTAAAACACACTGCAAACTGCAACCTTAAAATAAGACAGGCTCCTTCGAGTCTACCTTAATCATGCATTCACCCTCACACTAAAAGTCACATACTGTTCAAACCCAACAAACAGGATTTCTCAATGCTCTCTCTCTCTCTCAAGCCCACACCACGCACAGTACCTGCTCTCCATCCTATCCGGTCATCAAACGCCCATTTTGTGATTTCAGCCTCGCCCGTGCACACACAACAGATACCCAAACAAGCGAGCCCAACGGCCGAGAGGCTGCCAAAAAGAGGCTGGATAGAGGCTGGCCGGACCGCTCCCTCTTTACCCACATGTTTCTGGGAAATAATGCTGCATCAGCAGCAGAAAACCCTCTCTCCCTCTCACTCTCTCGCACTTGCTCGCTTTCCCTTGCTCTCTCTTGCTCTCTCTCTCTCTCGCCCTGCATTAGAGAGAGACACAAACCAACACACTCATACACACCCACCCGCTCACAATCCTTCTTTGAGGGGCGTCCCATAAGAAAATAAAACGTTAACTCACACACACACACACACACACACACACACATATATATATATATAAGTTTATTATATACATATATAGGAAAAGCTGAGAATCTTTAAATATGAAAAAAGTAAACAGATACGGCAATGCTGCCTACTTTTGGCTAACATCTTGCAACCAGGAGCAGTCTGCCCAAGTGGCAACAATCCAGGTGGTGGCAAATGGGCCAGACGAAAAATGGGGAACGTGGGCCAGATTCGGGCCAGATGAAAATGGGGAATGTGGGCCAGAACTGGACCGGAACAATTTAGCTCTCTGGGAACAGTATATAGAAAACAGCCTTACATATGGCACTTCAACTATATTTGCTATCAGGGGGAAAATGCTGAACTGTGATTTTTCTGCCCACCGCTGCAACTGCGATTGTAGATATCGCCAAGAAGACCAGCATATTAACAGTTTTTGGGCCTGAACACTGCACAGGGGTGTGCTAAACTGCCACTGACTGGTGTAACTCATCTGCAGGCCTTTCACAAGCTCTGTGTTATTAGACTCAGCGTGCCCATTTAAAAGTTCCTAAGACTAGTTCTAGACCATATAGGCCATATTTAAGCTTACAGCATAGGGCATTCCAGTAAAAGTGAGTTGTGTCGTGATGTCATCATGCACATTTCAATGAACACCAGTACCGTACATGGAAACGGTCATTTATAAGCAGCATTGGTATCTGCAGTTTACAAGCAGTTTTGGTATCTGAAGCTTGCAAGATGCACAAGTGCGGTTTACTCCATGGAAGCTTGCGTACGATGTGTAGAACTCGGCCCTGTCTTTTTAGCCCAGCTGCAGAACAATGCCCCCCCAGCACACACACAGCTCACAAGCTCTCTTTATACTCACACACTAAGCGTGTGTGTGTGTGTGTGGGTGTGTGTGTGTGTGTTTGAGCAATGCTTGTTTGGGCTGGTACTGCCACTACACACTGCCCCACACACATCCTACACTCACACACACACACACACACACACACACACACACACATATGCAAGCCACACAACTTGCAAATGAAAGTAATGTAAAACGCTTTAGAATAGGAAACAGAAAAGACACATACAGCCTCACACAACCCCACCCCACACCCACACACTACTAGACTTATGACACTTTCTCCAAACCAACAAAGTGAGTTTGTCACACATCCTCTTCATGAGTTGACAGCATCTCCGGATCACATGATGATCTGGGAGTCATATGAGCCCACCCTCACTGTCCTGAGTGAATCACGAAACAGCAAACCTCTTCATTTCCTCATCGATTCCAGCTTCTTCTTCACACATATGACCCCTGAGAAACCGCTACAGTCATCGGATATGCTTTTCACCATACGTACACTGCTCATGCGGCTTAATACAAACTAGAATAGTACACTTCTATACTAGCCGCTCATTAAGGTCTTGCATGGGAGGAACGAGGTATGAACTAGCAATGAATAAATGACATGTAGAGGAGTGTGGGCCACTATGATTAGAGTTTGGGGATCTGCCCTGAGTGAACACATGCAGTTTGGTGACCATCAGGCAAAAGAAACAATAGAGTTTATGTGGGTGAATGAGAGTCTATAAGAGTAATGAGGGATGAATAACCTACACACAGATGAGTGCAGGTCAGTATGTCTGAGGGTTAGAGTTTGGGGATCTGCCCTGAGTGAGTACATACGGTTTGGTGGCTGAAGGTTAAAGGAAACTACATGGTTTGGATAGGGCTGGAAATGAAAGGGACTCTTTGGGAGAAACGAGGGATGGAGGGTGAAAAGAAAAAAGACAAACAGACGAGTGTGGGTCAGACCAACATTGAATTCGTGCTCGGGGGTCTGCCATGAGATGTGAATATGTGTATGTGAAATGGTGTTGGTCAGACAAAAGGTACAGTAGATGGGTGTGCACCCTGTTCATTCTTATTGGGAAAAAGCTTTTTCCGAAATCCGTAGGTTGTATACAAGCACCACATTCCCGTGTCGATTTCTCAAAAACTGTTTCT
Organism: Semaprochilodus insignis; assembly: GCA_034552555.1. NCBI lineage: Eukaryota > Metazoa > Chordata > Actinopteri > Characiformes > Prochilodontidae > Semaprochilodus > Semaprochilodus insignis. The sequence continues at coordinate 5,417,478 of CM067500.1, read as the reverse complement.
CTTGAGGTCAGCCGTTAGAGTTGGATAAAGCTCTATGGTCAACCAGATATTCCTTCATTAACTCTCATGGATACTTTAGTCAAAAATACATCATTAATAATAAACCTAAAGTCAAAAGATCTGATACAGGCATCATCCTGATACTGCGCTCATTTACTTGTACACACTGATCCCAACATACCAATACCCATGTGACTTATGCCACCACAATAATGAGCAAACTCTCAGTTCTCTCAGTATGGGCCGTCATGTTTGCTAATCCAACAAGCCAGACGCCTCAGCATGGAGTTGTAGAGGTTCCTAATGGTGTCCTGTGATAATCCATCCCATGCAGCTTGAATATTCTCACACAGTTCCTGCAGATGGTGTGGTAGGGGTGGAGGTGGAGTGACACCAAGCCTTCTGGACGTGTGACAACAAAACGTTGATCTTGGTGCTGACCACGGTGCCTCCACACACGGATTCGTTGCTCATCTCCACCAAGACAAAAGCGGGACTGCATTGCGTGGTGTTAAGTAGTCCTGCATCGTGCAGCCGTCTGCCAATGGTGCTGGCACTAACAGGATGACTCATGGAGGGTATCACTGCTCGTTGGATGTCTGCAATCGAGGCTGTTGGGTCACTGGACAATTTGTCGGCTCTATCACTCTCTCTCCGTGGTTCGTGTAGGTCTCCCAGATCCTTCATGTCGCTGGTGTGTGCCGCCTTCCATCCACTGCCACCAACAGCGTGCTATGGTAGTATCCGCACGACCAGTATGGCATGAAATACATCAATAAGACCATCCGCTTTCCAGAGCCCTACGACGCAACCGCTCTCCAGCTCTTCCAACTGCTCAAATTGCTTTCGAACCCTTCTCTAAAGTAGAGAGTCAGAATGCACGCACGACAGGATGACATTATGTAGTCAGTCAGGTACAGCAATAAGGCCCATCCTTGCTTACGTCACATGTGCGCCCGAGTGTGAAACCTGAATCATTGGCATGTCTCATTCCTGTTGGTTGATCTGGGCGCAACTACTTGTGCAACTGTTTTGTTAATGTTGAGTGTGATAGTGAGGTATGAAAAATAATACAGTGAATTATTATTAGTATTTTTTTTTCTTTTGTTGTGTAAAATAGGCTGTACAGAGACCATACTGGCCATGTACCATGCATGTGCACAGGGCGGTTAGCTGAGCTGCTCAGTACTTTTAAAGAATTGGTAGATGTGTCTAGAATGATGAACAGATCTGTAGAACGACTGAAGTCTGGACAGCATTATAAGATTAGCTCTAATAAAATTCATATCTAGAATTAATCTGGATTAATATCAAAGCAGAAGACTTGACCAAAATGAATGCAAATAGATTAGCATCCAATAACGCCCCAACATAATTAATATACCATCTAAAATGACCCCTGTGGCAAATAGTCTATTATCGAAATCACAGTTTATGTTATGCATAAACTCAAACTGCTGACACCCCGAGCGACCCGTATGTGTATTTCACCTGTTACTATTCCACTTATACATGAAGTAAAGCCCAAATTTGAGAACTGCAGTCTCAAGATTTGAGCTCTAAGGTGAAAAGGTCAGTGTGCGTGATCCCATGTCCTGACCAGCCACATGCCTAAGCATTTGACCATTAGTCAACAAAGCTAGTGCAACACTGGAATACATGGTGGATAGAAGGAGGTTACTATTTTCAACTGTAATCAGAAGTTCATAACCATCAAAGCAAAATCACTGTACTTCAGAGTATTTAGACGGCATGTGCGATACACAACACCTCAATTCACAGTCAGCATGAAACCACTTTGTCTGAAACTGATTCTGAAACTTTGAGTATCGGACGATACTGATACACACAGGGCTGGACATTGTTAAACACACTTTGATACATGTATCTTCACTTGTATGCAGCCTCTGAAACAAAGCTTTATCAGTAGTGTCTGTAAAATTCCACAAACATATATTGCTTCAAAAAAGACATCCAGCGAGCAGTAATGCCCTCCATGAGTCATCCTGTTAGTGCCAGCACAACTGGCAGACGGCTGTGTGACGCAGGACTACATGCACCCAGGCGGTTACAACGACTGCCCCTAAGACTGCAACAGTGTCGCAAATGGCAGCAAATGGGTCATCTTCAGTGACGAGTCCCGCTATTGTACTGGTGGAGATGACCAACGAATCCGTGTGTGGAGCCAATGTGGTCAGCGCCAATATGAACGTCAGCGTCCAGAAGGCCTGGTGTCACTCCACCTCCATTTATTGTTTCTGGTACCTTTATCTTCCTTCCCAATAGCACTGCAGTCCCACACTTCATCATCATCATCATCATCATCATCATCACCACCACCACCACTACCACCACCGCTACATATCATCGCTGTCCACAAAACACAAGGATGTATATCCATTACGTCCGATTTCGTCTGCATTAATTCAGCACAGCAGCTTTCATTTACATTGGGTCAAAATTTCATGATGAACGGACCAATAGCAATGCACCAAACAGACTTGCGGGATGGGGGTCACCCTTATTTCATCACACTGACTTCTAAAAAGTTACATTTAATTTAGCCTGTTGGTGATACAGTGCTGATACATTAACTCAGAAGATACGTGTTAGTGTTTGTAGACATGGCGACCTCTGGTTACCATCAGCACCACTGTAAAGAAACCCAGAGTCAGCAAGTTTCTCTATAATGTATAATATTTCTCTATAATTTCCCATCAAACCACTCTATATGACTCTGATTACATCCCAATCACTGAATTACACAGGCATTCATTTATCTTATCTCTTATTTGTATTGCATTTCGATATTCAGCTCTACTAGCACCAATGCTTCAAAAATAACGAGCATCTAAATATATAGCCAATCACGCTGATCTCAGCCCAATATGGATAGCCCGAGCGGTCTCAGGTCTACCTGAGATCACCACGCGTGCATATGAAGACATGTGGACACACGCACACACACGCACATGCACACACGCACACACAGTACCTGTTGGGTAGAACTGGCTGCATGCTGAACAGCCACACTGAGCTGGACTTCCTTTGACTTTTAATCTTCATCTTTAAACGCGACTCTGTAAAACACCACGTACACACGCGGACCGCTTTGTCATGCGAGTTCTCTCACTTTGCTGTGAGCTCACTGTCGAGCAAGGTTTCACTACAGAGAGAGATATATACAGGCAGGGGGGAGTTTCAGCATGTAAGGAGTTTCTCTTATCAACATGATGATTGACTGGACAGAACTCAAACATCACATGACTCTCTCTCTCTCTCTCTCTCTCTCTCTCTCTCTCACACACACACACACACACACACACACACACACACACACACACACACACACACACACACACAGACAGCATGTGATCCAACAGTCATATGACAGTCTTTGCAGCCAAAGCTGCACACCTCAGCACAACACACACACACACACCCTGCAGAATATTGGACATAATCAATATGTGTGAAACGCTGCACTGAGCAGAATACAACTACAAATGTGTGAAAAATACAGCAGTCTGTTTGCTGCTGCTGCAGGAGAGGAAAAGGGAACTGAAGACCTGACCTGGACTTGATATGGCTAAGGCACGAGAGCTGTGTCATGTGTCTCTGTCATCAAAGGATATTTCTAAATTAGGAGTGGTCCACGCGCATGTGTGTGTGTGTGGTTTATGTCACATAGCGGGTACTTTTCATACTTGTGGGGACCACAAGTTGGTGGCCACAATGTAAATCATTACATGTTAAGGTTGAAGTAAGGTTAGGGTTAGTGTAAGAGTAGGCTTAGGGTAAGGGTAAGGGTTAAGGTAAGGGTTGGGTTAGATTCAGATTCACGGTCAGGGTCTGGTTAAGGCAAGGTTAGGGTAAGGTTTGGTTTAGGGTAAGGATAGGATTAGCATGAGGTTACTGTCAGGGTCAGGGTAAGGTTAGGGTCAAGGAAAGGTTAAGATTAGGGTAAAGTTAAGGTAAAGGTAGGGTTAGGTTAGGGTCAGGGTCAGGGTAAGATCAGGTTTAGATTAGGGTTAACACAAGTATAGGATTAGCATGAGGTAAGGTTAGGGTCAGGTCAGGTCAGGGTAAGACTAGCTTTAGGGTAGTTTCATGGTAAGATTAGTTTTGGGGTAAGGTTAAGCTAAGATTAAGGTATGGTCAGGGTAAAGTTAGGTTTAGGGTAAAGTTCAAGTCAGGGTAAGGGTCAGGGTAAGGTTAAAGTTGGGGTCAGGGTAAAGTTAAGGTTAGGGTCGGGGTAAAGTTAAGGTTGGGGTCAGGGTAAAGTTAAGGTTGGGGTCAGGGTAAAGTTAAGGTTGGGGTCAGGGTAAAGTTAAGGTTAGGGTCAGGGTAAAGTTAAGGTTGGGGTCAGGGTAAAGTTAAGGTTAGGGTCAGGGTAAAGTTAAAGTTAGGGTCAGGGTAAAGTTAAGGTTAGGGTCAGGGTAAAGTTAAGGTTGGGTCAGGGTAAAGTTAAGGTTAGGGTCAGGGTAAAGTTAAGGTTAGGGTCAGGGTAAAGTTAAGGTTAGGGTCAGGGTAAAGTTAAGGTTAGGGTCAGGGTAAAGTTAAGGTTGGGGTCAGGGTATGGTTAAGGTTGGGGTCAGGGTAAAGTTAAGGTTAGGGTCAGGGTAAAGTTAAGGTTGGGGTTACAGTCAGGATCAGGGTCAGGGATATAACAGGATTAGGGTTAGGCTAGTAGCGGTTCTGGGTAAGGTCGGGGTTAGCAGGTGGTTGGGCAGGCAATAAACAGAAAACATGCCTCGTTGTCGACTGTTCTCTGTCTGAGGTCATACAACGCGTCTGCCGTGTTCAAAGGGGTCAAGATCCAGTCGCAAACAAATACACGTGTACTGAGATGCTTATGACTACATTGGCCATAACTTCCTTATTACTCAACAGATCACCACCAGTTTTCTTTAGTCATCATCTCCAGAGGTTTAAGCACACTGCTTATTCTTCAACAGTATGATTTATGCAGGTCTATATTTCTAATGTGTCTCAGTTTCCAACAACATGTAAATAAGGAAGCTAATACAGCCATAAGAAGCGGCTGAGTGAATAAATTATATTGGATACACGGAGAAGAGAAGGAGCCGTCACACCGCTGACATGCTACCGTGTTTACTGCTTTGAAACCAGCTGTACAGCATTAAAGTCCAGGATGGTTTCGTCTATGCAGATGCCATAAAAGGAGCCAGAGTGAATTAATATTTACATCCATATTTAACAGATGCTTACATCATTCATTTCTTCATTTACCTTCAGCTTTGGACGTGTACAAAATGATCCACATTAAGGGGCAAAGAAAAAGAAAAGATCTGGGAGGCTGATGACAAACTGAAAGCTTGAAGCAAATTCAATAAACTCAGTAGATCTGCCTGTTGTGTCTGACCGGATGGCACTGTGGACAAATTGACACAGTGGTGCTGAATGTGTTTCACTAATCAATACTGAGGTCAGCTTCTTATTCGGACCTCCTTCCAGCTTAAACAGAGCTGCGGTTGTGTCCAGGTTGATCAGTCAATCATTCAATCACTATAAAACGAGTTTAGTGTAAATATTATACACCCATCATCAAAAGAATAACTGCACCCAGAAGGAAGCAACCAACAGGAATGAAACGTGCTGGGTAGGTTTGACATTGTGAGACATGCGAATGATTCAAGTTTCACACTCGGCCGTGCTTGTAACGTAAGCAAGGACGGTCCTCATCACTGAATCTGACCGACCCAACAGCCACGATTGCGGACATTCGGCGAGCAGTGATGCCCTCCATGAGTCATCCTGTTAGTGCCAGCACCATTTGCAGACAGCTGCATGACGCAGGACTACATGCACCCAGACCGTTACGATGACTGGCCTTAACACCACGTTAACGTTGCCAAAGTCTGCAAAGGTGTCATGCCAGACTGTCATGGAGTGACTCAGAATGACAGCGGGTCATCTTCAGTGATGAGTCCCGCTTTTGTCTTGATGGAGACGAACAATGAATCCGTGTGTGGAGGCACCGTGGTCAGCACCCAGATGAACCGTTTGTTTTCACGTGTCACACGTCCAGAAGGCCTGGTGTCACTCCACCTCCACCCCTACCGCACCATCTGCAGGAACTGTGTGAGAATATTCAAGCTGCATGGGATGGATTATCACAGGACACCATTAGGAACCTCTACAACTCCATGCTGAGATGTCTGGCACATTGCGTTAGCAAACACGGCGGCCCGACACCGTACTGAGAGACGCTTCTTCTGTATGTGTAGCTCAATAAATATTGTCCATATCAGTCTAAATTTATTATCATTTGTTGTTCCTGGTAACCTTTATCTTCCTTCCCAATAGCACAACAATCCCACACTTCCTTCTGGGTGCAGCTATTCTATTGATGATGAGCATAAATTCCAGCAATGATGGTAATGAGCTCAACCCCAGGGTAGGCATCCCAAGGCTGCGGTATGGTGGGAGTGCGGTTATCACCTTTATTAGGTACACCTCCTTGTATCTGCATGCATTGCCTAGTTTATCAGCTCCTCTTACCACTGTGTATGCAGTGATGAACAGAATCGTATGGACTCCAGTCTGTAGGTGTAGCGCTACAGAGTGCTCCTCTATAGTACGTGGAGCTGATCAAATGGACAATGTGTGTAGATACAAGGAGATGGACTTATTGAAGAGCTCGGTGAGTGTGTACGTACATTCATCAGCCAATTATGCATTAAACACGAGACGCGTGCGCTGCATGACGTAGTGACGTCACGCGCCGGGAGACAAATACCACTATCAATATCCAACAATAATCACTACTCTTTAACACCACTGACACGACCACACACACACACACACACACAGACGCATTCGGGCTCGCTGGACCGACTGTGCACACTACAGTGGAACCGAGCAGCAGAAATGAAGAGGGTGTGCAGACTCCACCCACACAGCAGCTCAGATACGTGTCCGGCTCTCTTTCTTGCTCGCTCGCTCGCTTCAGTAGTAGTACTGAAAGGCCTGAAAGACTGAACGTAGTGTGAAGACTAAGTATAATGGGAGTGCTGCTAGCTGGATCTGTGCAGCCTGTCACGCACGCACGAGCTAACGGGTTAAAGCTCGCTCACCACTGCTCCGCAGCCCTCGCGCACTCTCTCGCGCCTCCGGTGGCGGTCGCCCTCTTGCTGAAGAGCTTCTGGAAGAGGGTCGGGGCCATGCTGTGCTGCTCCTGCTCCAGCTGCTGCTACTGTGATAACACTCCAGCCCGCCTCTCGAGCTCACACGTGCCGGTACCCCGGCTTCTCCATGCCGGCTCGGTCGTGCGCACGTCTGCAGGTCTCGCGCCAGGTAAACTGTCACGTAAAACAGAGCGAGCGCGCGCGCGGCCTCGCTGTTCAGGTGGCGTTGTTTTCCCCCACCCGTATTCAGGCAAAGCCCCGCCTACCCCCGGCGCTAGGACTGGCCGACTGGCCGGGCTTATCGAAATACGGAAGTAAATAAACAGCCCGACACATGGAAGTGATGCTATGTATTTTGGCAGAATTTTATTCGCAACAATACGATATAAAAATTATTTTATTGGGTTTTTACACAATATATTATAAATTATTATATATTAAATTATTATTATTACTATTATTATTATTATTATTATTATTATTTTAGTACTATATATTATCACATGTTATATTATATTATATTTTATACTGTACTTTATACACAGTAAAGGAAAACAAAGCCCAGAACCCTTTAGGTTGCAGATTTCCATTGCCAAAAATATAGTTAGTCATAACAGTGAAGAGTTAATTCTATAAATGAACACTGTTCAGGGTTTCCCAAGCATTGACTTTTTACTTGGACAGGCCTGCCCGGTTTATTAACGGCCGCCAAAGTATTGTAGCGCTTCGCTACTGCCTCCAGACTATTAGAGACTGTTCATAAGTTGTTACTGTTAGCTGGAGCATGTGTTCGGTGTGTTGCATGGGCTATTCTATGCTGGGCGGTGGGGTAATTGGTACAGTGTTGGTGTCTACTGGTGACCAGCTTACCAGGTCTGGAAGGGAATGGCGCTACCATGAACTTAAAGACATCCAGTGAACTGGACAGCCAAGGACTGCAGATGAAGACACAGCACAGGGAGGAAGGGCAACAGAGATGGCAGAAGTGCAGCAGGGACCGGGAGAAGAGTTCAGCACATGCAACTTGCCACACCAGCCGACCTTCAAGCTGTCTCAGCCGTAGGAAGAAGAGGACATGGCCCTGAGGGAGGACTGTTGCCACGCACCCCAGGGACTCTGGTTGGACTTCCTGGGTAAGACTGGTAACATCAACTATATTTGTTTTATGCATGTGGTGTCATAGCAAACAGACTCTAGTTTGAGTCTGTTCACAAACTTTTGAGCACCGCTGTGAGAAAATCCTGCTGAACTGCACAGTATTGTATTTTCACTGCTCTAACATGCCTGATTCAGCCAAAGAGGGGCATGATTAATAGGCTACCTCACTGCTCCTCAGCCCTGGTCCTGTAGGCTCTCTGCCCTGCGCATTTTAGAGCTTTCCCTGCTCCCAACACACCTGATTCAACTTATCAGCTCATGAACAAGGCCTTTCAGAGCTGCAAGGGGTGTGGTAAAGCTGGGAATCCACTAAAATGAGCAGGTCAGGCACCTCCAGGACCAGGGTTCGGAAACCTCTTAACCTGTGCACAGCTGCAAAGTCATGGACCAGATCACTGACCAAAGTTGGCCACTGGTGTCAACATATTATATAGTATGTCTTCTTTAAAATGTACCAGGACTTCTTGGGTGGGGCCTGGAGAACCAGAAAAATAATTAAATAATAATTAAAATAATTAAACAACATGATTTTCATATAGTACAAAATTAGTGTGAATTATTTTTCCATTCATGTTGCTGGAAATCCTTTTCAGCTTTTCCAGTTTTCTTTCTGGTACGGTTATTATGCTCTAGGTTGAAGTAGGCTGGAGTTGCGCTGGTCGGTATGAATTATTTAGCCACGCCGTGTCTCAATACGGGTGGAGAAGAAAAAAAAGAAGCGGGTCGAATGCGCATGCGCTATGGCACCATGTGGGTAGATGCGGGAAACGGCGCTCGACTGCCCCCGTGTGGTTGTTGTTCACATTGGTGAATGGGTGGCTTGAGATATGCTCTAACACGTTTAAGCCTGACTGTTTCTTTAATATTAGGCGATATTATCCCTCCATCAGTGTGTCCGCTGATTTGATGATCTTATGAACCATAACACACATATGCATGAAGCATTATCTCTCTATGGGCTGGCTGGAATTCTGCACATAGCCGCATGAAACTGGCTCATGCCTGGACTGAGCCTGGTTTCTGGATCACTGTGAAATTCGGCCCTAAAATAACAACAAATCAAGTACAAAGCAGTCTTGCTGTTAAGATGATCGGGATGCAAAACTATGCAATCCAATTATGAGTCCTATTCCATATGTACTCGGATTTGACTCTGTGTCGGTAATCAATCAGTGTATCTGTGTGTCCTGGGAGTTTCTGTGTAAGGCTGGAGGCAATAACAGTAAAAGAGAATTACGTAAGTGATGTCGTGCAGTAAGAACAACCAGTCTGTGTAGATAATATACGACAGAGGTCCATATAGCTCAGTAGGGTTTCTATCAATAACAAGAACTATTTAAACATACAAAGTACCATATACACTCATCATCACAAGAAGTAGCTGCTCCTAGAAGGAAGTGTGGGATTGCAGTGCTATTGGGAAGGAAGATAAAGGTTACCAGGAACAATAAATGATGATCAGTTTAGACTGATATGGGCAATATTTATTGAGCTACACATACAGAAGTAGTGTCTCTCAGGATGGCATTGGGCTGCCATGTTTGCTAACGCATACAGATTGTAGAGATGGAGTTGTAGAGGTTCCTAATGGTGTCCTGTGATAATCCATCACACTCAACTTGATTATTCTCACACAGTTCCTGCAGATTTTGCGGTAGGGGTGGAAGTGGAGTGACACCAGGCCATCTAGACATGTGACGCCTGAAAGCGTTCATCTTAGTTCTGACGAAGGTGCCTCCGCACACGGATTTCTGCATATACTGTATATGACCCAAAACCCAGGACTCATCACTAATAATGACCTGCTGCCATTCTGGGTCACTCCATGACAGTCTGGCACGACACCATTACAGTCTTTGGCGACGCTGATGTGGTGTTAAGGACAGTCGTCGTAACGGTCTGCATGCATGTAGTCCAGCATTGTGTAACCATCTGTCAATGGTGCTGGCACTAACAGGTTGACTCATTGAGGGCGTCACTGCTCGCTGGATGTCCGCAATTGTTGGCCGTTGGGTCAGTCAGGTACAGCAACAAGGCTTACGTCACATGTGCAGCCGACCATGAAACTTGAATCATTTACATGTCTGACAATGTCAAACCTACACACCAAGTTTCATTCTTGTCGGTTGATTCCCTCTGGGTGCAGCTATTCTTTTGATGATGAGTGTATATTCAGATGGTTCTTTGAGTTATCATAGGTCTGTGTATAACCATTGCTTTACCTAAAGTTAAAAATCTAAAGTTAAGTTTAGGGAAAAGTGGGGTAAGATGATCCAGAGTTGACCCTCCCCCTGTAAATGTATCATCATTTATTGTTCCTGGTGACCTTTATCTTCCTTCCCAATAGCACTGTAATCCCACACTTCCTTCTGGGAGCAGCGATTCTGTTAATGACAGCATTTATTTCATAAGGCATTCATTTTCCCACTGCAGCATTCCACCTTAACTTCTACTAAATCAGGTATCATGCTAATTTTCAGTCTAATCTGTAATTTGCAAGCTGTTTTCTGAAGGTATTGTGCTGGCATCCATTTTGTGCGATATGTTTAACTGCCAAGTTTCGTTTTTATTTTTTTCAAAGCCCGGGTTGTCGGCTCTGAAGTCAAAGGGAATCATTGTTGCATCTGTAGAGCTCCAATTCAGGGCTGCGTTTCTCATACAACGACGGAGGTTAGCACTGAACTAACACGGTACGATGCATCGTTAAACTAACTAACATCTGAAGTACGACCGTTTCCCAGAAAGCGCTGTACTTTGTTAGTACCACAATAGTTTGAACCATGTTGGTTTAAACCACCATAGTTCGAACCACCACATTTCCAGATGTGTTCGGTCTGACTTTCACAGCGGGAAATGTGTTAAAACTCGTAAACCGGCAAGATTATGCCAAAATATGACAGCTGTGACCGAAATCAAATCAAATCAAATCGGTGAGGCCAATCATTCTCTGAGTAGNGTTCGGTCTGACTTTCACAGCGGGAAATTTGTTAAAACTCGTAAACCGGCAAGATTATGCCAAAATATGACAGCTGTGACCGAAATCAAATCAAATCAAACCGGTGAGGCCAATCATTCTCTGAGTAGAGAGTTTTTGAGCCATTTTGTGCCATTTGTTATTTTCACACAGAGGAATTTGTATTCCGCATTTAACCCATCCGTGAAGTGAAACACCCACATACACACACACACACACACACACACACACACACACACACACACACACACACTAGTGAATACACACACTAGGGGGCCGTGAGCACACTTGCCCGGAGCGGTAACGAATCATGTAACGAATATAGTATTTTGGCAACCCATGTTTATTCATTTTGTAATAACCCAACAATAATAATAGAATGAACAATCAAATGCTAATTAAAAAAAATAAAAATAAAAAAAAATAAAAAAAAATAAAAATATATATATATGCATTTATAGGCTCTGATTTAAAAAGAAAAAATGCAATTCCTAAGGGAAACTACTGTGCCTCGTTGGTGCAGTGGGCTATTCAAATGAAAACACCATGCGATCGTAACATGATGAGTTTCTCGTACATGCAGACATGGGTTCGAAGCCCAAGTGCTACACAATGAAAGCTCTCAGTGATTATTAATTTACTTACTGAAGTATTGTAAAGATGTCAGTGTTGTCCCCTCGATATATGTTCCTTATAAAGATTAACTTAATAACATCCTTTTCATAAGCCTAGAAATACTCACACATACACAGGAAGGGCAAATTCGAAGTGTCAGTTATGCTCTGGTCTTTTTACCTCCGGGCTGGTCATGCAATAATTAACCAGTTTAGAGCAGGTGTAAAATCTGGGAGAAACCACCTGCTACTTGTTCATGCTCTACACTATATAAACTCCTGTGGTAGTTATCAGATGTCCGACAGGCCTGTGAAATAACCAAAATGGCATGAAAACCCCAGTTTACTGCCAAAGAAATTAGTGTGCTGGTTGATGAGGTTTATCTAAATCAGCACATCATTTTCTCAAACTAAAAAATCACTGAGAAGATAAACTCAGTGGGACATGGATGGAGCCGAACTGCAGAGGATGTGAGGGGAAAATGGAGAGACTATGCCAGTGTGACGAAGAGGAAGGCTGCAGCTCTAAGGAGGGCGCAACAGAGAACTGGTGGTGAAAGCAGCAGTCTGCCACCTTCTATTCCTGATGAGGAGAGGGTTTTGGCCATCCTAAGCCCAGAAGTGCTGGATGGAGTCCCAGGTGGCATAGATGTCTGTCCCCCCCACCCATCTCCTCTTGACCCATCAACATCTGGGCCCCTGCAGTCTGATCCTCAGGGCCCTTCAACATCAGGCACTGCCACACTGAGCACCGTAGCATCTCTCATCCCCCCACAGGGCCCCTCAACACTGGGCACTCACACACCCTGGCCCGTCAGCGCAGACAAATCCGCTGCCAATGCAGTGAAGAGCTCCTCAAGTCTGAGGAAGAAAAAAATATCTGTTCTGAGGTGCATCAGGGAGGAACTGGCAGCCCTGAGGGAACTGGATGAACGACACCATGAGGAGACTATGGCCTACCGGAGGGAGAAATTTGCCTTGCTAGCCCAACAGGCCAGTAGGCCCAGTTTCACAATGTATCCCCCCCCTCTGAAAATAAGATACTACTATTGCTATTTATTTGCATTGCATTATATACTGGTGGCATAAACAGCAGTTTTTTTTTCCTTTAACAGACCCTGAGTGATCCTTCCTGCATCCCTATCCCTTCTACTCGTTTATTGTTTTTTCCTTGTCCTAGTCATGGGAGGTGGATGTATTCTGGCCAACGGGGCTCCATAGTTCGAACCATGGTTTTGGGAAACACTAGCGTCGCAACTGTATCGTTCCAACTATGTAAGTTGCTAACGTAAGTTGTGAGGATCTATTAATGTTAGGCATGTAAAGACTACAAGATACTGCTTATGTATGTCTGTGTCTTACAGTGAACTCCAGAACCGTGTCTTACCAGATGCTGGATGAACTACGGGTTGCTGATCCCAAGATTCTATTCAACCTGCACCAACTGGGGATCTAAGGAAGACTATCTACACCCGAAGACTTTGAAGAAGCTATCCGGCCATCATTCAGATAACGCAGACAGAAAACAGAAACTGCTACTGCTAAGATCAACATGCCGAAAAGAAATCTTGACATTTGTCTTGGGTCAATCATGGGATTTCTCCTATGTGTACACCCATGTCTAAGCACACCTATTCTCAAACGGGACAATGATAATTCATTTGAAACTCTATTCAAGTTAACCAGGCAGACATTGTTTCCCGGAAAGAACGTCTGTATTCCGCATCCAGTCAGCGTTTCGGCTGGAATAGCCTGGACTGGTCATGCAATCTCTGACTGCGATACTTGTCGTCTGTTACAAACAGTAGTTTCTTCTTCTGAGATTAGCACCTGTCATAACATATCTCGGTCAAAACCATCTCAGTGTTGTACACCTGGTACAGCAGCATGTGAACAGACATATGCTCCAGGTCATAAGGTCGATGATATGATCACTCCATATAGATATTCCTGGGGTGTTGAAAACTATGACCAAATGTCACCACATCTCGGAGAAATTCCTAAACCGTCGTGTGAGTACGTGATACGACTTAGCCAAATAGATAACAGTCATACCTTTAAACAACAATCCAGTTTTACAGCAAAAACATTAAGAGATTGTATTTATGACTCTAAATCGTGGATTAATTGGTTGTCTATTACTAAATTTTGTCATATTCCTGCGCCTACTGGAACATATTGGCTGTGTTGAAGCTCCGCTTTTAGTGAACTACCTGCTCGTTTCAACGGTCGGTGCTCATTCAATTATTAACTACCAGCAATGAGACCACAACCAACCACACGGAATAAAATCAAAGGAAAGGTGAGCAAAGATGGCCATGTAATAACAATAATAATTCACAGTTCTGTGGATATGCCAGTCTCTTTAGATGTACCTAGTGCATGTAGTCCTGTTAACTGTAATGAACAAATATGTACATGGTACAACAACAAGATTTTTGCCAACGTATCCAGGTACTGTAAATGCCAAATTACACTCGAATGGCACTCTGGATATAATTCCTCCTAATAAGGGTAATCAACGTCTGGTTAAAGAGTTCCAAAAGCGTAACGAAAAAATAACTCCTGAATTATTATCATTGGTCGCCCCGTTTATGGATATTGATGGTACCTACATTTCTGAGGTAAATGCAGTGCAATGTCACACTAAATATCTGGTTAATACACATCTTGGATTAAGATATCCAAATGGTGTCTCATTAGTTGCTGACCCTAACCCGTGCATTGGACATTTTACATGCACTCAAACATTCTGGACTAGATTTTTAGGCGCACTCATCCCAAACTATGGTGTTATGGTTGCCTTGGATCCAATTCAGGTCCTGCCCACAACATTGGAAAACTTGCTAACGACACCGGTCAATCATTAGGTGTCATTAGACTATGTCTTAGCACAACAAGGAGGAACATGTTCCGTATTCGGTCCTGAACGTTGCTCCGATATTATCGATCCAACTAATGACTTAAATCAGTATGTTAAAGAACTAGAAGACTTGCGTGACCGCGTAAGTCACATGGATCAAGCAGATTTGGCTATATTCATGGTTTGGTTCATGGTGGGCTTACTGTCGTGATGGCCTGTTGATCTTTCTCAGTTTGTATCAACATCTGTCTGATCTATGGTATGATTCGGTGTTTCTGTTTTTGTGCCAACAAGCAAAACAAGCATATACAGGTAGCACACGTTGACATAGAACAGGTAAGGTTAACCAATCCTAGAAGATCCAATTACATTTGAGGTTCCAAGTTCTATACACTGAAACTCTACAGAAGGAAAGGGGTAAAGTGTGTTGTTTTGTTTCTTAGTGTTAGTAGTAAAATGAATACCCTATGCTAGGGCATCCAAAAGGGGGGAGTTGTTGGATATCAGTGTTTTTGTATAAGTGTGTATGTATAAAGTGTGTACAAGTTTACCATGTGGGGAACAGCTGCATTACCAGAACGGAACTTCAATTTTAGGCCTTTTACGACGGGGTGGAGCCCCTGGGAGAAGGTTACCTTCTACAGGTTATAGGTCAAAACATCAATTTGGAGGAGAGCTGACCATCTGGTAAAACCAGGTAAGGACACATCCTCTTTGTACATTAAGGGGTTTGGTATAAAAACCCTGTGACAAGTTTCTGTCTTTGGACTGGATTGAACTGCGATCGCCTTAAAATTAACTACTCCAACATCTCCAGCCTTCAGTCTCCTGATTCTACCTGTCGGTGCGGAAGCAAGAAAAAGAAACAACACCCCCCAGCTAAGCCATTAGTGGTGGCAGGGCAGGTTGGATGGAGCCTAGGCCAACTCCACAGCAGACCTCTACAGTCCACGCTGAGGATCTATAGTCCACAAGCTGCATGGGATGGATTATCACAGGACACCATTAGGAACCTCTACAACTCCAAGAGACGTCTGGCATGTTGCGTTAGCAAACATGGTGGCCCGAAGCCACACTGAGAGACACTACTTCTGTATGTGTAGCTCAATAAATGTTACCCATATCAGTCTAAATCTATCATCATTTATTGTTCCTGGTAACCTTTATCTTCCTTCCCAATAGCACTGCAATCCCGCACTTCCTTCTGGGTGCAACTATTCTTTTGGTGGTGAGTGCATGGTAGAGCTTTTTAGAACAAGGTATCAAGCATCACATTCACAACCATTTAGCACAGTGAACATGTTGCCACCATTCTGTTCTCAAGTACTGCTCAACAAGCTTTAAGCCAATTGACCATTTTCAAAATGTGAAGTGACAAAGAACAAAGCTGCGGTGAGAACAGTAGCAGAAAATAGTGAGAGCTGTGTTTCGTTTATGAAGGTGAAAGAGTTTTGGATTAAACTGTGTGGAAGACCACATGACACATTGGTTTAATATCACCAATGAATGGTTAGAGAGTGGATTGAAATGCAGAGGGAACAGCTAATGAGAGTTTAAACAAATCAAGCTTGCATGGGCTGGTGTACATTATTATTATATAGGGGTTATAAACATAATGCACCGTACGCTTGGATAATGTTTGTGCATGCTGGTGTCATGTACGCTAGCCCAAGTTGTTAACGCTGCATCACCAGGATGTGGAATTACAGCTTCAAGACGTTCAAGTGGAAAAGTTGTGATAAGAGATTCCAAAGAAGAGAAAATGGCATCCCTACACAAAGGCAAAATGTATTGAAAATATACATTAAAATGAATTTTAAAAAAATGAATTAAAAAAATGAATTAAATAAATAAAAATAAATTGTAGTTGGGCCATTTTTTGTAGGCCTCCCCCCCCCTCCTCCTTTGTGGGGTGTGTTGCTGTTGGGTTGTTGTGTAGTTGTGTTGTGTTGTTTGTTTGTTTGTTTGTTTGTTTGTTTGTCTTGTAACACCCCATAAGGGGACCTGTGGAATTCCTATTTTAATAATTTTAATAAAACACTAACATGTATTTCAAATAGTGTTAGTTAGGTTAACCCACAGAAAACCAAGAACCTAATTTCCTTTATGACTGCTCACTGGGAAGTTCTGAATGGAGTTGTGGCCTCATTCTATTTTTGGTAATTTTATTATGTTTTGTTTTCATATATCTTATTTTGACAATGTTTCCTAGTTATTCCAACAGGGGACTCTTATTTTGAATATAAACTCTGTCTGTCTGTAACACTCTCTTTTCATTCAGAGACCGGCACGCTAAGTACCACACCAGTCACCTCTCTACAAAGATGTGACGCTGGGTTGCTGTTTTCCACCACCTTAAATGCAGAGATCCCCAGGTGTACCTGGTTGCTGCTGATTAGCCTTTGGGATTCTGGGTACTGGAGTCCCCCGGTCCAATAATGGCTTGCTGGCGTCGCCCTCTGCTGGCAGCATGAGCTGGACCCTTACAAATGTGATATCTAACCATTATTAAAGGGCAGTTCTAGATATTGGTGACAATTTGATTCAGTTATTGAGACCTCATTCAACAGTCACGGTTTGATGTGAAATGGTTAATTGTAAAGAAACATACTGACTCGGGTTTCTTCAAAGTGGTTGCTATAGGGACCAGAGGTCAAAGTCTCTACAAATATGAACGTTTTATTTAATATCCAAAACCACCAGTGAACATACATATGTCTTCTGCCTTTCTGTATGTTGATTCTATATGCTAATGGTACAATAGTGTTGATGGTACAATAGTGGTGCAGATAATTCTCACCAAGAATAAATAAAATTCACTTTTTTGTCCATAACCTTCTCAAAACTCTCTTCGAAATAGAGTGTAAATTCATAACCATTTCATGTTCAGACTTTCTGTACTGGAGCTGGTATGGTGGATGTGGGAGCTGACTGGTTTGTGATCTGTTCCGTTGAGTCGGACGCTTTGCTTCTGTTTATATCACTTCTTTTGCTTTGTGCTGAATGTGGTTTCATGCTGAAAACTTCAGCTATCATTACGTTTCTTTCCTACTGGGGTCCCTGCCCATAAAGTGAAGCACAATCCACTGAGTCTCGTCGCTCCGGCAACAAGATTTTTCTCTTTCCTCGTGAGCTCTGATTGAAGTGATTGCTGCCTGCTTCTAAACGTCTGTCTGGTGTTTGGTTATGTCACCGTGTGCCATTGGAAGGGAAAAACTATACTAGCCAATGATATCTTGGCATGCTCCCCTTCGGCCTCCAACACCCTGACCACTATCGTCAGCAAGAACACCGGTCATCAGCTCACCTGTTGCATGAACACGTATGTATGTATGCGGATGCTCCTCACTTCCGTCTCTGTCTCCCGGTGCTTGGACCGGTAATCACTTACAAGATATTTCAGCTTGTTTCTGTCACGGTGCGTTTGGGATTTGGACCCAAACGGGCAGGAACCCGTTTGCGGTTTATGTAAAAGTGTGAACTGCGTGAACACGGTTTCCTGGATGCACGTGAACCAATGAGTGCAGGGAGTGAACTACTCAGAGGGAGTGTGTTTGGGTGAACTGGTTCAGGCAAGGATCGAACCCCCGACCTCCGGAGTGATTGCCCCACATGTTACCACTGCTAAATGCAGCAGTACACGTGAGGCGAGTCAGAAAGGGCTTTGTGAGGGAGAGGGAGAAATAGGCGGGAAGCGCAAACAAAGGAGACGCCAGCAACGACGTGCTCAAACTACAGGGAATGTTTATAACAGAACAGAAACAACCAGGAAAGGGTTTAACAGAAAGGGGATATTTTCTTTTACTGAGCCTTGGCTCAGTTTGACTCGCGCCTTTCGTTCTTTCTTTCTTTCTCTTTCTTTCTTTCTTTCTTTCCTTCCTTCCTTCCTTCCTTCCTTCTTTCTTTACACAGCGTGTAAGCCCATCCCGTCCCGTCCCTTCTCCACCGTACCGTCTACCCCTCTACAAAGGTGTAGCGGAGATGGTTGTTTGGTGGGGGCTTATATGGCCGGCGCCTCAGGTGCAGCTTGTTGGCTTGATCAACCCAGGGCATTCTGGGGGTTGGAGTTCCAGGCTGTAGTCCCTCCAGAACGGCGCCTGGATCCTCACAGTTTCCACAAACCCACCCTAATGTTCATGAGCTAGTTCAGATGTCTGGCAGTATCTGCGCTGTGAGGCTGTAAGGGGGGCAGCTGATAGAGCGATGTCCACAGACATACACAAATACACACAGAGTCCATCTCTTGCTGAAACATTAGGCCATTATCATTCATCTTCTAAACCGTTTATCCATCAGGGTTGCGGAAGGTGCTGCAGCCTATCCCAGCCCTCATTGGCCAGAAGGCAGGAAATACCCTGTGGGGCGACAGCGCTATGCCCTGTGCCACCGTGCCATTGGTTGTCCTTCATCTTTTCTTCTAAACAGGCTGATTCTACCGTGTCCATCTGTGACCCTGTGTCCATTTTGGAACGACCGTTTTTCACCATCCCATCAAATCCTGAAGGATCAAATCATGTCCTGCCCAAATCAATTCCCGTCCAAGTGAAGTCCTATAAGGATTTTGGAGACATTCTCCTGTTTCACTCAGAAATACGTTGATCATGTCACGCTGATAAAGAAAAACGCATTGATTCCTGATTCAGGAATTCCTTGGCTTCAAATGATCTAGAGGACCTTCAACATTATTGACAATAGGTTAGAATGCACCACTGGGACAGTGACACTTCCTCATCCTTTCATGTTGGCCTGATTTGACCCAATGCTATCACCTCTTGAGGTACAGAGTGGTATTACGAAACACAACAGGCCGGGGCTAGCTGGTTAGCATGCTAACTTCAGTAGATACTGTATCTCTGGAACCGAATACATAGACGTCTTCGACACACCGTCTAACCTACTATTCTTCACATTCTGTTGATAATTTCAGTTCATTCTGGATTTTTTAAAACCTAAAAGCTCCTTCAAGAATGGTCTGGAAAATGGTTTCTCAGTTTGTTAGTTTTTCCTTTGGTTTTGTTTTGTCTTATTTGTTCTGTTCATTAAATACTTGCATCTACATCCAGCCTCCTCGTCTTGACCCCACGTGACAGCCAGGGTCTGTTTTACTTGAAGTATAATACATGCCAAAGTGAAGATGAATTATATCAAAAAATGACTGATTATATATTATACTAAATTATACGAAAAAAACTGAAATGATATTTTATGTATATTGTTTTTCATAAAATACAGTTCTGTTTCAGTCTAAAGAAGGATAAAATAATATGTTAATCTGCCCAAAGAAAATATTTTAATGCTAATCACACATAATCCTATCGCTCAAAATACTACAGTCATCAAATACAGCTGTATGTGTGTACTGGTCTTATTGCATGGGCCTGTAGATACATGTCTGGTAAATGGTTCAAGCCACTGCAGACTCTTTGATGTATTAATGTATGCTATGGCTAGAACTTCTCACAACCACGATACAGTAAGCAGTTCAGGCACTATGTATTATAACACAAGTGGCAGGATGCAGCACTATTTAAGGTGGACTGAAGAGTTTGAATAAATAACTTGCACATAAGAAGCCAGTTTTAGCTTCACTCGTGCCTTTTAGCTGGAAAACAGTGAGTTTGAGTAGGAAAACCTGATAAATCCACCAAATTAATGAAAACTGAAGTCTGAAAAAGTAACCCTGAAGCACCTTCACTATGAAGCAGTGTCCGCTCCACACAAACACAGACGACATAACCAGCCAGTTAAAACAGACAGCTGAGCTGCACAAAGTCAGGGAATACAGCAAACCTAAAAACCTGGGCCCGATCACCGAGAGCCAATCACTAATCTCTAATCACTGACACGGTGGCCATGAGCAATATCTGTCCAGGTCCTGCCTGTAATGCACTGAAGTGCTGTTAGCCGTTAGGCGTTTGCTTTGACAACAACAGTGTTTTTGTGTAGTCTGAAAGTAACAGACTCTACAGGATGGAGTCTCACTGTTGAACATCCACAGTGTCATCATTTAGCTGCTCCCGGAATTCTGAATTCAAACACTGGTGCAGTTAACATAATGAAGTTCTGCAGCGGGTTAACAGAGTTTGACAGAAAGTTTGATTAGTTTTCCGCGCTCACAGAACACCAGTCAAATGTCACTTTCATCATAACCAATTCAGCCCAGTAAAATATTCTCTCTCTGTTCTACTGGATGAGCCTGCGGTCAGTCTGTGTCAAGCTGAAGAACCCTTTCATCATGCAAAGAATGGGGTCAGTCTGGGTCGGTGCAGGTCGTAGAGGGAGGATAACAATAAATCAGCCAATCAGGGCTCCAAGTAATTCCACCCAGGTAAGCCCGTGCATTAAATCACCCCTGTCTATAGCACAATTCAGCAGCTTAGCCCCGCCCACTCACACTGAAGTTATAAGCACAGTTTCAGGCTGGCCTGCTTTTTGAATAAGGCACAACAGAAGACAGCCAATTAGAACAGTGGCCATTTACATGTATCAGTCCTACAATCACAGTGACAGTGATGTATGAATCTAAGGTATGAAAAGAGGTTATCAAACGGTCATATATGTAGAATTTCATGTAGAATTTTGATTGTTTTATTACATAAAACCACATAAATATTAGTTGAATTATAATACAAGTGAATACAAGAGAAAGGTCATGTGACGCCTTCATATTATTCTGAACTGTGTTATTGTGATACGTTCATGGCTGCTTCAGTCTA
>CM067500.1:5335468-5372377 GCA_034552555.1 Semaprochilodus insignis | reverse complement strand
GTGAAAGAGTGGGTCGCTCTCAGGAGCTCAGTGAATTCCAGCAGGGTACTGTAATAGGATGCCACCTGTGCAACAAGTCCAGTCAAGAAATTTCCTCACCACTAAATATTCCACAGTCAACTGTCAGTGGGATTATAATACAGTGGAATCAAGTACATAAGTAAAAAAACCTTACGTGTCACAATTGATTATGTCCTTTAATGAACTTATAACCAATTTAACTGAAATGGCATCTTCACAATATTGCCAAATTATAGTTTCCCTGCAGAATGCTGGAAAAGCTAGTTCATGCCTTTTACTACCTCAAGGTAAGCAGCACAGTTATCTAGCCTACAGGGGTTGCCAGTTAAATTCTACATTGAGTATAGAATACTTTTACTGACATATGAAGTGCTAAACAGTCTCACTCCGCAGTGCTTGAGTGAACTCCTCTCTAATGAACCAACATGCCAACTTGAATCACAAGGTGCTGGTTCACTGTTAGTACCTAGAATTAATAAAGTTACATCATGCAAAGCCCTCCAGCTTCGGATAACTTCCGGTTACCTTTCGGGACCCAGACACAGCCTCAATTTTCAGTCTTGGCTTGAAAACTTACTTGTTTAGTCAAGTCTGTGGTGATTAGTTTTTTGGGTCTAGAGGGATTGATTGATATGGAGTATTGTGGTAAACTGAGTATGTTGGTGCAGTTGTCCTGCTGTTCTTATGCCTTCACACCTGTCTTTGTTACCCTCTGGTGCTCCCTTTCAGTTATGCTGTAAGAGTTAGGCTTGCTGGAATAATTGCTGCACTAACACTATATACTGTCTTCAGTCACTCTTAGCAGAACTAACTGTGTGTGTTTCTTTGCCGAGCTGAACAACTACCCATCCTGTGTGGTCTGATACTGATCTGCCTTGACCGGGTGTCCCGCTGGCCTGCATTTTGGACCGGTTTACCCACCATGGATGTTCCTGCTGTCCAGTGCTATGTGGAAAGCTTGCCTGCATGGAGCTGGCACTCCTGAAGATCCTGCTTCTGAGCTAATCAGACATTTCTTCCCATCCCATGGGAATCTTGTGATCCAGTGAAAAAACGATTATCTTTGCATTAGCCACCGGTTATCCTAGCTCACAGTGCAGTTCTATAGTGGACTTAAAAGACCTGCATGCGAATACCAGTTCTTTAGCTGTTCATGTATCATTCAATCATAATAGCTTCTTAGTCACACCAGCTACATCTGTAAAAAGTCTTGGTGTCACGATCGATCCTGATCTGGCCTTCGATGAGCATATAGCTAGAATAGCTTTTCTACATCTACGCAATATTGCAAAACTAAGAAATGCCCTGTCCCTACAGGATGCAGAAAAGCTAGTCCACGCCTTTATCACTTCAAGGCTGGATTATTGTAATGCCCTGCTTTCTAGTTGTTCCGGCAAAAGTCTTAACAAACTCCAGTTAGTCCAAAACGCTGCAGCCAGAGTCCTTACAAGATCTAGAAAGTTTGATCATATCAGCCCAGTCTTATCTAACTTACACTGGTTACCAGTCAAATTCCGCGTAGAGTATAAGATCCTCCTTCTGACATATAAAGCTCTGAACGGCCTCGCTCCTCTGTACCTCTCCGAACTTATCTCGTATTATGAACCGTCACGCAACCTTAGGTCTCAAAGTGCGGGCACTCTAGTAGTGCCTAGAATTAACAAAGTTACATCAGGGGGCAGAGCCTTTTCATACAAGGCCCCCCAGCTTTGGAATAACCTACCAGTGTTCGGGATTCAGACACAGCCTCAATCTTTAAGTCCAGGCTTAAAACCTACCTGTTTAGTCAAGGTTTTGGTAATTAGTTTTTCTGTTAGATAAAAGGTGCAGGTCCAGGGGTCCATTGACAGAGAGTGTTTGGTAAGCTGGGAATGTTGGTGCTGTCGTCCCGCTGCTCTTCATGTTCACTCAGGTTTGTTGACGGTGGAGCAAGGGGGCGCTGACTTCTCAGCGAGCCCTCATGTCTTTGTGACCTTCTGGCTCTCCCTTTTTAGCTATGCTGTAATAGCTAGGCCTGCCGGAGTCTCTGCTGCACTCTGTTAACACCATATAGTGTGTTCAGATCTTCTGTCGAAGCTAACAGTCTGTCTGCTCTCTTTGCCTGAGCTGAACTGCAGCCCATCCTGTGTGGTCTGATGCTCTGCTCTGCCTGGGTGTCACTGCTTGCCTCTAACCACCACGGAGCTCCTGGCTGTCCTGCACTGTGGAGGCTTGGCCTGCGTCCTGCTGAACCATCCGATGACCCAACTACTTAATTACGGACTAATCAGACTTTTATTTCTCTACCTTCGCTCCTTTCCTATGCTTGCCCTGTTATCTGGTGTTGACCCNTATTATGAACCGCCACGCAACCTTAGGTCTCAAAGTGCGGGCTCTCTATTAGTGCCTAGAATTAACATAGTTACATCAGGGTGACCTTCTGGCTCTCCCTTTTTAGCTATGCTGTAATAGCTAGGCCTGCCGGAGTCTCTGCTGCACTCTGTTAACACCATATAGTGTGTTCAGATCTTCTGTCGAAGCTAACAGTCTGTCTGCTCTCTTTGCCTGAGCTGAACTGCAGCCCATCCTGTGTGGTCTGATGCTCTGCTCTGCCTGGGTGTCACTGCTTGCCTCTAACCACCACGGAGCTCCTGGCTGTCCTGCACTGTGGAGGCTTGGCCTGCGTCCTGCTGACCCATCCGATGACCCAACTACTTAATTACGGACTAATCAGACTTTTATTTCTCTACCTTCGCTCCTTTCCTATGCTTGTCCTGTTATCTGGTGTTGACCCGAGGAGGATGGGTTCCCCTTTTGAGTCTTGGTTCCTCTCGAGGTTTCTTCCTTTTGAACTGAGGGAGTTTTTCCTTGCCTCTGTCGCCCTTGGCTTGCTCACTGGGGGCTCGAACACCAGATCCTTTGTAAAGCTGCTTTGCGACAACATCTGTTGTAAAAAGCGTTATATAAATGAATGTTGACTTGACTTGACAAATGCGGAATACAAATTCCTCTGTGTGAAAATCACAAATGGCACAAAATGGGTTAAAAACTCTCTACTCAGAGAATGATTGGCCTCACCGATTTGATAAGGCCTGAGTAGGACTTTTGTTCCTCCTGTTGTCTCTCCTCTCATGAGGGGTGACATCCTCCTGGGTTAGGATGTTAATTTGGCCTCTTTGCTGCTCCTTCTTCGGGTATCAATCATCAGAGGGTGGATTGCGGAGACGTTTCGGTCTTTCTATTTGGTGCCTACTTTCTCCCACTATCTATCCTCTCACCCTGATCGCTGTTTCATGGTCTGTTTACTCACTGGGAGGTAAACAGAGGTCACGTGGTTGGTCCTTTTTGTGCTTCTCTCTCTCCCGTTCACCCATCAGATTGGCTTCTTTTTGGCATTAAATGGGAGTCTACTTTCTGCTTTGCCGTGAGGCTGACTTTCGGCTGCGGGAGCAGTCCCTGCATGTGTGATGTCTTTCAGAGGCATTGTGTTGGATCCTGTGGACTATTTGTAAGCTGCCCTTGGTTCTGCATTGCTGGATGGTTTTTGTTGGCTGATTGACTTCCTATCTTTTAGCTTCTGAGGTGGTCGTTGACAGTTTTTAGGCATTCCACTCCGCTCACTGCTGCGAAAACCATTGTTCCGTTTACTTCTCTCGACTTTCTCAGCCTTGTCCTGGATACTGTTGAGATGCGGGCATCTCGCCCTACTGAAAAACATCTTCAGATCAGATCTACAGAATTTCGGAACCCCAACTGCTGGATAGGAGCTGCCACAGGACGGGCCACCCACCACCGGAGACCCACCTTCATATACTGGCTTTCACATAATGTGATCATAGTTTCCCTAACGCTGTCTACCATAAAGGTGGCTTTCATAAATTCAGAAGTTTAGAATTTGACACAGCCAACGTACTCCAAATTCCCTTACTGTTTTGATGAACAGGTTTAACACAATTAAGCACGTGTAACTTACAAGTACCACCCTAGAGGTACCACCCCCACAAGGTTGACCAGTGGAGCTCCATTTTCATGTTCTTTAGGTAACTTTTGTACTCAAATGCTATATGTTGCTTTAGTGTCAGTGAATCATCTTGATTGTTTGAGAGTATTACCTCCTTGTCATCCAACCTTCAGTAATAAATAATCCAATTCATTGAAGCCATCTCTTGTAAGTGTGTGTATTATTAACTGACTGGGCCATCTTAAATTAAGTCTGTTCTTTAATTGTAATTAGTAGTCTCTTAATTCATCAAATTACATTATAGTCACCTTCTTCAGGGTCTTTAACCCTACAGGCTTTCAATGAACCTCCTCTGTTAGTAGCCCCCTTGTCATGAAACCCAAAAGGTAAGTCATAGTCATAAAGGTACGCAGGAGATAGTGACTGGCAATAAACATTCATCCACAATTGTCACCAAAGAGTTATCCAGAATTATCAGCAGATGAAATTCAGCCAAGGAGCACCTCTGTACAAAACTGGAAGTCAGGGTTATGATTTTGAAGGAAAGACTCCTGTTTTATTAGCTTATTTAGGAACTTGGCTTGTTTAGATGTCTAATTACCCCTACGGTCAGTTATATCAGTGTGATACCTTGTTTAATACAGTACATTGATCATCAATAGAATAGCTGCACCCAGAAGGAAGTGTGGGATTGCACTGCTATTGGGAAGGAAGATAAAGGTTACCAGGAACAATGAGTGATGATACATTTAGACTGATATGGGCAATATTTATTGAGCTACACACACACACCTGTTGCCCTCTAGAGCTGTGACTGGATTGCTATCAAGTACTACATAAAGAACAAAATGGTGGTACTGAAAACAACATTGTCAATGTCCAAAAAAAGGACCAAGTATCTCCGAAATGGCAACTTTACAGGAGAGGGCAAAAGCCTAATGTATTTGTACTATAAGTCAATGGAACCAGACTTATTACCAAGCAATTTTGGGTCATTTCTGTTGGTCCATTTATCATGATGATTTATCATTTATCAGCTGCAGTGTTTAAATGATGCATAAAAGTTAAAATCAACAAAAATGGACAATAATGGGCAATGGGGAGGTGTGGCAGTCGATGGACGCAAATGAGGCAAAGTCCAAAAAGCACAGTGCTTAACAGCTTATTTCAACACTACAAGACTACTGAGCTCTCACTGTGCTTAGCCCACTGTCCCACCGTAGGTCCCTGCCAATATGTAGCCCTCTGTTTTAATGTACAGCCAATTGCTCCTTTGACTGCCCCTCATCTACTTCCCCTCATGACCATCACAATATTCCTCAGTGCTGCTTTTTGTAAGATTTTGAGAACTATTATATATGCATTTTATCTACCTGACAAATCTACCTGACATCAGACGCGATCTGGCGCTCTCGGAGTGGTACGTACACCTCAGTACAGACGCTTCATAACTTGTGACCATGATACTTGTTGTTATTTACCGCATCCCTTGTTGTTTTCTACTTTGTGAATTAAAATCATGCGTTTTTCATTGCCATTAATTATAGCTGTCNGAAAACCAG
The DNA here is from genome assembly GCA_034552555.1 of Semaprochilodus insignis. NCBI lineage: Eukaryota > Metazoa > Chordata > Actinopteri > Characiformes > Prochilodontidae > Semaprochilodus > Semaprochilodus insignis. The sequence goes on along the minus strand of CM067500.1, from coordinate 5,366,854 downwards.
GTCGGGATTAAGAGCCGTCGCAGAGCGAGAAACACAGGCGAGGCTTGGTCAGGGGAAGATGGAGACACTCATGATGAAGGGAGTACGGTGGTAACGATGGACTCCATTCGCAAAGTTGTATGTGAAGCCATGAATGAGCTGGAATCGGACATGAGAGAAGAACTCTCCGAATTTTGAGCAAGTTTTAGGCAGGATATGAAGGTACAGCTGGACGAACTGATACGGAATTCAAATATTCAGAAAATATCAGACGCCATGGGCCAGATTGGGGAGGCTACGCCGCGCAGACGCAGAAAGGTGGGATATCAGAGTTAAGGACTCCTTAATTCAGTTAATTAAAAGTCAATGAACATTGCATGGCTAAACTGTCAGACTTGGAAGGTTGCTCCTGATGGAATAATATTGGAATATAAGAATCAAGAAATTCAAGAAAGTGCTCAAGGAAAATAACATCCGCTTCCAAACTCCGCTGGCCAAGCTACGGGGGCACCTTGATTCGGGCCCAGTCACTTATGACAGTGCCTTTGAAGCAGTTGAGGACTTGGCCATGAAAGCAGTGGGGAGGCGAACAAATCCAAGTTCCAAGAAGGCATACGGAAGAAAGTTTGTGGCTTTCAAAGGATAAGTCGAGAGGAAGCGACAGAGGAGGTGTAATTACTTTGGTACGCTCCTCCCGTCCAGTTGGCCGATCAGGTCTAACTGTAAGTGACGTTGATAAAAGGACAGTTTATTCAGTGAAATTGCGGGTTATTTGTTTGGTTATTTAAACAACCTCGGTAGTAATAAAGAAAAATAAAATCTTTGTTATTAAGTGCCAATATCATTAATGTGACATGCGCCACAACACTTTAGCGGGGTTGGTTTACAGCCCTTTGATTTTGGTTTGTGAGTTTGGTTTACCTTTCTGAGTCTATTAACGAGGGGTCCCACTATGTGGCTAACTCCCCTCAGAGCTGGAGGATGCGGTGATTCTTCCCAGTTGGAAGCCCAGTTTATAATAGTTGTAGAGATATAATCGTTCTTGCTTGTCAATGTCTTTGTATGAGGTCTGGGGGTCGACTGATGTAGGTACAGGAAAGTTGTTTGGGGAAGAAAAAATGTTTCTACAATATTATAATATTTTGCATTTGAACATGAATGGCTTAAACAGTCCCATAAAAAGAAGCAAAATGATTGCCAAAGCTGAAAAGGGAAAAAAAAACAACATAGCTTTTTGGCTAAGAAACATATTTATAATCTGCTGAACATGAAAAAATAAAAAAAATGGGCTTCTCTAATACTTATTATTCCTCATTTAAATTGAGGAGGAAAAAAGGGGAGTAGCAATATTAATACCAAACACAATTAGTTTTGAAATAGAGTTTGAAATAAAAGACAAAAAAGGAAGATACGTTTTAATCATGGGTAGACTTTTTAATTATGGGTAGATAAGGAGCCTGTGAAGGCAGACAAGGGAATACTTTTGGCAATATAGTGTATTTACATATTTATTGACCAGGGTGCCAGGACTTTGAACTTGTAATATTGCTAATAAGGTAGACATAAATTTTGTCACATCACCCTTATTATTATTATTATTATTATTAAATTATTACTCATGTGTATTAGTTCATTTAACATGCTTGTGAACTCTTACCTTTACAAACCATCTCCTCCAACAACATGCATGTGGAACTGCAGTTTCTTTCTGTTAATTTTTATACTCCCCTCTTAAAGTTGAAACAGTATATTTGTCTGTTTATTGTATGCACAGAGGACTGCTGGTATTATTTATGACTGCTGTACCTAAAGGGTTAATGTGTCTGGTATTTCAGTTACCTTTTGTGTCCACATAACTTCACTTGATCTTGATAAAGGATCATTATATATAAAGGATCAACAGATATGCCTTACACCATCTTCATATCTGCATGATTAAAACATGCAAAACGAATAAGATTTTTAGCTGAACTTGTATGTTGGCAGCTATAATTAAATTAAATGAAAAAACACATGATTTTAAATCACGTAGTAGAAAACAACAAGGGAAACGGTAAATAATGGGTCGTATCATGGTCACAAGTTATAAAGCATCTGTACTGAGGACTGGGCTTCACTTTGGCTATACGTCTCTGACAATAGCCAGTCTCGTCTGATCTTGGTAACTAAACAGGGTCGGGTCCGAATAGTGCTTGGATGGGAGACCCTGGGAATAGCAGGTGCTATAAACTTTTTATCTAAACTTGTATATTGACAGGTATAATTAAAAGCATTCCAGAACCCAGTGTCTGATGGTTTTGTTTAAGAGTTAGTTTATTTTAGAGAAACAGAAGTGTTTTATATTGATGTCTAGCTTGGTCAATTTGGTACATCACAACGCTGCTCTGAAAACGCCAGATCTTCTCTGCTCTTGGAAGCTAAGCAGTGTTGGTACCTGGTTAGTACTTGGATGGGAGACTGCCTGGGCATACCAGGTGTTTCACATGTTTTAGCTGCACTTGTATCTTGACAGCTATAATTAAATCCAATGAAAAACGTATGACTCTAATTCACAGAGTAGAAAACAACAACAAGGGATGTGGTAAGTAAGGAGAAGTATCTCAGTAACTAGTTATAAAGCACCGGTACTGAGGCCTGCATCTTGCTTATGGCCATACCACTCTGAGAACACACTAAGTTAAGCAGGGTAGGGCCTGGTTAGTCCTTGGATGGGAGACCGCCTGGGAATACCAGGTACTGTAAGCTTATTAGCTGAATGTGTATCTTGACAGATGATTTTCATTTACAAAGAAGAAAACAACAAGGGATGCGGTAAGTAACGAGAAGTATCATGGACGGAAGTTATAAAGCACCTGTAGGTCAACTGCTTAGCCCAACACTGAAGCTACAAGGTAGACATTCAAAGCAAAAGAACAGTTGAAAAGGTATAAACCAGGGTTCCTCATCCAAGGGCTGATTAAGGACAGCCCTTCTTAGCTTCGTAGTATAGTCAAGTCTATAGGTCATGCAACCCATACAGCCATTGGCTGCAGCATGTTCGTATTACGGGCCCTTTAAAGTATCTAATCAGTCTATTATGATTCAAAAGAAGTATAACTATAAAGTAGACATTTAAAACAAAAGAACAGCTGAAAAGGTATACAGCAGGGTCTCCCATTCAAGAACTGACTAGGGAAAGCAATGTTTAGCTTCATATTACAGCCAAGCCTAAAAGTCCAGAGACCCATATGGCTGTTGGTTGAAGCTTACAGGCCCTTAGAGATATCTAATCACTGTATTATGACTCAGTGGACGACAATTCCATTTCAAATTCTAAAATCCCACAAAGCTAGCTCCAAACACTGGATAGCTAACTATATAATATGTGGACCAGGCTTATTTACATAAAGGGATCATGTTACTTTTTTTATTTTTGACATCTTCGGTTTGATCATTGTAGCGTTTCGCTGTTAACCAGTCCATAACATAGACACTTTGTTCACTAGTTTTTCTTTAATCGTCCATGTGTTTTACTCTTTTAAATGTGCTCACATTGTGTACAAACAGGCTAACAATTCCCTAACATGTCTGATGGGTTTAAATGTGTTTAGATGTACGTGACAATGTATAGAGACTCATTTGGGTTTGTTTTGATTTGGGTTTGTGTTCTGAATGTTATGAGGATCTTGTAGCTTCTCTTGCACATCGAGGCAGCACGGTGAGTGAAGGGCCGCCTCAAGGTTCACTAAAATGCATTAATTATTATTTAACACTTATCACCGTTTCTGCTTGCAGTGTTGAACCATGAGCTGGAGAAACGTTTAGCTTCTCTACTTACCCAACTTAAAACCCATACAGAAACGCTCAAGTGGCTTTCATTATAAATTTTAGCTATTTTAATGTTTTATTTTGCCAGTTTTCAGTACATTGTTACATAATACGCTCTTTGCAGCAAATATGATTAAATGAACATGCAATAATGCTCATTTAAACTTATATTTTTTGTATAAATGTTTAAAAAATGTCAAAAAGCAATATATATATTTATATATGTGTGTGTGTTTAAAAATGTATGTTTTATCACCTTTTTTTGTTTTTTTAAACATTTATACAAATATATATGTCCATTTGAACTGTGATTTAACACCAGGAGGTCATTATTATGTTCATTTAACTATACTTTCTGTAAAGAATAGTGGAAACATTATCACATAAACCCATTTAAACACGTTAGACTAGTTTCAGGAATGAAGCATGACTCATCGTGAGAAGGAATTAGGAAAAGCCTATGCACAAATTGCTAAACGTTACCAGTCTCCTTTCCGGGGCTCCATCACTTCATTCTAGAGCCAAATCATCAGGTATAAATGGGCGTGTTAAACCGCATCTGGGCGTTTTTCACCCCCGACCCATATCACGTGAACAATTTGAAATGGTGAGCCAATCATTTCCAAGGCACCTTTAAGCCGTCTGGTTCCTATCACCACCACTGTGAGTGATTCTGAGTTTTCTCTAAATCGTAGCACAAACGTAGCACAGCGAGCCTGTCTGAATGACTTTGTTTACATATTAATCGTTTAAACAATATCCCAAATTTGAAAAATCGGCGGAGTTCCCCTTTAAGCTGTTCGGACGTCTGGTTCCACCACCGTGCACAATTCTGACTCGGCAAGTTTGTGTAAAACGGAGATTCACACCCAACCAATCAGAGTGACAGTTTTCACATCTAAAGGACTTATTTAAGGAGAAACTTGGGGAAAATGACGGAATTTGGGGAATTCCATTTTAAATCGATCAGAAAAAAACATTTGCCAAAAAAATAAATAAAAAAATAAAAAAATAAAAAAATGCAACTCTTTCCAGATGAACCGAGTTAACCGAATTGATCACTGCGCTTTTCCCCCCCAACTGATTCCCTTCTGGACTCTACTGGCAGCTTCTAGAATCGTCTGCCCGCGGACTGTTCTATTTGCACCTGCGCGTGACGAGGCGTGATTGTTGTTTTATAAACTCAGGAAAACCGTTACGCGTCCGTTGCTCCCCTCCACACATTCCTGTATATCCTCATTAACAGGTGACCGCTGAGTCGCTGAGGGTCTGCTGGAAGAGCGTCTAGACAGAGATTTGTGAGTCCCAACACACACCCCCACCCCTATCCGCTGTGGAGAAATGGAACAGGACCGGTCGCATATGAACCGCGTGAGCTAACGTACGATACTATATTTTTCTTGTGTCGTTTAGCCAGCTAGCTTAGCACTCCCTGAGAGGAAAAGACTGCTACTGAAATCTGCCACCATGGAATGGAAGCCTATGGAAATCAACCCTGAGGTTTGTGGTCTGTTTTACAGTTGCCTCTTGTTCAGTGTGAAAGTAGCGTTACAGCTTTCTCCCTCTCTCTCTCTCTCTCCGCGCTGACGTTAAATGTTACTGATGGAGACGTTTATGTGGTGTTATTTTTTTTGTCGTTGCAGATGCTGAATAAGGTGGGTTCGCTGAGTCACGGTCTAAGGAAAGCCGAAGCTGACTTTCACTTCTGATTTTACGGTGCCTGGCTTTGTTAACAGTGGTGTGATGTGGTACAGGCCCTCCTGTGAACAATGTTGCACAATAGAAATGGGCGTAGGCTCGTCACCCTCCACTTGCTGAGGGGGAGAACACTAACACTCTCAATGTAGTCGAGTTAAAACATTAACACTGTCGAAGGCTTATCTTTCATTCACTAGGCTTTCAGACACCACACTATTATTTATATTTTTTAAATCTTCATAACTGTCTAGTTTGTCATCATCATACTCTGCAACAGTACTTAAACTTTGCTCATAGGTTAGTATTGAAGCTGATGCACCAAGAGCATTTTGTGATGGAAGGGAGATGATGCCCTTCGGCCTGAAAGATATACGTATGATGTCATAGCAGTATTAATCATACGGCGGTGACGGTGCAGTTGTTGTCTCTGTATGTGTCGCTGTCCGGTTGAGCAGGTGCTGAGCAAGTTGGGCATAGGAGCAGACTGGCACTTCGTGGACGTGCTAGGTTTGGAGGACGAGGCTTTGTCCGGAGTGCCCACGCCCTGCTGTGCCTTGATGCTGCTGTTTCCTTTAACGCAACAGGTATCCACACACAAGCTGATGCGCAACAGCAACACAGGAATTACCCAGACAGTCCACTGCCACCTTGTCGCAAGACGCTGCGAAAAAAGAAATTCAGTTCCTTCGTCCAGTTTTGTTGTCCTTTGAGGGACAGTTGGTACATCTATATGCAGCAGTCAGTCCCCTCACCGTCAAGCCGAAATTGTAATCAGAACTTGTGAGCTCAGTTACAATTGTCAGCATGAGCTGGCAAATACTGAATGACAGCTAATCTGAACAGCGATCGATTTTTCTGGTGTGGGGATATTATATTGATAAATTTTATGTAACAATGCTATCTTTTGTTTGTTCTAAAGGGGTTTGCAGGAAGAAAAGAATCAAGTTGATTATTATCACTCCCTTCTGGCATTATTATTAATTTTTTTTTTTTTTAATAGCTTAATATTTTTTTTAATGAACAGTCGATGTCACATAGCATTGCAGTATTGTACAGATAGATCCATGTTTTATTAGGTACATTTAAAGTAAGGGATTTGTGACAGTATTAGTCAGTCTGTCTGACAATTCCAATAAAAAAAAAGAAGAATTTGCAGTTGAAAAACGGTATGTTGCATTACTTTATACCGCAGCACTCAGCTTTATTTATTTATTTATTTAAACCACAGTAATGCCATGTCATGGCTTAAGTATCATGATGTTGTATCATGCCTAGTCTTACAGAAAAAATTACTTATTGGTCTGTTGCAGCTATATTCTGTGAATTTCACACTTAAAAAAAAAAAAAAAAAAAAAATTGTCATGTTAGAATTTAAGCTTTATGTGCTAACTTACAAAAATACATCTGTACTCCTTGAAGGGGATTTGGTTTTTAAGAGAATTCAATAAACATTTACAAAGGTTTCCAAAAACAAATATTACAGTCCTTTTAGTGGCTCATTATCACTCGATTCTCACTAAAGATTTTGGGAGAGCAGTGAATTTAGTCTTCACCATGTCACCGGTGTCTTACAGCATGAGGAGTTTCGCTCAAAGCAGTCGGTGGACAGTTGCAAAGACGTCTACTTTCTGACTCAGACTGTGGTGAACTCTTGTGGAACTGTGGGATTGCTACATGCCGTGGCCAACAATCAGGATAAAATGACATTCGGTTAGTAAGCTCATAAGCCTGCACACACCCAGTTTGGAAATATGAATTCAAGTAGTTCTTTTACTAAATCAATATCCTGTGTAAATATGCATACACATATACTGGTCAATATAATGGACAAACCATATTTAAGTGTTTTTGCTTACAGCTAACAAAATGTTTAAAGTGTGGTAACAGTGATCAGTAATTGCAGTTCTTAATTCACATTTTCTTAAGTAGAGTTTTTTGCATGGGCAAAAATATATATATTTTTTTTTTTGATAAGCCATATCTGATTTAAAAATAAAAAATGGTGGGGTTTTTTTTCGTTCTCCAAACCAAAAAAAATCTCAATAAAATACAAAAGTCATTGTTCTGTTCCCCAGAAAATGGTTCTACCCTTAAGAAGTTTCTAGAAGAAACAGCTGGAATGTCCCCTGCTGATCGTGCCAAACAGCTGGAAAAAAATCAGGTACTTTGCAACTCCCCAGCTTTGTGGACGTATCTGAAATAGAAATTGGATGCACCTGTAGGTTGGTAACTGGGGCCTGTCTCAGACAGACAAACTCGCCTCACTGTTTTGCCTTTTGCAATACACATAATTAACAGCAGATGGTGCTGTCATTCAGATATGCATTAACCATGAACTACAGCAACTACATGTGTTAAATGAACAGAGTCGTATTGTGTTATTTATTTATTTTTTTATTTTTATTTAGCTTTAGATTGCATCTGCATTTTGTTTTTCTTATATATTTTATTTGTTTGTGTTTTGTTTATGTTTGCAGGCAATCCAGGAAGCTCATGATGAAGTTGCGGCTGATGGACAGTGTCAGGTAAGACCGATAGGACGCACTTTCATGCAGAGGATATATTGTGTTACTGCATCTTTTATTATTATTATTTTTTTTATCCTGATACTTGTTTAAGTTGTATCTTTGTATTACAGCCAGAGGCAGACAAAGTGAACTTTCACTTCATCACATTTGCCAATGTAAATGGTCAACTTTATGAATTTGGTAAGTAATTTTGTACATGGTGTAGCTCCTACTGTGTATTATTTTTTTTATTTTATTTTTTTTTTGTGTGTGTGTGTAGCTAATTCTGATTTCTTTGCAGACAAATTATCTGATGGTATTTTATAATTTTTTTTTTTTTTTTTTTTTTTTTATTATAATTTTTAGTATTTTTATTTGATGTAAAGCTCACACTGTGTATTATTGTTCAATTAACCAAACTGCAATATAAGCATTATTTAATTTGAAAAGGCCAAACCTGCATTCAAGTTAACTGTTTAAATAACATAAAATAATTAAAATGCAAGTAATTTGCTGTTTAGCACAATGAGTCATCCATAATTATGCTGTGACATTTTTGTGCAGGTGTTGTAGCGGCTTTCAAATACATCGGGCATGTACTTACTTGACTGACATTATTTACTTTATTGAACTGCAACCCCAATCTGCCCAAATGAAAACAATAAGTAGTTCTTAGCCGGTTTTGTATTTCGAAAGAAAATCAGCCGATTGATGTGGTTCTCTGGTATCACTTCTCATAATGACTCATCTATTTTATGATGCAAGATTTAACTTTTAGTCCATTAGTGCGTCTGGTCATTTGTCCCTTTATTAGAACTTTCTTGATCAAAAGAATCTGTAGGCTGTGTTTTGGGAGCATTCTGATCGGGGTTGCACGTAATAAATCTTTTGTCCTTTTATCACTGCAATCTCATTTTGTATAATGCATAATGCTCTGTCTGAATCCCTGGAGCAATACTGAGTACTTATTACGATGTCCATTTTAGGGACTAGGCTCGCTGTCACTAATTTCCTGTGTTAATGTATATGTGTTTGCTACAGATGGCAGAATGGAAGGGCCTGTGAAACATGGTGCGACAACACCAGACAGTTTTGTCATGGTATTTTCTTTTTTTTTCCCTTCTTTACTTCAAATGAATCTGAATAAGTTCTGAGTGATGAATTCACATGATCTGTTTGATTTTTACCGCATTAAAGCGGTTATGCACTAATTGGTGCATTAAATTAACCAATTTCTTTAATAAAATCACGAACACAGTGGTTCCTTGCTTCTATAAAAATACAATGCTAAAAGGCATTGCATACATTCAGTGTGTATAATGTAGTTTATTAATACTACAGATGGCATGATGCAAATTTATTGTATTCAGAAAGAACTCTCATGTATTCTGAACGTGTGCTGTTAATACTTAAAGACATATGACGTGGTCTCTCCAGGCCTGACACCTCTGACTTTTAAATGATTTCTGCCTTTACTGGATGACTTACCACATATTGTAGTGGTGTTATTTGTGGTCCCGTTGTAATGTGGTGTCTTTTTAATTTTTTAAAAACTAAAATAAATGAATAAACATGGTAGCACAACTTTAGATTTTGAAGTCAATGTCGACTAATTGCTGATGACATAATGAATAAAAGTACAGGAGAAGGTAATGCTGTACAACTGTCGACTTCAAAAATCTGGCTTCAGAAGTACGTGGTGAACAATGTCAGGTCACTGGTAGTAGAATGTGACATGTTTTTTCCAACAAGCTCTGGATTGCTTTCATAACCTGGAGAAACAGACTCCAAAATTGCTTCTCACCTGTTGTCTTCTCCAAGGCATCCATGTTTGTGTAAATGCAGCTGCTAATATTAGCCTGATCCTGATATACTGTTACCTGGTGTTGGATTATTGCATCATTAAGTAGAGCTGGCAACAATCAAACACTACCTTTGACATGTAGAGCAGTTAAACAATAGGTCATTACAGCACATCAATTATGTATGCATGTATGTATGTATGTATGTATTCACAATTTGTGTATATTGAGCATTTTGCAGTGGCTCAGCCAGATCATACACTTTTTTTTTTGGCCATTGATGCGATTTTTAACTCCTGTTTGTGTTCTTTATAAGGATGCTGCAAAGGTGTGCCGCGGCTTTACCGAGCGAGAGAAAGGGGAAGTCCGGTTCTCTGCCGTAGCGCTATGCAAGGCCTAAAGCTGACCAAGATCACGCGGCCGAATAAGGAGCAACTGACCAAAACAAAACTTCAATCTCCCTCCCCTTCAGGCCAGAGCACACGAGCCCTGCACAGTCTACCCAAAACTGCCTGTCTGCCTGCTGGTTAATCTCCTCTGCTGTTCTTTCGTTTACTATCTCTCACTATCAATCCGCCGCAACTGCCAAGCTTCCTTTCTTTCTCTTGGTACGTTGTGTTTGTAGTTTTTGCACTAGTGCCTTAACCGGCACAAGTTTCTTTCGTGATGAAATTTAGTTCTGAAGATGTGATGTCAGTCTCGTTATGTTAAAGGTGGGTGGTTTGGATGTAATGTGTATAGTTCCACTGGATACAATCTGGGTTGCGAGTGAACTGGGTGTGCCTTGCTGGGTTTTGGTTCATTTAGCTGTGATGTGAATAGTAGATGATGTGGGAGTGGCTGTTCTGTTTTATTCCAGAACTCTGTTGCCTCTTTAAGCCCAAGCACTTAGCCTATGTGTGCGCGCGCATGCGTGTGTGTTCTGAGAGCGCACACACACAGGCAGAAACCGACGTTTAGTTGCACACAGGGAAACTGTCTCCATTGCTGTGTTTACTGCTAATGTAGACTGCATTGAAAATAATAAAACAATTCACTGGATAATGACTCTTTACTACAAATCTCTGCTTTCCCTCTGATTTTAGTGTAATTCCAGAGTGCTACGACTTCAGGCTGTACAAGCCAAGCCATTTTGAACTGCAGGACTTTTCTGCAGGTGCTTATCTGCAGCGGTAGTGAAAGGGGAGTAGATGAAGTTCAGTTAAAATCCAAATAGTGAGTAAATGCCGCTGATTTAATGTTCTGCTGTATTTAAGTTGTGAAAGGGGAATTCCACACCTTTCTCCAGATTTCTGCATAATTGCACCATTAATACGTAAACAGTGTCATTCAGAGTGGTCCACAACATGGCCTGTATTTTGGTCACCGTCTTTGCAACATCTATTTATATGGGCAGAACTCACATACATCACATTAGGGTTCGAAAACATGCATAAAATCACTGATCAAATCTGATAAACCTGGTACGTAGTTGGGAGTGTTTGGTTCAGATAATGCACTAAACATGATTTATCATTTGCTTGTACAGATCTTCACAAATGAATGTCATACAGGCTCAATAACAGAAATGAACCAGATACAATGGTAGAAATACAAGAATAGACCTTCATGTGGGGAGCAATATTAGGGGAACTAGGCTTTTACAACGCAGCTCCTAGTCTATTAGCTTGTGCTTATGCTTTAATGGTTTTTAATCGCTGACAAGCAGCCTGAGCACAGTGAGCGCAATAACCACTGTTGGCCACCAGAGGGCCTCACTGCTCCTTTAACTACATGATGGGCCCGAGTGTCAAACCGTTACGCCATAGAGCAGCGTCCACTCATGCTCCGTATATTCAGTCCTGCTGCTATTTAGACTCATGAATGTTTACAGCAGCCAGGAGAGTTTGGAAAAGTAGACTTGTAATACACTTCTCACCCAATGTAAAGTCCAAATATCACCCAGAAAAACAGAGAGCTGATGGAAGATTTAGAGGGAAAGAAAACAAAGTCAGGGAGAGGGCGAGAGAGATAGAGTCAGAGAGAGTGACAGAGGTGGACAGAAGCTCTGAAATCGGAAATAGAGGGAGAGGGAGTCTGAAATAGAGGAGAAAAAGAGCAAGAGACAGAGAGTCAGCAATGGAGGGAAAGAAAGAGCAAGAGTCAGAAATAGAGGGAAAGAGAAAGTCAAGAGGAGAGAAAGAGGGGAAAAAGAGAAGGAGAGTGTCAGAGAGTTAAAGAGGGAGACAGAAATAGAGAGAGAGAAAGGAGAGGGAGAGAGTCCGAAACAGGGAAAGAAAGTGGGACAGAGAGTGAGAAATAGAGGGAGGGGACATGAGAAAGTCAGAAATGGAGAGGAAGTGAGAGAGTCAGAAATGGAGGAAAAGAAAGAGTAAGAAAGTCAAAGAGAGAGGAAGAGAAATAGAAGGAGAGGGAGTCAGAAATAGAGGGAAAGAAAGAGCGAGAGAGTCGCAGAGAGAGAATGAGAGGTATTCAGAAATAAAGGGAAAGAGCGAGAGAGTCAGAAACAGAGAAAGAAAGAGAGAAAGAAATAGAGGGAGAGGGAGTCAGAAATAGAGGGAAAGAAAGATAGAGATAGTTAAGGAGAGAAAATAAGAGTGATTCAGAAATAGAGGGAAAGAAAGCNAGAGAATGAGAGGTATTCAGAAATAAAGGGAAAGAGCGAGAGAGTCAGAAATAGAGGGAGAGGGAGTCAGAAATAGAGGGAAAGAAAGATAGAGATAGTTAAGGAGAGAAAATAAGAGTGATTCAGAAATAGAGGGAAAGAAAGCTAGAGAGTCAAAGAGAGAGTCAGAAACAGAAAGAAAGAGTCAAAGAGAGAAATAGAGGAAGAGGGAGTCAGAAATAGAGGGAAAGAAAGAGCAAGAGAGTCAAAGAGAGAGAGTGAGAGGTATTCAGAAATAAAGGGAAAGAAAGAGCTAGAGAGTCAAAGAGAGAGTCAGAAACAGAAAGAACGAGTCAGAGAGAAATAGAGGAAGAGGGAGTCAGAAATAGAGGGAAAGAAAGATTGAGAGAGTTAACGAGAGAAAATAAGAGGGATTCAGAAATAGAGGGAAAGACAGTGAGAGGGTCAACGACAGAGAAAGAGAGATCAGAAATAGAGGGAGAGAGACAGAGAGAGAGAAAGAGAGAGATAAAGGGAACGAGTCACAAAATGGGGGAAAGAAAGCGAGGGTCAGAAAGAGAGAAAGAGGGTGTGAGAGAGTCAAAAATAGTGGGAGAGAAAGAGAAATAGTCAGAAATAGAGGGAGAGAAAGAGAGGGAGAGGGGAAACGAGAGAGAGAGAGATGTGCTGCCTGAACTCTTCCATTGTCCTCGCGCATTCCTCTCTCTTTCTCTCTCTCTCTCTCTCTGCGCGCGCGTTCTCGCCAGGCAGTGGCAGCAGCAGTAGCAGCTCGCGCTTGTCCCGCATTGGCTGATCGCAGCGCTCCGGCGGTCTGTGTGTGTGTGTGTGTGTGTGAGTGCGTGACTCTGTGTGGCTCATATTTTTAGCGTCGCTCGGCTGCCAATGCAGAGCTCGCGCGCTCGCGCCGCTCCTGTCCCGCAGCAGCAGCAGTAGCAGCAGTAGCCTCGAGCTGGAGGTGTGCAGCGCGAGAGGGGCTTTTACTCTCGGGACATTCGTGGAGTCGATCACGACTGCGTGGAAATGGCGAGTCCCAGCGAGGAGACAGACACGCACACGGAGCAGCAGCACGAAACCGGAGAAACGAGCCAGGAGCCCGCAGTACAAGAGGCCCAGAAATGGATAGAGGTGAGAACAGACAAAACACCCCAAAAACAGCGGAGAACAAGTAGCTCGTGTAGCTTATACACCTCTACATACTAGACGTACGTCCATATGTGTGTTACGTGTATATGTGTATAATATCACATGCACGCGCGCACGCACACACATATACATTTATATATGTGTGTCCGTGTGTGTGTGCGCGCGCGAGTGTTTGTGTGTGTTTAGCCATTATATAATACATTAGCTGTATTATACACAGCACATTAAATTAGCTCATATTCTGTCGTGTCGTATTTATCCCGGTATATCAATGTAAATATTACCCGTCATATTTATGTTCCATAGATTTGTATAATCAAACATATAGCACAATATAGTTGTTTTTATATGTATTTATGTGTTTATTAATACACTATTTAGCGTTTTAAACGGCCCTTTAAATTGAACGGCATGGCACGTAATGCTTTCTGGCTATAAATATTGCACCGTCACCTGTTGTGTGTGTGTGTGTGTATGTGTGTGCGTGTTTTAAACGTCCCTTGCATTGTCGGTGACGGCGCGTGTCAGTTTACAGCAACAATGCGGCTGTCACGTGCACGGGATTCACTGGCGACAGTTCTGAGCGAAGTGTTTTGCATGTTTTGTTCACGTGACCCTTCTAACGCAAGCAGGCCTGTGCATTTTGAAGGTGTCTAATAAAGAGTTCGGCTGTTTGACTGGTACAATTAGAGAAGCGCGGCCGCCCGTATTCCGACAAGTCCCGCCCTCGTCTGCTGGGATACGACGCACTACCCGTGAGTAGGACGTACCAGCCTATCCTGGCGTGGTAGGTGCGACGGTGGTAGCCAATCCTAGTACAGGAAGGCGGGGTTTGTCGGAATGCGGGTGTAAAAGAAAACAACACGCTTGCTCTTTCACGGACCCGCCCCCCCACTTTTTCCCGCGTGATTCCCGTCGCCATAGCAGCGCGCCTGCGCAACACGCATCTCTGATTCCCTGTCGCTGTTTTCATCACACAGCTTCACATAACGGACCGCAGTTAGTTCGTTACTGTCTTATGAACACGGGGTGTTCAGTGCGTTCAGTTCAGTGCGTTCCTCGTTCTTTCTGTTGACCTCTGTAACCATTTCGTGACCTATTTTTGTTGCCTGCGCGCTGCTGGATTGGATTGACGGGGTCGTGACGTCACTGCTCCAGATTTGAGCGCGCAGTAGATTAGAGATGGCGTTTTCTGATGACAGTGGGCTGTGATGAGAGGACTCTCTGTGTCTGTCAGCCTTTTGTTTGTTGGTATTTAGCTCTTTGGCGGAGACCAGATGTCCCTCCCAGTTGGCTGGTCTTCATGAGGGAAAACGCTTTCCTATCTAGTGCCACCAATGCTGGCTCACTTTCGTTTTTTGCTGATTATTTTGTCGTTTTCTGTGCAGATAGGCCTAGACAAGGGCTGTGGGTTGGCTGGCCATACTATACATATCATGATACAGGAGTTACGATTCAATACATTGTGATACTGTGAGCAAGGCGATATATCACAATTATTATCGTTATGTAGCTAATGCTAACGTTAGTGGTGCGACCTTACCCTGTGACCAGTCATTTCTTTTGGAAGTACACTATTTGTAGCCTCAATTTAGCGACAAGCGGCAAGCAACATTGCGACAGAGCAACGAGAGACCAATCGAGTTGAGATTTTCCCATTTTTGACGCGGTGAAGCAACATTATAAATGACTGGCTCCAACAAATTCTCCGGACCAGTCGTAGACTCAGGGGTCTAAGTTCCCCAGCTCCTGCTCTCTGAACTTTTAGTTCCTACCAGCATTTTATTCCCAGTCTCAACAGTGTGCTGGAAGAGATGCTCCTTACCGCTGTTTCTTCCTTCCCCAGTTTGTATGACGCGTCTTTGCACATATACATTTGAAGAAAGTAGCGGCTATTGTTGTGTCTCTGGGGAAAAAAAGTTAGTTGCTAGCTAGCTAGGTTAGCCAGCATGCAAGCCGTTAGGTGTCCATATAAATTGGCTGCCAATAATGCCAATAATAATAGGTGCTTTAAAACTTAACTAGCTTTCCTCGACCTTGTACATGCCCACACACGAAAACACGGGCAGCATTGAACACACGCACAAGAGACAAACTTGGGGTGACTTGTCGCCTGCTAGTGTGAATGTAGGGTTACGTTACTTGTTTACTTCAGCGTGAAAGAGCCTAATGGTATAGAACACTGCCATCTAGTGCTCAGGGGTTTAAACTAGGGATGGGCGGATCGATACCTAAATACCGATACTTCCGATCCTAGTGTTTACTTTTGAAAATCAATTTCGGGCACCAAAATATTATTATCATTTCTTTATTTATTTATTTACTCAGTAAGACTGATTCTGTCTCTCAAACAAAATGTTGCCGTAAATGATGGTGTAGTATAGGAACTACTTTTCCTTCCGCCTCCTTTCCCTGTCACTACTTAAAATGACTATTCAATTGTATATAGTCAATTTCAGTTGACATAAAATACGAGTGAACGTGTCATTTGAATATAGTTTTTTAAATAGCAATAATAGTAATGAATAATAATTAAATGCTAGACTTTCTGTTATACTTTAAAGTATCCGTCTCGCTATCGGTATCGGAATATTAGCCTTGGTATTACTTGGTATCGGATTGAAAAGAAAATCAGCAGTATTGCCCAACCCTAGTTTAAACGCTACACAAATTGAACTACTGTCTTCCACCAATCTTTGATTGTGGACTATGTATTAAAAATCAGTACTGTGCGAGAATCACTACAATATCACAGAACATAATTTTGCCGTGTTTGATATTTTCTTACACCCCTGCATTAAAGGGGCATAGCCTGAAGCTAGCCTTTTGTGTTGTGAGGTATTTCGTATCACGGTATGCTCTCATCCTTTTCATGTTTACGTTTATCAGTGTTCTCATACTACAATACCCAGTATGCATAGCACAAATACGCCACACAAACACTGGGAATCCAAATGTTGTCCAGCCATCATGACTGCTAGTTAGCTATAAGCTAATAAATACTATACACTGTGGTCACGGAACACAATCGTAAAGACAAAACTGGGCACTTCTAAACTAAACTGAGGTACGATATTTAGGTAGCAGAGTCCTGTAGCCTTTAGCTTGTTGTCGCCCTCATCTGATGAGTAGTTTCTCTTGGTTTTGTAATCCATTCTCTTCATTCCAATGACGATATGAAGACCGATACTCAGACCAGTTTCAGAAAGGTCATTTACAAAACCCTCTCTATCAGTCTGAAGAGCTATTCATTGTAGAACCATCGCCTTTCCTAAAGAACCCTTGAAGAACCGTTGTTTTATTAAGTGTGTATGAGTATGCGTGTGTTGACACCAAAAGCAACATGTCCCTCTGCCTCTACTCCGCTGTAGGCTGCAAAGAGTAGTTTCTCTTGGTTTTGTAGTCTATATAGACCCATACCCTTATAGACCCGTACCCTTTCCCAAAGAACCCTATGTGTGTGTGCGTACATGTGTTGACACCAAAAGCAACATGCCAGTCTGCCTCTACTCGGCCATGGGCTGCAAAAAGTAGAGCAAATCAATTCTTCCCTTCCCTTTACGCCTACCCTAATTCTCTCTGAGTGTCATATCTCGCTCCCTGTCTCCCTCCCCTTTCCCATCTGCCTCCCTATGTCCATGTAAAAGAAGATGACTTGTTTTGCTTTCGCTGAATTGATTAAGTGTAGGGTAGGCTTTAGAAGTAGGAATGGGTTTGGAGGTTACACAGTACTGTGCAAAAGTTAGTGAATATCATTCATGTGTTTCATTTTAAAGGAGCAATGTGCAACCTTTACCATTGGCATATTTCCCCTCCCCTCCCTGAGAAACAACGCTGGTCATCTGGGTTTCTGCTGTTGCCGCAGTGCTCTTTGCTTCTTCTTGTGTTTTCTTCCTTTTTTGTCCTAAATAATAAGAATTCAAATAAGAAAATAAAAATTTTGGTTCTCAAACTTCATTTACAATGCAAAACGGTTAGCCAGTGTTCTAGCAATTTATCCTACCCATGGAGTGGTCCTACCTAGCATGCTTGTTTCATTAGGATAGCATAGTAACTCGGTGTTTCAAGTGTTTTATTGTGCCATTAATGTTAATTCAGTTCAGATTCAGCTTAATATGACTCCTCCCTGCCATAAGCTGATCTTAGTTATTCTTTTAATCAGCCTTTGTTGAAAGATGACTCTCTATTATGTAAATATGAAGAGCTCGTTGTCAGTTAATGAAAACACAATTATTTGTAGTTACAGGTGATTATACACCAATGAGAACATAGTTTTGCATATTATATTCCATTTCTGCTAATATATCCCCCCTCCCCAAATCTTACACACTGCTCCTTTAAGTCAATTCGGCCATGCTGTATAGGTTATTCATTTTCCAGTATCAAGATAAAAGGGAGAAGGGGACCTAAAAGTTCAGTCTTAGAAGTTTTTAAGTGACCCAAGTAATTCCAAACACATTCCATGATGCTGCACACTGGACTCTGAGGTGGTCAGTCCATTGTGCTGAGGGGTTCTTCAACAGCGACACATACACATGTTTATTTATTTCCTATTTATGCAAATGAATTATATAGAATCTTCCCAGAAATGTATCAATATTGTTGTTCTCATTTTGCTGAATGATCGTTTTTAACTGGAAATAGTTCATCAAGGGGTTTCTGTGACTTTTGCACAGTACTATGTGGTCTCCCAGGGTTAGTAATGGACCAGCCTAGGCCAAAATGTGTGTCTCTGGAGGTATGTCAGCAGTAAAGGCAGAAGCAGCTGTGATGGTGAGTGCTTCATAAATAGCCAGGCTGAAATAGCCGGGCACCCTGCTGCTTTCCAAAGAGCTTTAACAGCATTACAACACACACACACACACATACACACAAACACAGTGGAGTAACACATCCTGACACAAGGAAAGATGTGTCTTTTGAGTTTTCCGGGTGGTGATGGTACTATGGAGGGTCCTGTGTCTCTAACACAGAAAAGTGGTGACCTCATTTCTAGAATATATATATATATTCTAGCATATATATAAATATTTCTCTCTCTCTCTCTATATATATATATATATATACATATATATGTGCTAGAAATGAATTCACCGCTTTCCTGTTTATATATATGTGTGTGTGTGTTTGTGTGTCTGTGTGTGTGTGTGTTTGGTTAGTGGGACATTGTCTGGATAATTCTGAGATGAAAAATCCCACAGCAGCTGTCACTAGTCAGAAACGGACAGTCCCGACCTATCACATTACAGAAATGCCACGGTTCCTCTGCATCGGCCTATCACGTTACAGGAGCCCCAGAGTTCCTCTCCCTCGGCCTATCAGGTTTCAGAGTGGTTCTCTCTTGCTCTTTCCATACCTCCAGAGTAGCTCGCTGTTTTCAAACCCATCAAAGAACACTGCTGGGTTTGTGAGCACCATGCATAGGACGTGGAATCTAATGCACTTCAATATGTGGTTCACTTAGAGTGCTGTAAAGAGCTGCAGACTCTTATGTGGGGATGTAGCGTATGGTGTGTGTGTGTGTGTGTGTGTGTGTGTGGTGTGTATGTGTTTGTATTCATATACTTTGAGAACAAAGCCATATCATTTGTAGTGCAAACCAGACAAAAGACCACAATGTGAGGACCTGTGAAATGCTGTGTGAGATGGAATATGTACAGAGACCAGTTAAATCTGTCATCTGCAGTTCGTTTTGCACAGTAGTGTCTGACCACATTGCTATTAAGTATTTTGTTTCGTCCGGTCTCCAGCCATGTGTGCATTCCATGATTGTCCTCCTCGCAGACACGGCTCACATGCCCAGTGGCGTACTGCCTGGTGAGGAGTTTCGGGTGTACAGCGAGAGGTTTTGGTAGTTGAATGTCAAGTCAAGTCAAGTCAAATTTATTTATATAGCGCTTTGTACAACAGATGTTGTCACAAAGCAGCTTTACAGAGAATCCGGTGTCCAAGCCCCCAGTGAGCAAGCCAAGGGCGACAGTGGCAAGGAAAAACTCTCTCAGAGCAAGAGGAAGAAACCTCGACTCAGAAGGAGAACCCATCCTCTTCAGGTCAACCACAGATAGCAGCAAACACAAAAAGGATCAGAGTTTACAGTTATAGGGAATGAATAGGAGAAGTGTTTTTGAGGCAGGGAAAGTAATGACAGATTTGTCTGTGATTAAATAGCTGGATCGTCTGAATAAATAGCATGATCGTTGGATGGCCTGCACGATGCAGGTGAGGCCCCCTCACAGCACAAGACACGGAGAAGCTTCATGGTAGACAAACCGGTCAGCAAGAAGGCAGTGGCACCCACCCGAGGCATGTGAAGCAATGGCATCAGTGCGCACAGGATGGGCAGTAGCTCCACAGCAGACCACAGAGTTTGGGCAGTAGCTCAGCTCTATCAAAGAAGAACACAGATTAGCGAGGAAACTAATTCTTGGAGAGACTCAAATGCGTCTCAGACCACCTTTTGAAGTGCTCTAGCTGATTGGGTTTGTATCATGGCATTGGGCAGCTCAACATACTTGGAGGAGAATGCTCACTCACATTTCTGCTATAATAGACCTCCACTTTGGCTAGCACTGTGCTGAGTGATTGAGGGGTGGGGTTGGGGGTTGCGGGGCATCCTACCCACCCTCAAAGAAAGTGTGGCCATTAATGCTGTCTAGCACTGGTTGTGGCATCATGTATCATTGGGGATCAAACTTACGGTCTTTTTGGGTTCTGAGGCTTTTTAATGCCTTTTGGAAGCACAGGCTGCCTTTTACACTGTGTAAACAGTTCACAATGATCCAATGATCCAAAATACAGCTACGACGACATATGTGAAACGTATAGCACATGCACCTGACCCGGTGTCCTGTGCGAGTGTGTATGTGTCTTTGCGAAGAAGACAGAGAAGAGCTGATTCTGTACCTTTGAGTACAGATGGTGTCATAGTCATATGACAACATACAGCCAGCTGCCTCTGTTCACCCACACACATCCACACACACAGATTAAAGCACACAGCTGTTGGGGTGGGAAATGTTAGGAAGAGGCTGTAGAGAGCTGACACGGCGTTGCATTTCCATATGTGACAGTCTATCTGCCGTCAGCATAAAAACATTCAGCCCAAGTCTTTTTGAAGTTGAGGCGTACTTTTAGGCTGTTTTTACACCCAATTCATCAGCTATAAGTTTGTGTTTTTGTGACATTATATGTTTCATTTGTTTCGATTGGTTGGAACTACACTGCACCATGTTACATGTGCATGTGTTTTCTGACTGGTCAAGAACTGGACATTGGTACAAGCCAAGCCCTCTTTAACATTTGCCTCTATTAGTGGCAAAACTTCTAATTCTACCCAGGTTGGACAACGTAGCAGAGAGCACCATAGCTTATGTGAAGCAAGCACTGGATCTGTACACCCGCAAGCTGCTCTGCAAATGCAGTTGTAGGACAAAGGCATTGCTATAGCTAGCAAACTGTAGGTTCTCCATTCACCTACAGTGAGTTGATTAAGAGTCTTGTTGCAGAAATGATAATAGGACATAATAGAGTCATAATACTTTAGAGCCAGTACTGTTACTCTCCATACTTCAGTACATTTGAAGGTAAGTACTTTAGCACTTTTACTCCAGTGGAGGTCTAAAGGGAGGACTTTTACTTTTACTGGTGTAATACCTTGGGTATCTCTACTTTAACTTTAAAGTACATGGTTTGTGTATTTCGTCCACCGCTGATGTTAACAAACATAACTCTGAGTCCCCTTACATGGACTTTGATGTCTGGATGTATCACAGAGTAATAAGAAGAAACTTTGATGTCGGCATTTATAACAGTCTACTAGCGTCTGTTTGAATCAGGCTGCCGGCACCTGGTCCAAGCTATTCAAAATATGTTCTCCTGCCCATGTGACAAAATCAAGCACTTCGCTAATTCTTATGTGGCAATATTAGCAGCAGTGCTGCAAGAACAATACGCGCATTTGTAAAGATCCAAATGTCAAAACTCAAATGACGTGCACAGAGAAAAGAATGCTCTGATGTTGAGAACTCCCATTTGGTGAGCACCATCGTAAAAATGCATTCTTACCAGCAGTAAACTGAAGCAGAGCTGACTTGGAAGTGGGCTTAGAACTGTGATTTTTGGCAAAGCATGGTTCATTTAGTGTGCACCCGGGTGAAGTGTCCACACCTGTCAGAATGAACTGGACTTGGAGCAGTTGGTCTGTGGTGTAGGGTGGTCCATGGTGAGAAGAACCTTAAGACATAGCCGGTAAATTACAGTACATTTTTTTCATTATTCATTAAGTACATTTTTGTACGGTGGACACATTAATTATGTTTGCTCTGGGGCCCGTATGATCCTAGTTACACTTCTGGTTGACACCAAAGCGACATGTCCATTTGCTTCCACCAGAAAACACTGCTAAATTCATAGGAGATTCCTAATGAAAAATCAATATGCAGCGGACCAGGCCGCTTTCAGTCACCTTGGCAGATAAAAGAGCTTATCAAGCCACACTCAGTCAATGACACCATGATGGCCAATATACTCATCACCCTCGAAGCATACTGACCAGCTGGCTTAAACCCATAGGGGTTCAGTGTTCTCCTCCCTTTGACCTCCTTTGGCTAAAACCTTTGGCAGTAGATGTGATCTGGGTCATCCGAAGCTAATGAAACACGCTTGATTAAATTTAGCTGTTTCTGAGGCACTGAATACCTCAAATAAACCTCCAGCTGTTCTAGATCAATAAGTCCTGGCTCCAGTTTCTGGAGACACCACTATTGCTGGTTCAGTACTCACAAAGTGCTTACAGAGGCGATATAAAGGAGGAGGCAGTTGAAAAATGAATGGGAAAGCTCATAATGATCATGGCAATGAACATGGCATATGTTCATCCCACCAATTAGCTTGCTGGTTAAGCCGCAAGTGGGAAAAACTCCCCCTCGTTGTGGAGATATGGGTATGTGAAGTAACCACAATACGGTAAAAATGAGTTTTGAATTATTGGAGCTATTTATGATGTTTTGATCAGATTTTCCATAGGATTTCCAATATGTTGTGACGTGAAATATTCATTTGGCTTGTAGTTTGGGGTTTATAGGAGTCTTGGTCTTGTATGGTTATATTAACTGCCTTTGGGGTGTTACCAAGATGGCCATCAAGTGGACAGACTTTCCTATAAGGACTTTGATAATTAGGTATTTGCTAATGGTGTGATTCACTGTGCATTCAGATGGTAGCTGTAAACTTTGGAAATTTCTTAAAATACAAGCGGTAAACTTGTGCAAGTTAATGTTGGTCATGCTAGAAAATGATGTACCAAGGAAAAGTATATCAATCAAATATATCAATGTCATACATCATAACATTTTGCTAATGATTATAACATTAACCTACCTGTAGTGAATAGACAGGCTCTTTCAGTAATCAAGCAACTAAATGTGTGGGTATTTATTTATTTATTTGCAATTCACGATGTCAGTGGTCCATCCCAGAAGGAATAATATTAATACTGACATAATAAATTTACCAGTTGCCGATGACCACCCAAACCTTGGACATGTTGAAAAATGAATGGGAAAGCTCGTCTTAGCTTTGCAACTCAAATTTTGGCTTTTGGAGTTAGTGGATTAACCCTAATCCTAACCCTGTAGGTCATAGGTTAACTCCGTTTTTCCTGTACGCATCTCAGGAAGGTCTTGATTACTTGGATCAGGGTTTACTCCAAGATCAATGCTCTAGGTGTAGGTAGAACATAGTGGCTTTTTCGTGTTCATGTTTGCTGTTTTTTTTTCCGACCTTACTGCTTCATATGTGGAGATTATGTTTTTGCTCAAAGCAATGTACTTTAACCTAAAGGAACAATGACTACTGTTTGCCTAGTAATCTGTAAGCTCCTGCAGCAGTAATCTGTCAACTTTGTAGCTCTACAGATGGTTGGAATGCTCAAAACTCTAGGCCTTTTGCAATGCACTTGAAGTTTCTGTGGTTAGGGTGGAGCATCAATGATTGAAGATTACTAATAAAGTACAGATTTTTACAGTTTTCTCCTTTCCCTAAGTGGCAACCGCTCAAGAGATGTTGTCCGGAGCTATCCTTCAACACTATGGATACATACAACTGACTTTTTATCAACTTTGTTTAGTCTTTCTTTCAACCGCCAAGCCAACAAAATGTCATACTACTGCAATGAAAGTCAATCCAAATTACATGGTTCTTTTCTCAAAGGTAAAAAACTATTAATGATATGAAGATGTACAGGTCACAAAATAACTTATTAAATATAATATATTAAATATAATATATTATTGCTAATATGTAAGTGATCATCATTGTCGCACATCAGAGCTCTTTAAATATGGACTTGAATCCTGTTTCCAGTCCTGGATTTTGTACCTACTGGTAGGTATAGTGCTAGGTGGCCAATCAGTTGGCCAGACAATTCAGTGATTACAAATTCCAGGCAGTGGAGATTGGACTCAGGGTCCAGATTGACAACATCTGGTCTACACTGTTCCATCAAGTTAACTGCACAGAGTACTATACTGCAGTCATAGCTTTAGAGACTCACTGCTTAGTAATTCTTCATCAGCCCCCCATTCAAACACACCTAATCCATCTCAGACAGGGCTTGATAATTAGCTGGATCTGGTCTGTTGAACTGAAACTATACTGGACCAGGGGTTGCCAGGACTAGAACCAAGAACCTTTTTTCTAGGCAAGCCCATGCAATTTAGGGGGTCATGGGGTCAAGGGAAAAAAAAGAGCAACCTAAATGTGAATTAAGGTTAATCTAATTTACGTCATATTGTCTATTCCCAATGTTTAAGAGCAAAGCAAATGTACTGTTAAGAATTTTTCCCAGTGTGGCCTAAAAGGGACCAGGGATTAGAAGCCCTATCCCTTGAGCACAAAGATGTTCCCCACTATGATGTCTAATCTTATGAAGATGACTTATAACTGTATTCAAAAGCTCAACAAGGGCACTTCCTGGCATCCTTATTTTACAACAACAGAAAGTTGAGTGTAGCAAGTTATAAGTACCTCTTACTGCTAGCATTATGTTTTGTTGACATGTTAAACTGCTGGGTTACTGAGGTGAAATCTCAATAGGTGGTCAACACTGCACCCGAAGGGTCGCCATTGTAGCTGATCAAGAGGGCACTTGTACGCTCCAAGCTCAAAAGGGCACGTGCCAAGCACGCCCCTGCCCCAACGTCAGGTCTACATGATTGTATAGATGTTGGTCTAGGACAGGGGTTCTCAACCATTTCCACCTCAAGGGCCATCTGGTAATAACTACAAAGCAGAGTGGACCACCAGAAATCTCATATCAACTTTTATAAATACAATTGCGCTAAGAAATTGGGTTGAAGAAAAATGACAATATGTCCAAATTCAAACAAGGGAGCTGTGAAAGTGTCCCAAGAAACCTCCCTATCGATGGCTAGCCAGCAGCTATGTTGTCTCAGCCTGAAGATGTTTAATTGGCTGCTACTGCAAAATTATCTTTGTATATGTGTGCATTAATATACATATTGTTTATAGGAATAAGCTTAATAAACAGTAAAATGGTTATATATGATGTTTCCAGTCTACTACAAACTGCTGCCTCCACCTGAGTACAGGCACATGGCTCGCTAGGGAGTGCTTCATGGCCCACAGGTTGAGAAACCCTGGTCTAGAATTTGAAAAACTGGAAAATTGCTTCTAAGTGAAATGACAAAACCTTAACATGGCACCGAGCATTACTCCGGATAGAAAATGCTTTAATGAGTTTCACACTCAGTAGAAAAGAGCTTTAAAAGCGCAGTTACAGTACTCTGGCAAAAAAAACCAAAAAACACTTTGGATACACAGATTGAACAAAACTGTAGCCCATAGTTCTGTTTTGTCCATTGAAACTCAGTGATGTCATATCCTGGTCCTGTTATGTTTTATGGATGTGTGTTGAAACTTAGAAATGTTGCACCATTGGTGCTTTTTTGTCCATCAAATATCATGACCATTTTTTGAGGTATTGTAACATTGTATTTAGGTTAGGCTGGAATTGTCACCCTAATGCATGCACATACCGACTGCGCACTTAACATTCACAAGACGTTGTCACAATCTGGAGAGTCCTTTAACTAACCTTACATTTTATAGGAAAGAGGCTGAGAGGTGGGGGGGATAGAGGGAGGGAGAAAGAGAGGGAGGCCTCAAGGCATTTGAAAGCTTGAAATTTGCTCTTGAGACGGACAGAGACGTTTGAAAGACTGAAAGAGATGTTATGTCTGCCTTGTGCAGAAACGCTGGGCCATTCCTCTTTTTGTTTTTCCGAGTGCTGAAACAGAAAGAGACAGAGAGGGAGAGAGGGAACAGGGCTCCTGCTGGGAGCGGTTGAGAGGGGGCGAGAATGTGTGTGCAGAAAGAGAGAAAGAAAGAGGAGCAGTGTTGGGTAATTTGTCGGGGGACGGGGGGGCTCCACATACTTTCGGAGTACACTGTTCCAGACGTGTTTCCTGGCAACTCCTCTGTATGTGTGTGTGTGTGTGTGTGTGTGTGTGTGGAGAGAGAGAGAAATGGCCACAGTGCCTCAAACCCTGTAAAACAAAAAATATGTTGTCCTGGACTGATAAAGAACAATACACCCATCATCCAAAGAATAACTGCACCCAGAAGGAAGTGTGGGACTGCAGTGCTATTGGGAAGGAAGATAAAGGTTACCAGGAACAATAAATGATGATACATTTAGACTGATATGGGGAATATTTATTGAGCTACACATACACACTAGTGTCTCTCAGTATGGCGTTGGGCCGCCATGTTTGCTAACGCAACATGCCAGACGTCTCAGCATCGAGTTGTAGAGGTTCCTAATGGTGTCCTGTGATAATCCATCCCATCAGCAGCTTGAATATTCTCACACAGTACCTGCAGATTGTGCAGTACAGGTGGAGGTGGAGTGACACCAGGCCTTCTGGACATGTGACAGTTCATCTTGGTGCTGACCACGGATTCGTTGGTCGTCTCCACCAAGAAAAAAACGGGACTCGTCACTGAAGATGACCCGCTGCCATTCTGAGTCACTCCATGACAGTCTGGCACGACACCATTGCAGTCTTTGGCGACGTTGATACGGTGTTAGGGGGAGTCGTCGTAACGGCCTTCGTGCATGTAGTCCTGAGTCGTGCAGCCGTCTGCCAATGGTGCTGACACTAACATGATGACTCATGGAGGGCATCACTGCTCGCTGAATGTCCACAATCGTGGCTGTTGGGTCAGCCCGTCCTTGCTTACGTCCCGTAAATCATTCGCATGTCTCATGATGTCAAACCTACCCACCAAGTTTCATTCCTGTCGGTTGATTCCTTCTGGGTGCAGCTATTTGTGCAGCTAGCCTTTTGACCGTGAGTGTATTTAAAGGAATGGTTTGGTGAAAAAATCTAATGTTCACAGTTGTCTGTTTAGACTAGATGGGCACACCCGGGGGAGTTGGATTCTGTGAGGGGGTTGGCACAACACCTTTTGTCTACAATGGCTGTTCACTGTGTTTATCTAAAACAGTCTTAAACCAAGTCTAATGGCCTTAATGAAGACATGAATGCAGTTTGAGTGGGTTGAGAGAAGCTTTGGGTGACTACTGACTTGTAATGTTCGTTAGCAATGTTAGTCAGAGTTTAAATCTGAGAAAGTCAAATTTGGATTCCAAACATTTCCACCAAACCATTCCTTTCGTTCCAATAGGGAAGCATTTCGGTTTGTTTGTTTGTTTGTTTGTGTCTTTTTTCAGGTGCCTCCAAGCAGCTCATGTTAAGGAATATTCCATTCGTACTGGGTGTCTAAGCAACTAGAGCAACACAAATCTCATAAACACCAACACCTCCACACACTCTTTAGTTGCCACTTCCAAACTGCACAGAGCAAAATTGTGTTGCCCAGTGGTGCTGGTTGATGGCTCAGGAGGCTTAATGGTGATTCTCATAATATGCCTTCAAAGAGTAAGCATACAGGAAGATGGAACACCTGCTAAGCATTGCTGCCTGTCGCACCTCCTCCGGTGCCCATGGGTCTGCTGCAGGGTCATCAACCAGGAACCACCATTCATTAACGTTTCGCTCCTTTAATCCTGGAACGTCTCCTGGTGGCGGAGCAGTGCCAGGGACGTCTCCCTGTCACTCCCTGCAGCTGATGTTACGCAGCTATAGTCGGGGTTAGTTGTTCTTCCCCCAGGACTTGTCTCTTCTCCTCAGCCAGAGCCAAAAGCTCCCTTTTTCAGCCTCCTCTGCTAGCTGTTTGACTGCCTTCTTTAGGTTCCCTCCAGTCACTCCTACATCCCTCAAAAGGCGTATGGTTGACAGCCCCACATAGCCTCTGCATCCGACCTCCACTGGATAGATGTAAGTTTTCCAGGCAGCCTCCCAGCGCTCAGCAGCCAACTCTGAGTACTTGGCCTTCTTGCGCTCGTAGGCAGCCTCCATCCCCTCCTCTGCTGGTATTGTGAGCTCGATAAGGAGTACAGATTTTGCCATGGTGGACCATACCACTGTATCAGGGCGGAGAGATGTTGCAGTGATCTCAACTGGGAAACGCAGCTGCCCATCAAGATCAACTCTCATGTTCCACTCCTGTTTGGGGAAAAAGGCCTTGATGTTTCTCTTGGCTTGGAGAAATAGCATTAGATGAAAAGCAGACAGGAGAGGGTCTTAGTCTTAGATGAGAAATGGAGTTCTTCTCTTTAGTTCAGTCTCAGACAAACATGAGTGTTATTATTCAGCTCAAGAGGAGAAGCTGGTGATGGTGCCGAGCTCTGTGGCTCAGGAGAAACATCTGAGCAGCAGGAGACTTTAACCAAGGCCTCCTTCGACTTTCCACCTGATCTCATTATTATGGCGGAGAAACTGCTGAGATATTAAAGGGCCTGATGTTTATTGATTTTTCTTCCCTCTGGGTTCCTCCTCAGCGCTGGAGCTTTCCCTCGCAGTGGAAGGTGAGGGAAGAATGCTGCTCTTAGGCAGAGAGTATTACGAGCATGTGGGAATTTAGAAAGAGAGATCTTGCAAAGGGATTATGCACACGCTGAAACAGTGAGGTTTTTATAACAGGCTCCCACATTTTGGCCTACAGTAAAATATGTGACCACAGCTTCTTGGCTATCCCTACCGCCTTTCTCGTAAGTGATCTTTGCCTTTGCAAATAAGTTAACTTCAGAACGAAACCTTGAAAATCGTCCCCCTTACCCAAAATGCATTGGTGTCATCCATCACCGTTGAGTACTACTGGCGTCTATCTATAGTTGAGTACTACTGGGGTCTATCTATAGTTGAGTACTACTGGGGTCTATCTACTTTGAGTCTCCCATATTTCTTAACATGCTGAGGAATACAGATTCGCCAAAGACAGCATCTAAAGTGGAAGAACCATTCCCGTTATCACATATTTTATACCAGGGAATCTATCTGTATTTGATTATCACCTTGTGACCCCCGTATTGATAATAATTCATTTTAACATGCAAATCATGACACCCCCTACTGTGATGTTCACCCACCCCTTCTGTCTAGCTATGTTACCAACTGTGGCGTTCCCCAGGGTTCCATTATAGGGCCCATTTTATTTGCATTCTGTATGTCACTGCTTACATGGGTTAAAAGAGAGCACTTAATTTTCACTGCTATACAGAAGACTACAGTCAGTCTCACAACCTGAAGTAGATGCTGCAGTTTAGGAAATCATTCAAAGTACACCGCACATACACACACACACACTCACACACACACACACACACACACACACACAGATGGCACATCTGAGTTCCTCTGTGTGAAATGTGCGGGATGAATTACACCCACAACAGGGTTTGTCTTTTTATCTTTGTCTAAAATTAGTGTGAGCACAGCTGCTCACCTTTTTTTAAAATGGGTGTGTGTGTGTGGAGGGTAACACACTGACATTGAGAGTTCTTTCCAACCTGTTTTCCAACCTGATCTCTCCTCCAAGGTCACAGTTCATGTGGTGAGTTATTATGGCATTTATTATGGGCCTAGTATGGGGGGCTTATTATGCTTTTCTGGTTTTCCTCTTTCTTTTAGTGTGTTATGTAGTATATTTGTGGATGTAAACAGTCTGCAAAGTTATAAAGCCCATGAAGTACATGCCTGGAGGGAACCACTTTTCTCAGCTACAGTAACCTGAAGTATAGTCTGGGGTAATCTAAAGCTGTGACTGTGTGAGCAGGACAAGAAAAGCTTGTCTTTCAGTGCTCTGTCCGAGCTCTTCTGCTAGCTCCTCATCCTTTCACTGCCTTTCGTTCACAGGGAGAGGCAGAAGGAGGCTAAAGCAGAGCTCTATATATATGTGTGTGATTTGTCTGTTTGACACCGTCAGATGGCCTATTTTCGGATGTATTTTAAGACACTAAGTCTGCAGAGATGCTCTCACTCCTCCTCCCCCGCTCTCAATGAGAATAGTCCTGCCCGCTGGTCCTGAGGCTGTTGCTAAGGTGATTATTGTCAAGTATAGCACCGATCAAGTGCTATTCCAGTCCGTGTGTTGTGGCTGAAGCACTTAGTGATGACATCACGGAACTGGTCCCATGCAGGAATCACACTGGCGAAGATAAGCCAAGACCTTGACAGTGACAGTACTGAGAGTAAGAAGCGGGTTCAGTGGAACTGTGGTTGTAAGCTCCAAGTGTATAATAGGCTCCAGGCCTTATGTCGAGGGCCACTACAGCTTTTTAGCTATGTGAATAGTTGAGGTAGATCAGGTTTACATTTGGCGCTTCTGTTTTGTGCTTTGTCTGATCAAAGGGCAGGTCACCTCTAGACTTACAGATCTTCTTGATGGTAGTCAGTAACCCCCACGCAATCTACACATCGCAGAATAACACAGACAACAAACTTGGCTAACAACCTCAAGTATTTACAGGATTATACTGTAGCTGCTTACTGTGGCGCTCCCGAGGTGCTCTGCACATAGCTGCTCTGCATGGGCATCTGGGGTTGAATGAGCCAGTACTGGGTGCTACAATATCATAGTGTATATCATGAAAATGTCATCATGATTGCCGTATCACCCACCCTTTCTCGCAGCTATAATATCACCTGTGGAGTTCCCCAGGGTTCCATTTTAGGACCCCTGTTATTTGTGTTCTATGCCACTACCTACATGCATCAATAGAGAGCACAGAATTTTCACAGCTATGTAGATGGCTAAGACACGTGTTGATGGAATCATGGAGCTAGTCTCATATAGGAATCACACCAGGGAAGACAGTCTAAGACCAAGTATGAAGTACAAAACACACATACTGTTCCTTTCATTGGTGACCTGTACTTAAATGTTCTAAAAGGGAGCAGGACCTTCAACCTGACTGACAGGAGGTTAGAATAAGTCATCAGGGGAGCAGAGCTTCTTCTTCATCCTCTCATGTTGAACTGATGGCAAAATCGAGTGACTTAGTATCCCTACCCTACTGATACAAACACACCCAATTCACCACAGTTCTGTTTGCTGCAGTGTACACATATGGCTGTGAAAGCTAACAGCTGCAGGTAGCTATAATTAGGTAATAATTGTGACAGGCCTGTTAACATCTGGATATGAACTGAGACAAGCCTGTGCTGATTTAGGGATGCAGTTCACACCATGCTAATTGGTGCGGTATATGTTTCTGTTACTTGTTAGCAACGTTAGCATCATGGCTTCAGCACAATTGAAAGAAGCTTTAAAAGGCTTTCTCGCTGTGTGTCTGTGTGTGTGTCTGTGTTCGTGTGTGTGTGTGTGTATGTATGTGTGTGTGTGTCTGTGTCTGTGTTCATGTGTGTGAGTGTGTGAGTGTGTGTGTGTGTGTGTGTGT
>CM067500.1:5249026-5325921 GCA_034552555.1 Semaprochilodus insignis | reverse complement strand
GAGTACAGGTCAGTACAGGTCAGTATGACTGCGGATTAGAGTTTGGGGATTTGCCCTGAGTGAGTACATGCAGTTTGGTGGCTGTAGGTTAAAGGAAACAATAGGGTTAGAGTAGGGCCATAAATGAACAGGACTCTATGGGAGGAATAAGGCATGGAGAAAAACAACAAACAGATGAGTGCAGGTCAGGCCAAAATTGACTTTGTGAATTAAGTATGTGAAGTGGTGTCTGTCGGTTGAATAGTATGTCGGATCATGAAGCTGTACACAAGCACACCATTTCCATCAGACCATCAGACCGATTATTCTGGAGCTGGAACGGTGTCAGTATTTGGAAAACTGTGGGACTTGTTAGTGGACATAAAAATCTCTTGTCCAAAAAGAAAAAGCAGAAAAAGAAAAAGAAGAGGAAGAAGAACATATATTGGATTACAATAGTGTTGCGCATAGCACTTTCTCTACAGGCAACATATTTAAACATGGCTTTAGTTCTGCAGAATTTGGTGTACAAATCAGTTAATTTGGTAAGTTTAACATAGTTGAAAAAAAAAGAACATAAAGTATTAAATGTGGCATAACTTTAACATGCTTTATTTTTGTTCTAGTATATTAAATTCAGGTAATTAACAGTAACTGTGCATTAAAATGTGTGTTAAGTGTGTTAACCTATTTCTATGTAAATACGTCCATTTACCAGGCATGCCCAAAACTTTGGTTATGACTGTATACTATAACTTATATTCAGTATATAATGAGTCCAGCCTGTGTCTTTATTACTGCTTCCATTCTTTCTGCAGCGATATTTTTCCACAACCCGCAAAGTGCAGTCTTAGAAGTTGGATTTTCTGCTTGGTAATACCCAAATAACCCCAAACACATTCAGTGATGGTGAGGTCTGGACTTTCTTGTGGTCAATCCATTGTTCTGAAAACAGCAGCAGCTTCTTTGTTTGGTTTGTCGGTTTCCTTTTTGACAGCGAGGAGCTTCTTGACAGCAACACATCCTTTCAGACTTTGGAGTTGAGTCTTGAGTAGTCTCCTGGTGGAAGGATGGACAGAAACAGCTGTGGATGTACTCAGATTTGCAGCAAGAGTGGAGCTTGATTTACTATGGTGTACGGCGGTCTACTGGGTCTTGAACCGGGTGTTGCTAGGAGTCCCAGTTTCTCAATATCTTCAAATAAACAATTTGAATTCACTCATTTACTTCACTTTAATATGTTTATGTAATGAGGTTGTATTCCATTTCATTTTAATTCCATTCCATTTCATAAATTTTGGAGCACATTTATTGGCCCATACATTCGGAAATGTTCAAACGGTGGAAAACTGCAGTTGCAGCATTTTGATACAGGTACTTAGAGTTATGGATGCAGTGGCTCCATTTCTCAAATTAAAGTGACTGAGATTGAGAAAGAGGTTAGACAAGCAATCATTAGCACTAGATTTGGAAGCAAAGGCAAGATTATTTGCTTAATCTAACGAGTGGGAACTTTATAGGTCAACCCCTCCAATCATGTCATAAATCTAGATGACACTGACTGGAATGGTTTAAATCCCTTGCTACAAGCTGTAGCCTTGCCAGAATGTAAGTAGGCCATTGATGGTGATTACTGATGCGAGAGAAGCTTCACTTTCATTGCGTTTGCATGCAAATGTATGAATGACTGACGACTGGCACAGCCCTTTTCGGTGGTTTCAGGGCTGTCTCGGACATGATCTTCAGGATGGCAGCTGTATGTCTGATTTGACCAACTTCACAGCAGCCTGACTGGCTGAAATGAGTTGTACACAAGCGGATATGTCTTGTTATAGCTTGGCTGTGGTTGAAATGGATCCCCACTCCTTCATTAGCATAGAGATATTTGGGGAAGAACTGTATATAACTGTAAAT
Organism: Semaprochilodus insignis; assembly: GCA_034552555.1. Classification (NCBI taxonomy): domain Eukaryota; kingdom Metazoa; phylum Chordata; class Actinopteri; order Characiformes; family Prochilodontidae; genus Semaprochilodus; species Semaprochilodus insignis. The sequence goes on along the minus strand of CM067500.1, from coordinate 5,324,028 downwards.
ATAACTATATTACTACACAGTAGTACAAATGCACGAATCAGTGAATGAATTTAGACACTTCCTTATGATCAGATTCCATATTTACCACATAAGCAAACCAACACTGGTTGCTTGAGTGAGGTTGAGTTCCAGTAACAACTCACTGGGCCTCATTGAATAGCATCTTCCCAAGTTCTTTCTCAGATTTGGTCTTGAGCAAGGTCCGAAGAAGAAGTCTACATCAGATTAATGACGTGTTCTTGCAGAACGCAGAATTGTTCACACCTACAGCACAAACCCCAAACAAGTAATCATTGCCGAACATCAGAATCTTCATGAAAACTGTGCCAGTGGGTTTGAAGAAGGAATTTTAAGAGGAAACTAAAAAAGTGCCTTTATTAATGGTTTCTACTTCCTGCTAGGCTGTTTCTAGGCTGTGGTTGCTATGGGAGGAACAAGGGATAAATAAACGACACATAGAGGAGTGCGGGTCAGTATGGCTGTGGATTAGAGCTTGGGGATCTGCCCTGAGTTAGTACATGCAGTTTGGTGGTTGTAGATTAAAGGAAACAATTTTGGGTAGGAAAAGTTTTGGGTAGGGCCAAAAATGAATAGCACTCTATGGGAGAAAAAGGGATGGAAAAAAGAGACGACAGATGAGTGCAATTCAGACCAACATTGAATTTGTCCTTGGGGGTCTGCCCTGAAATAGTGCATGCAAAATGGTGTATATCGGTCAAGCAGAAGTGCAGTAAATAGGCATGTACTTTCCATCCCATTCTTTCTTAGTGGGAAAAAAAATTCGGAATTTTTCTTTCAAAAATTGTAAGTCAGATCCAAAAGCTGATCAGACCGAACATATAGAACAGAACCATTTTGGCTTACATGCTCAACCTCTGCATTAAACCCATCCTTGCAGTGAAACACCCACTAGGGGGCAGTGAGCACATACGTCCCCAGAGCAGTGGGCAGCCCTATTCACAGCACCCGGGGAGCAGTTGGGAGTTAGGTGCCTTGCTCAAGGACACTTCAGTCAGGTTCTTTCATGATGGGGAATTGAACCAGCGATCTTCCGATCACAAGGGTGGTTCCCTAACCTCCAGCCCGAGACTGCCCATTTCAAAGCCGGAATGGTGTCTATATCTTGAAAACTGCTGGACTAGTTAGTGGACAAAAATCTCAACAACAACAATGAGTGTCCTTCTCACCTGGGATTGTGGCGTTTGCATGGCTGTATCCCTGTAAACTCCTCACGGCAGCACAGCCTGTGGCGTAAACCGCAAAATCTTAGGTCACAATCCTTTAAAGCTTAACTAAGATCTACCAGGCTGTTGTGTTCTAATTACACAGGATATTTTTGCTTACGTCAAAGCTTCTAAGTTTCCTCAAAGGAAATGATCTCTGTATTGCTTTTTAATAAAACACTGGCTATTTTCCGTAGAAACTCATTGGGTTGCCGGTGTAAGCGCATAAAGTGCATTACGGCCTCAATGGACTGACTGTTTATATGCATCAAATGAATCATTGCTGGCATTTGTCTCTGGGAGTGTACAGACAGTGTCTTTGTATTGTCTTCTATTGCACCAGACTGACACCAATTCAGCGTAGACAACACTTTCTCAAAATAGCTCATTTGACGCCTTCTGTCTTAGAACAGCCACTAAAGCCACACCATCAGCGTATTTTAACAGGCCGGAAGTGCCCACATTCATCCATTTCAAATGGGTAAACTGAAAGTAGCTTAGGCCATTAGACTTACCCCTGAGGGACACCATTCATTAAAACCACTACCTCTTGAAGAATGACAGTCCTGAAAACACTTTGAAGACTTCTACTAAAACCAAATTCATCCAGAGTAATGCTCCACCTGTAAACTAGCAGTTAAGAAGTTGTTGTAATAGAACATATGCCATCCTAGAGGTTTGATGGCTATACATGTCTGCTAACTGTATCACACAAAGCAAAGTTACCAACAGAAGAATACTGACTCTGAAATCTTTTAGGCCTACTATTGAAACTGTACAGTTTCCACACTATAGACATTTTCAATGACAGTAGAAGTAGTTTGGTAAATACTTGGGCTACAGTATTTCAGCATGGCACAATGAAAATGATGCCTGGGGCTGTGTGGTTTATTATATGTATTATAGCTTGTGTGTATTATAGCTTGCTCTGTTGGTGTTGTCTTTGGTGCTGTAATTTTCTGCTTGGTGGAATGTGGCTAGACTTGGACTAAAGTGCAGCGAAAATGGCTGAACTTATCTTAAGCCTCGACTCCAAAACCATCCTGTATTTGTCTAAGACTAATTGGCCGTACTGAACATTAGTTGAACTTTTAAGGCTTTATCTTTGTAAAATTCTCTCTCTCTCCTCTCTGTACGGCAGGCAGTGACGGGGAGAAGTTTTGGCGAGAAGGACTTCAGGAGTGGACTGGAGAACGGCATTCTTCTGTGCGAGTGAGTGTTGCACAATTTGTACAATGTGATGAATTAACTACTCTGTTTTTCCTTAACCAAAATTGATTTTCTGTTTATTGAATGAGGTTCAAAACAATTGACATTTGCTGTTTTAACCGCAGCTTGGAAAACTAATATACATCACTGGTTCAATCCAAATGTAAGACTCCAACAACAATGGATCGTCTCTCTTGAACAGACTACTACAATATTGAAGAAAGCGAAACCAGCAGCTGCGTTGGCATGGGATACGACCGCATCAGGGCTTAGTGAAATACTATTAGCTCATTAGATGAATGCCGTTGGAGATTACCCTGTGGTGTGAATGTGACTATGTTAACGTTACATGAGAATGATTTTAGGTGTTGTGGATTGTGCTCTGATAAGAGTTAAAACTAATAATAAATAAATTCATCACAAACAAAAGTATTTACTGTATTTTAGCTATTGGCCATGCAACAGTTCCAGTGAATGAAGTATACCCTCTTTGAACTATAGAGTTGAAAGCTTTTTCATCGAAACCTTTTTCATTGGCTTGAGCAGTGGTTCGCAGTCCTGTTCCTGGAGTAGCTCTTAGCTAATTAACAAAACCCAACATAGAGTTAAAGTAGGTGTGTTTGAGCAAGAAAGTACTAAAATGTGAGAGTTCAGTGTAGGTCTTTTGTCAGGGTTGGGCACCTGAAAACTACACTAGTTAAACTGTAAACTTATTATAAATTAAAAACTCATACATTTCATTGGCTAAAGTAATCCAGCTACAAACATGAAACTGTTCCTTTGGCTAGTGCAATTTAACTGTTGGCAGTCCAGAGATATTGGATTTCTACTAGCATAAGCTACTTCATAAGCTAGTGTAATTCTACAATAAAGTGTAGAACCTATGTGACGAGCCCACCATCAACATCTAAATCACACCAAACTACACTCGTTTGTTTGTGCTGCGTTTGAGCTGGTTTGTGCTGGTTTGTGCTGTTAAAACAAATATTTATGCTAATTTGATTCTTAAGTTGTATAAGCAGTTTTGTCACGAGCAGCTACGTCCTATTTTTTAATAATCAGCCCTTCTTAATTCAATTATGAATCTGAATAATTCCAGTTTGAAAAGGCAGATAACTTTAATAACGGACACAGGCAATTCAGGAGGCAGGATGCCTGCTTCTCTGATCTTCATCAGCTATAAACAGTCATGTGGTAAATGATGACACTCATGACACAAACTGTTTATCCAATAACGTAAGACCTAAAACAGCACATGTATTTCCTTTAACACACAAACAAACTAGACCATTTTGATGTGACTGGGACATTGACGGGGGGCTGAGTGATGGAATTCCTTTAAACAGCACAAACCAGCACAAGCATATCACAAACTAGACCATTATCATACAGTTTACATGCTGATGGAGTCTGGGTGATAGGCCATAGCCCAGTACCAACAATTTCTGTTCACATGTGAGGCCGGCTTCACAGGGGCAACAGCCGACAATTCTTTGGCTAGTGCAATTCAACTTATTAGGCCACCTATAAACTACGAAATCTTATTTATCTACAGTAATTCAACAATACTGTTTCAATAAGGGTTCCTAATTGATTCTTGGTTTGGACAAGCAATTGTAGGGAAAACCTGTAAATGGTATAGAACCTTTGCATTAAACAAAGCGTTTGTTTGCAGACGTGCTCTTCATAGTGTATTATCTATGAACACTATTTCACTGACTTGAGCAAATCATGTTCATCAATGTTCAAACTACTCTCCTAATAGGAGTAACAGAGTGAAACGCAGTAGTTCACCCAAGCTCACTCGGTTTCGGAAACCACATGACAAATGAGAAACGGCTAGGCCAAGGGAAAGCACTCAAATGAGAAGAGATCTTTCAGTTAGAGCTTGTGAACCTCTGCTTTGGTGAGTTTTGTTTGACCTTACTGATACTAAAAGCTGTTAAAGAACACAATGTTATGTTCTTCAATTCTAGGTTGCTGAGTTCTATCAAACCAGGACTTGTGAAAAAGATTAACAGGCTCCCAACCCCCATCGCAGGCCTAGTGAGTATTCAAAGTGTGTGTGTGTGCGTGTGTGTGTGTGTATACGCATATTTGTCATTCATCTGTCGCTCATGAGCTTTTCTGATATCACAGCCTGGAAGCGCTAGAATCACACAATGTATTAACAACAGTGTTGTTAGCAAATGGCAAATAATTTGTGGGTACTTTGTTTCATTAAACTGGCATGATGTTTGACATTGTATTCTGCCTACAAGCATCAAAATGCGCATGCTTGTGTACTTGGAAAGGCAGAGCATATTATCGTATCTAAAGAAATACAAGTACAAGTTTCATTTAGCAAAGTGCATCACTAATTTGTGCCAGAACAAGCCATTCGGGTGTTGCGGCACCTCCTGAAATGGACCTGGCACAGATTGCATGTTCATAAAACAGAAAGCCTTATTCGGATTGAATTTGTTTATCTGGGTGATGTCTGAAAAACGGATTTATACGTCTCCTCAGTGATAAATCTCATGCAAATCTAGACAATATAATTACTGCAGAGAGTGCAAGTTTAGTGCAAGGACTGTAATTTCTACAAAGCTGGATTGTTTGCATTACACTTGCTCCATACATGTGAAAAGCTGATGCTATTGTGCATACAAAGAAATGCTGTGATGGTATTGTATTAGCTCTATGCCACAGCTAATGCTGCAACCAACAACTATTTTAATAGTCGATTAATTGATCAATTATATCGACTAATCTATCAGATTAATCGGATTATGGATCGCTTAATTATCAAATAACTGTTATGTAGCTATCAGCTTTTAATTGTATCTTGAGGTTGCACATTTGCTAACTTACAAAGAAGACAATAAAAGATGAATACCTTATTCAATGTATTATACCTTATATTTACTGTTTTAATGAACTTTCCAGCTCATAGAAAAGAAACATTTAATTTTCAATTTATGTAGTGCATTCTGTGACAGCATTCTGCTGTCTGTCTACACTCTGTTGCAATGAAATTCTGCAAACATTGGCCTTTGTTTAAATGGAGGAAATGACATCACAAGCTAATCGACTATTCAGTTAATTGCCAACTAACTTGGTAGACGATTTTAGTTGACTAAGTCGATTAATTGTTGCAGTCATGGTGAATATAAAGTGCTTTATACATGCAGCCTTATAATCGCCCCTTTAATCGGTCTGACTGACTTTCTAATGTTTCTCCTCCTGTTAATGATCTCACAGTGTAGAGAGGATGGTGGTGAAGTTCTAGTTAATGCCTGCTAGAAAGCCTGTTTCTCAGATCGTCATCAGCTGTAGTTGATCATGTGGTAAATGAATGACAAAAAAGTTATTCCAAACCTCATAATGGTCCGTGGGTGTCACCAGCATGCAGGTACGGAAACGCTGCCAACCTGAGCGGTCAAAATGGATGGTTATCAGAGGAGAGCTTTAGCAATGTGTATTTAAGGTGGAAAAAGACAGGGGGAGCTCTATACTGCTTTATCTTTGCTCATATAATACTAGGCTCAGGACACGGTGGTGGAGTAGGCAGTGCTGCCACCTTACAGTAAGAAGGTCCTAGGTTTGATTCCTGGCTGGGGCGTCCAGGGCCCAGAGTTTGGATGTCCATGTGTCTGTGTGGGTTTTTCCCAGGTGCTCTGGTTTCCTTCCCATGTCCAAAGGCATGCAGTCAGGCTGATTGGAGATGCTAAACTGCCCCCTAGATACGAGTGAATATGAATGTCTGTATGTCTGCCCTGCGATGGACTAGTGGCCTGTCCAGGGTGTTTCCTGCCTTCCGCTCAATGAGTGCTGGGATAGGCTCCAGCCCCCTTTGCGACCCACTAGGACAAGCGGCTTGGAAGATGAATGATTCAGTGAAAGAATGAGTACTGGGCTTGTCTGGAATTCAACAATGAGACATCCAGTGTCCATGGTTCACCAGAAGTTGAGGACATTGAACTCCTAACGGAGCATTGCAGTCTGCAAAATGCTGCCGGTTGCGGTGGAACCAGCCAGACAGAGTGAGGAGGGGAACCGAGAGGGATAGCACCTTGTGTTCTGTTTATTTTGCAGTCTCTCGAAATGCTTGACATGCTTGACATGCTTGACTCATTTGTCATCCCTGCTTGATATTTGGGAAATTAACCCAGTGCTATGATTGGTCAAACTATTCAATCTGTTCAGTTTTTTCAGAAGGCTAGACACTGCTGGCTCTTGCTGTTAGACCGCAGTACTGCATGTACATAATTGAACGTGCAGGCATCACCAGCTTTTTGCAGTATTGTCACAGTGTTGTCAAAATGCACAATATGCAATGTGCATACAGTTTGGCAAACCTGCAGCCTGTAACGTCCTCCGGGTAAGAGGGAAAAAAGGGAATAAATTAAAAGGAGCCCTGTCTGAATAGGCCTGAAGTATATACTAAGTAAGAGGTTTGGTTTATCTGGGTCTAGGCTGAACATCTAGACAGCTAACAGGTTAACAGGCTTCTCCAGTAATACTGGATTCGCTTTAAAACTGCCACATAGGAAAGACAACTCCAGTTGAACCTCCTGTTTGGTGACAATAGAGTAAGAAAAGTAATTGCCAGACAGTGATACTCAAGTAGTGATACTCAGCAGATGTTGTCACAAAGCAGCTTTGAATTCGGGTCCCAGCCCCCAATGAGCAAGCCAAGGTCAACAGTGGCAAGGAAAAACTGTCTCAGAGCAAGCGGAAGAAACCTCGAGAGGAACCAAGACTCAAAACGGGAACCCATCCTCCTCGGGTCAACACTGGAGAGCAAGACAAGCGCAAAAGATCAGATTTTACAATTATATCCCATATTAAATATATAGAATAACTGATAACTGTTGGTGTCCTATGAGAGTAGCAAAGAGAAACTGTTACCAGTAAAACCAGTGACTACAACAGTAGTTCAGTACTAGTAGCTTATCACAGTAAAACCCTACAACAGCCATGACTGCTGCTAAAAGTCTACGGTGATGATCTATTAGGAAGAATGAGAGAAGCGTTCAGTGTTTTGGTGGGCGGAGGAAGAAATGTCTGATTAGTTTGGCTAGGTAAGGAAAACAGCAAGAGATGAATGTGACTGACGAGTGTTTCTGTCACAGGATAACCTCACCATGTTTCTGAGGGGATGCGAGGAGTTAGGACTGAAAGGAACACAGCTGTTCGACCCAGGAGACCTGCAGGACACCTCTATACGCGCTAACCTAACGTAGGCTTCACTGTGTGTCTGTTAATCCAGGGTTTCCCAGTCCCAGCCCTGGTAAGCCCTTTCCTCTGCACGTTGTTGGAGTGTTCCCTACTCTACACACCTGACCTGGCTGACGAGGAGCTTGTTGAGTAGTTAATGAGTTGAATCAGGTGTGCGAGATGAGACAAAGCACAAGAATGCTCATACTGAGGGGTCACTAGGACTGGATTTGGGAACCCCTGTATTAATGTATCTGTCAGTCCTTATGTATGTCCATGCAGTGTACAATTTCCGGGTTATCTGGCATTGTTCCATCTTCTCGTCTTTTGCCGTTCTTGTAGGGGTTCAGACTGCAGTCGAAAGCTGAAGAACGTAAGTACGCCACAGTTATTTCATAGATGTCATAGAAAAAACCTTTCTGTAATGTGTAATTGCACTCATCATCAGAAGGAAACACTGGGATTTCAGTGCAATTGGGAAGGAAGATAAAGGTTACATGGAACAATGAATGATGATGAATTTAGACTGATATGATCAATATTTATTGAGCTACACATACAGAAGTAGTGTCTCTCAGTATGGCATGGGCCACCGTGTTTGCTAATGCAACATGCCAGACGTCTCAGCATGGAGTTGTAGAGGTTCCTAATGGCACGAATGGTGTCTGGCACGACACCGCTGCAGTTTTTGGCGACGTTGACGTGGTGTTAAGGGCAGTCGTCGCAACCATCTGCGTGCATAGTTGTGCGTCATGCAGTCGTCAGCCAACGGCTAGGGTTAGTCTCATGGAGGGCATCCCTGCTTGCTGAATTTCTGCAGTCGTGGCTGTTGGGTCAGTCAGGTACAGTGATGAGGACCGTCCTTGCATATGTCACATGATCAGCCGAGTGTGAAACTTGAATCATTCGCATGCCGAACCTACCCATCAAGTTTCATTCCTGTTAACTCCTTCTGGGGCAACTATATTTGTGCAGCTATTCTTTTGATGATGAGTGTATAAACGCTGTTTGACCTGTACACTGAGTGAAGTATTATTTGCTCAACCTGTAAAGTTATTGTATTGGAGGTTGGACATACAAGACAGCAACAATATGCATATGCATATTATATGTCTTCTTGTTTGTTATACTTTTATATTGATCTTTATGTGTGTGTGGCTTTTGGTGTATTATGTTCAGGTGCTGATCACTATTTACTGGCTGGGCAAAACTGCTAATAGTTGTGCATCATATAACGGCCCGACGCTTGACCTGAAAGAGTTCGAAGGCCTTCTGTCCATGATGAGGAAGGTAAAAGACCTAACCAGTATGGCTGCCTTGTACAGAGTATTAACCATAATGACAAACCTCACCAGTAGTGTTGGGGGATGATGACATTTTATTGTTATGTTGCTAAATTATGTCACAGTATGCTTTTTCATTTCATTGTTAAGGCTTGAATTCTTAAACGCCATAGAGAAAATTATCCAGTCAGAAATTGTCATGTCTGGGTAGATACAGCCAAGTGAGCTCCCACATTTGATAGCCATTCAGGAGCTGAACTTGATCAACAACCAACATAATTAGGAAGTAGCAACAGAATCAGCCATCAGCCAAAAGAAATCATTTTGAATTCCAGTGGGTGAGACCAGTTTCATGGGAAAATGACACTACTGCAAGTTCAGGTTTCAGTTGTAGAGTTGTAGAAATAGGAAACAGTGTCAACTCTATACCAGCGCTCTTACTTTCATGATGGAGTGATTATTAAACTGAAGCCTACAGAGTGCAAGATATGTTAATAGCTGTTAAAGCTTCAATGAAAACATGAAAGGTCTTAAAATGGTTCATTTTGAAAAGGCCAAGGTACATTCATGTGCACCACCGTTAGCTAAGTGCTAACTTACTAATAGAGTGCCATAGAGCTGCTAGCATTTACATTCCTGGCATTTGGCACATGCTCTAATCTAGAGCAACTTACAAGTTGATTATTTTACACAGGCAGGCAAAGTTAATGGCCAGGGACTACTATTGGCACCACTGCAGTGTACCAACCACTCAAGAATTAGAATTATTGTAGAGAATTATTGTATGTTTCTCATTTTAACCTAGCATTGTACGGTGCAACCCGTGTACAGTAACTGCATAAATGACATAGTTATTGATTGGATCTGCTTGTTGTGCCAATATAATATTAGTTTATTGTTGGGGGAAAAAATTACAGGTTTGTAACTCGTTCACAAACCTGAGCAAGGTGTAATATTGTTGACACATATCATGTAATGTTGTGCTGTGACGTTGATGCCGCAAGTGATAACATACATTCCGTTTTATTCTAACCAGCATCTTCAGTGTCTCTGTCTATGTGTTTGTGTGTGCAGGAGTGTGTGAATGAGGAGTCGGACTCTCCTAAACGGAATATACGGGACAGTGGTTATATAGATAATTGGGAATCGGAGCGTTCTGATTCTCTGTCGCCTCCGAGGCACGGGCGAGACGACTCTTTCGACAGCCTGGACTCTTTCGGTTCACGATCACAACAGACACCTTCCCCTGACACTGTCCTCCGTGGCAACAGTGACGGTAAGTTCCCTATCTCTCGCTTCATCTCTATCGCTTCAGTTCAGCTCACTGCAAGGTTCAGGCATGACTGTGTCAAATACAATATTGTCATAGCGATAAGAACATACGCTAGGGTGCTTTAGTAACTGCAGGCATTTTTTTAGGTTCCAGCTGTAGATTTTAGTTCATTTAGTTCATTCAGTGTATGAATTTATAATGGAACGTATGAATATGTTGTCCTACATCTATGATTTAAATCGTCAGGATGCAGAATGAAATGATTGATGTTGAAACCGCATTACATTGAATGTTAAATAGAAAATACCCAGATACACAGTGACCATGTATCAGTCCACTGGGTCGACTGTTTGCCACTGTTGACCCACCCTCGGACCACCCAGATTATTGTCCTGCATACACGATCTGGGTAGTTTTTAATGCCCTCAAATGAATGGTTATGTCTAATATAAAATGAATTTGTTGAACATGTTGTGCTAGACTGGCTACAGCTGGATAACTGGCTTCATTTACGGTAATACTGTGAAAATGATCTGCTAAACTGATTTACCAAGGACAACAAAAGAAGAACAAAATGAAGGAAAAATGTCCAGTGTAAATTAACAACATAAATGAGTGCAAAATGAGGAATGAAAAGGGGAATTTTGTCTAACACTGTGCTTGGAAAACGCTGAGCAACATGCCAGTGGGTACACATCCTGTATATGGAACAAATGCAATAATAATAACAATAACAATAATATTAACTATTATTATTACTATTAGTAGTAGTAGTATTAGTAGTAGTAACACTTACTATGAATAGGGTATCTATAATGCATTATAGGTGCATTCATAAAGATCTATGAAGTCTTTCTAACGCTTTATAATACTAGACATAAGCCTTTGAAACTGTGCATAGACGTTCATAATCACACACATAAACTGGTATAACACATCAGTATAGGGCTTCATAGCGCATGATTGTTGTTGTTATTAACATTATCTGTGAAAGCGATATCATAAAGCTTCATAACTAATGTTGTGTTCATTTGCATAATGCTTTATAAGGATCCGCAGTGAGGCCACTCTCTAATGTTCCTCAGTATCTTCAAAATGAAAATGATCTTGGAGGTGCACATAACACCTAATGAACACTTATAAGCCTTCATTGCAGTGATGTTAATAAACAGCCCCATGAATTAATGCACTGTGTGTGTAGATGTGTGTAGATACGGGTCTGAACAATAATATTTAGAAATACATTTTAACCTATTATATGTCTTTGTGCTATGAAGCCTTATAATGCGATGTTATAATAGTTTATGTGTGTGATTATGAACATTTATGTACAGTTACAAAGGCATAATGTTAAAAAAACCTTATGAATGCTTTATAGATCTTTATGAATGCACTTAAAATGCATTACAGATACCTGATTCATAGAAAGTGTTACCGTAGTAGTGTTGTGAAAATGGCATTTGTCCTGTATGTATATATAACGTGCTATAACCATTACACAGTTAATTTTTCCAATTGAATAAACTCAGCAAATAAACAATAACTGTGCATTAAAATGAGCATAACTGTTTCCTGTACCTTGACAAATCAACAGAAATGTGATTTGACCAATGGTGCACAAACTTTTGCATACAGCATCCCACATGAATGTCAGTTCACATTTGTTATTAAGAAAATATACATCATATACAAAATATACATCATCATGACACCATCTTAAACATAGCTATACAACATAAATTTAGCTTATTTTACATAACAAGGGGAGGGGGGAACAGCAGTGTACTGAAAAATCATTACTGCAGTCTTTGAATTCTTTGAAAATTAAATATTTTCTTTGAAAAAAAAAAAAATACTTATTTTAAAAGTATTAAAGTATTGGCCAGCTTCTTTTTTGACCTTTCCGGTCCACCTTAAGTGATGCAGCAGTTACCATAAGTACCTTAACCGTTCCTGGCCAGTCAGTGTTTGATATAAGTTAACTAGGTGACTTCATACCCCATCAAATCAATCAAAATTTGTAGCAACCATGCTCCATTTGTAAGTGGTTGCACACAGAGGTTGGTAGTAACTAGTTAGATCTACTGAAGTACATGGGCTTAAGTATAAAATTGATGGAGTGTTTTTTTAGCTAACTTCAGCTACTAGACCTTAACTTGAGTTAAACCCACCTCTACCTACTTCCTAAATATTACCTACCTCTGAATAAACATAGCAGACGTCAGTTTGTTTGAGCATGTTTGTTTGAGCATCTATCACATCAATGAAAAGTATTTTATCGGTGGCAACTAGTGGCTAATGACTGATTCCTCAGCTGTAGGGTGTCAACTGTAGTACTATTGACGCTTTTAATGAATATGAGTTAAAATTACATATAAAAAGAACCGCACATGAGTGATAATTTGAGCTTCAGTAAATTAATAAGGCTCATGATTTTACTGTCAAACAGATTTTTAGAACAAAAAAAAAAAAAAATATATATATATATATGTAATGCATTGGCACACCAAAATAATAACAATGCATATTGGCAAATCTTGGTAATCGGTAGAGCGTCCTCTGGCGAGAAGGACAGCACTCTAAGCTACTATGTCTATAGTGTTTCACATGGTTGGAGAACACTTGGCCACAACATCTATGCAGAACATTACCAGCTCATTGAGATTCTGGGGTTTTCTCTTGTGAACTACCCTCTTCGGTTGAGACCACAGCCCCCACTGAGAGGGCCATTGCAAAACCTTGATGTCATTGCAAAACAAACCTTGCGTCGATTTTGCCGTGTGCTTTGGGTCATTGTCATGTTGGGAGACCAATGTAGGGCCCAATTTTAGCCTTCTGGTAGAGGCAACCAAATGTTCAGCTACAATGTTCTGGTACTGAGTGGAATTTATTATGCCACTGACCTTAACAAGAGCCCTGTGACCATCAGCAGCAAAACAGCCCCAAAGCGTTGAAGAGCCAGCCCCTTATTTTGCCATGTGTATGAGGTGCAGTTCTTTTTACTCCGTACCCTAATTTCACCAATTCCGATTCTTGTGTGCATGGCCATAAAGGCTATGCTTTTACCTCACATAGGACTTTTCAGGAGGGGTTTCCTTTCACAGAATCCATCCACAAAGCTCCCGGTCATGGAGGTGGCGTCTTACTGTTGATTGTGAAACAGTGAAACCTCAATATGCAACTAAATTTTGCAGTTGGGAAACTCTGATGTTAGGCTTCTCTTTGCTTCTCCGCACTGTGCATGGGGGCAGTGTGCAGATACGTCCCCCTCCTGGCAACTGTTCCATGCCTTCTTTACTGGCCCTGTTTGTGCTTACTGGTAGTGCCTAATCTGGTGACCTATTTTTGGTAGCTGTTTCCCCAATCTGTGCAGCTCAGTAGCTTTTTGTCTCATTTGATCTGAGACCTCTTGGGTTTTACCCATGTTGGTGAATGACAAAGGGATTTTATTGGTTTGTTACCTCATATATATATACCACAGTGAAACAGGAAGCAGTCTTAGACAACAATGAAGTTCCTGGGCATAAAAGCAATATCAATATACCCAACAAAAATAAAAAGCTGTGTATGTTTTTGACAGAATGAGCGATACCAAAGACACTACGACACTTTTTGCTCACCTTTCTTGAGGGGTGCCAACATTTCCAGAGCTGACTGTGTATAGAAGAGGTCTTTGTTGTATTTCGGTGTGCCTGTAAACTGCTGTATTTCAGGACTAAAATCAGGCCCTGTCCTCATCTAGCTGACATTTGCCCACTGTGCTAACTAGTGCATACATTAGTCGACCGGTCTAATACGCAACCCGTAGGCTACAGCCCCACACCCGGTCATATCAACACACACAAGCTGAAGTTGATCACTCGTATCAGATCCCTAAGGCAGTCTGAATGGAGGTCAGAAGCCAAAGCCTCGCCTGATTGCACCAGTCTCCATTATTTATGTGTTTTGTTGTGTGTGTGTGTGTGTGTGTGTGTATGCAGTGTGTATGAACAGTGGTATTGTTATCTGTTTGTTAAATATGAGTCCCCCTGCTGGCCATGCTTATAAAATGCATTTTGGGAATATGAACAATGCACTAGTTGGCACTATGACTGATGTGTCCCAAAACTTTAATACCCCTCAACAGCTTCTCAAACTAATGAGGAAATGTTTCAGTCAGCTGTTTAACCTGAACCTGTATAACCAGGATACCATCCTTTTATATCACTTTTAATTACTGTTGAAAAACAGTATCAGCAGTTGTTTCACACAATGTCATTATCAAGTTATGAACAAATCAAACAGAGTCAAAATAATCATACGCTCCCAACAATTTAATCTGCTACGATTTATAAATAAAAAATAAATAAACTAATTTAATATAATGTAATAAACCAATTGATGTACAAACTTTGGGCCGCTTGTTGCACATATAATCAGAAATTAAAGTATAAAATGAGCCTTCAGGAAAAGCCGTTATGAGCAAGAGAGGGTCATAGCTCAGCACTTTGCCAAAAATGCATCAACAAAAAAAATCAAGGGTGTGTAGTGTGCCTGCCTCCACTACCTCCATCGCACAGCATGATGCCAGCCAACACAGACAACATAACAGAGGCTAACATAACAGAATAGCGGGTGTAATTGGACATGACTAAATCTGGGGGGTAATGCCAGTAGTAATCTGGTACCCCTGTGCCGGTCCTAGGTTGTGAAAGACAGCCCCTAGTTTATTTTGCTTGTCTCTCTTTCAGACTCAGAGGGTGACGGTGGTCCCCGGAGGTTGCCGGACGTACGCAAAGATGACATGTCTGCCCGTCGGGTCTCCTATAAAGAGCCTCGTGCTGCGCTGCCCTTTAACCAGTATCTTCCTAACAAGAGCAACCAAACCAACTACATCCCTGCTCCACTGAGGAAGAGGAGGAGCGAGCGAGAGGAAGAGCGGAGGAGTGCCAGCAACGCTACCTCCCCAGTCGGAGGGGAAAGACCACTCAGGTACTGTTAAATGAGATGGACAGTGAGATGTTGTCTTTGTTTCTTCAGATGGCTATAGTCTATGTAGAATGTCCACTTTCAGGAGGACATCCCAACCCCAAAAGGAGGACATCCCAACCCCAAAAAGGAGGACATCCCAACCCCAAAAAGGAGGACACGAGACCATAACAGAATTAAAATCATAACTTAACCTGTATAACACATAAATGATTGCTATACTCATCTAATTGGGTGGAATGGATGATATTCGTGAGTCAGATGGGAACTTACTAATTTACCAGCATGGGCTGACCTGCGGTTAGCTGGTAGGCGGGTCACAATGTCACATGACCTTGTTAAACCAATGAAATGCAAGGCATGTCTTTTGAGACGCACGTGAGCCAATGGCACAAATATTATTGTTCGCGAGTGAACATTTTAAATAGTTCATCCCGAAAAGAGGACTAATAGGCGTCCGTCCTGGTATTGCGCCGGACAGAGGACCGGGAGTTGAAAAACCGGACTGTCCGGCCTAAAACTGGAAGTTAGCCACCCTAAGTTTATCCCAGTTCAATTTCCAAATCTGAAATTTCCAAATTTAATTCACTTGAATTTAGTTTGTATAGTATTTTCTACAACAGATGCCGAATGGCCTCATAACAAAGGACTGTTGCTGCTATTACCCCTACACGTCGTTTAGATTACACTGTTTAATGAAAAATGAGTTGGAAAATTGTCAGTTTTCCCCAAATGTAGTCAACCAGTCAAGACATGATGGAAGTCTGAACATCACGTCTTAACTGTTGCACTGGAACTGCAGACACCAAACACGTCTTGGCTGACTGACAGCACTTGAGGTAAGAAGGGAACTGTGTAAACTGAGGTTTTTCACCAAACTGTTTCTTCATAAGGTGTCAGGCTTCAGAGCATCTGTCTGTGCTGTTCGATTGTACACACACATATGTATATCCCTTCCAGCCTTCAATAACCTTCAGTCAGTCTTCCCTCTAAACAACCTCTCTTCTGCTGTGTGTGCCAGAGAGGAGTGTGCTGGTGTCCTGAGAGAGGGGGGTATCAGCCCCAACACCCAGAAAACTGTCACCTGGGCAGTTGCAAAAGGGGCAGAGTCTGAGCTTGGAGAGGAGGAACTAAAGAAGATGAGAAAGCTAGAGAAGGCGGGGATTAAAGTTTTGCCTGCTACTGTGCGATATAGCAGGTTAGCAGAATGCCATAGTTAGCCGCCTTAGTGTGTGCATACAATGGGAGTTCACTGACTACAGAGAGTGCATGAATGTGTGTATGCATCTGACTCCTCTGACAGAAATGTGTTTACTGTGTGTACGCCATCGTCAGCTATGGCTAAAAAGACAGACGTGGCGTGTGTGTGTGTGTGTGTACGGGGCTGTGTGTGCATGTTAGCTTACCAAATGTAGAGTGTGTGTAAATACATAGAACACTGACAAAATACGATGACAGGGAGGCTACAGACAACATGCATGTAACACAGGCACTGTTATATCTGGCCCTACTACGCATTCTGTGCGATTTGATCATAAGTGAACAGAGCTAAGTACAGGTGTTAATGAGGTCCAGTGCATTTTGAAGACTCATTGTGATCTGGCCACCCCCTTTGAGGTGGTTAGGGAGCATCCTAAAGCATCCCTGCCCATTATGTACTGTCCTGGTCTGCAGAGTGTAACTTCTTTCATTCCAATACTGTTGGTTTATTAGTAGTTCACGAAGTGCCAAGCTATGTGTCTCTTTGTGATCGTTCTTTATGATCAGGGCCATATGAGACAAGTGGGCGGAGCTAAGAAAACAATGGACTAACAATGGGCAGGGGACAGACAGTGGGCCAAGGATGTTGTGACATTCTTATATGGCTCCAAAAACATATAAAGGTCTTATAGGGGCTGCATAGAAGGTTTGCCTGCCTACTTACAAGTGCCTTATCTGAATGCATTGCCTGCCGTTTTATTCGAACCTGTGACTGTGTAGAGGTTGTTGTGTGTCTGTTATGTTGCTTGTGGTTGTAGCTGCTCTAGTTGCTTGCAGTGATATTTATCTCAGTTTGGTTGAGATGGCCTTACCTCGAACCTAATCCTTAGTCAAAGAGTGATGAGAAGTGCATTGGATGCAAGTCGTGGGTTTGAAAGCACTAACGCTCCACTGCACGCCCGACGTGTGATGTACATTCAAGTTCTCATTGTCATGGCCACCTTCCCCCTCCAGTCCCAAGGTGACTGTTGCCGAGCCCGAACAGCCCAAGTCCCCATCACCGGACATCATCCTTCGTCATGACAATGACTTCCTCCGGGTGGAGCACCCACATGATTGGGAAGCCAACGAGGAAGATGAGGACGAAGACGCAGAAAGGAGAGTCCCGGACGTTCAGAAGGATGATCTGGCGTCCCGAAGAGCGCGCATGAACCAATCGAGACCCAAGGTGACCCATCACTTCCTGCCGGTGGGGTGCAGCATGAAGGACCGCGAGCGGTGGGAGGGGATCCGGCTGGCATCCCAGCATGCAGTGCTGGAGAGAATGGAGAAAATGGAGCAGGAAAAGAGGAGGTGTGTGGGAATTCTTGAAGGTGTTGGTGGGCCTGTTATACAAAATGGGGGCTAGTAATACAAGCCATACATGCCATTAATGTTATGACCGTTCCTAAAACTAGCCAGCAAGTTACTAACAGAACAAAATTCATTCATTTATTCATTCATTTATTCATTCCTGTTTTCTTCTCTTTCTCTTGTCTGTATGCAATGACAATGTGTGTCCTTGGTGGTGGTGTGTTTGGGGGCTACGTGTGTGCTCCGGGGATCTGTGGGGTTGTGTATTTGTTGTTTGGTTGTTGTTGTTTTTTTTTATGGCATTGCTATACTATAGCGAGGCTGACTCCGCCTCTACTGAAGCATCAATCATTACCCGTAAGGACAACCCCTTTTTCAATCCTCGTGGAAAAAAGAAGGGGGATGAGGAGGAGAGCGATGAAGAGAGAGGAGGGCGAGTGGTGGTGCCAAACCCTTATAAGGATGACCTGGCCAGGAGGAGAGGTCAAAGTGGCACCACCCCGCAAAGAGACCCCCGTCAGTCACTGGTTCAGGCGGCCATCACTCAGTCCGACCTCGAGAAGTGGCAGAGGCTTTCGATGAACACCGAAGACAGGTGCCTCGAAATAAGCGAGCGCTTCTCTCACAGCAAGCCAACTCTCAACTCTCATTCTTAAAGTCAAAGGGCCCATATAATGCAAATCACGATTGTCTTTAATTCAACATTAAGCCTGAGCTTAGTTTGAATTCAGACAGTGCAGTCTATAAAATGAGTCTAGGGGATGATTTACTAACAATTTACTTCTGCACTTTGTCCTCATTGCATATGCATTGGTGGAAGTTTCTTACTCAAAGTGCAAAACACTAGGAGGAGCCTATTACAATCAACAACATGGTCCTAATAACCAATACTGTAAAAAGATGGTGTGCTGTTTCCATAAAAAGCTATTCCATATTTGGCTAAAATTGTTTATGCTCATAGAAAATAACAGCTTTTCATACACACCCTTGTTGGCCATGTATACCACATTATTCTCAATTAAATGAAGGAAATAAAAACCAAAGCAAGCAGCTATATCCCAGCTCTACAATGATATTAACGTCTGTTAGCATCTCAGTTGGATTGTAATTGGTTGGTAACTCCAAACTAACAAAGATTCCCTTGAAAACATTTAACGCTTCCAAAAGACAATCTATGTTTCAGACATATTAGCATATATTTTACCTTCTAGCAGTAGAAAGGCCTGAGCTGCAGCCACTGTTTTCCATTTAATTTCCAACTTATTGTTAGGGCTGCCACGCATATTCACAGTCAGTTACGTATCTAGGACGTTCAGAAGTCCAGAGTTTTGTCCTCACAGAGTTGATTGGTTGACTGTCCTGTCACTTCAGGTCAGCTCTAGAAAACCTAACCAATAGAAGGACTCTGTATTTGCCCAGGCTGTGTTCAGACTGCTGGCAAATCGGATTTGTTTACTAAATCAGATCTTTTAAGACGAATGTCCACACTACTATCTGCAAGGATTTGTGCATCCAGTTATTCCCTAATTATCTGCATGGGTTGCTGTGCTAACAACATAGGCATCAGTACCTACGTAGCTAATCCCAGCATTTCCTTCACTCTGGATTTGACAGAGCGTCCTGGCAATCAGATTGGAATTGCATTTTAAACCACCTCCAAACCAACCAAAAAATCTGATTTGGGCTGGCAGTCTGAACAAGGCATTGGATTCCAAGAACAAAAACAATTCCTGGTAATTTCAGGAATTTACGACTTTACATCCATAACTGAATAATGAAACGAGAGTCGTACCCCAATACTACCTTAAATACAAGCATAATGATTGTAAATGAATTAAAGCTATAGACTATCTGTACTACATATATCTAAGAGCTCAACGTCATGCAACTCCCAAACATCCAGGTCGTATCATCTTACGTTGGTTAAGTGACATTGGAATGAGGTGGCGCTCATCACGGTCAGTAGAGAGTGGTTTTGGCCCTCTGCCAGTCTGTAGCTGTGTTGTCCTGTGTGTTTACTGCTTGACCTTGTTCTTATTTACATTTATGGCATTTAGCTGACGCTCTTGTCTAGAGCGACTTACAAGGTTAACTGTATTACAGGTAGGCCAATGTAGTGTTAGGAGTCCTGCCCAAGGACTCTTATTGGTGTAGCACAGCACAGTCACCCATACCAGGATTCGAACCCCAGTCTCCCACATGTGATGGTGGCTTCCTGGTAATCCGCTGAGCTACACCAACCTACCAATCTTATGAACCAAACGCTCACTGTATCTGCCAGTAAAGCTAGAACCCAACCTTCTGTTCTCACTAAGAACCTGCTGCACATGTGGAGATGCTGATTTAAGAAGTCACTGGAGTAGTCTCTTATTTATTTCCAGAGCTGTATTTAATAGCACTATTGATTATATTGAGCATACTAAGTACATAGTTAGTATATGAAAATAGCACACTGTCAATACATTAATTATAAGTTCAAGGAAGTATACTAAGTACACTTAAATGAAGTAGACTTCAGTGTACTTATTTTCTCCTTGATACAGTGTATTTGGTATTCAGTCATTTGGTATCTAAGAAGGTGTCAAAATCTGTGTCAAGATTATACCACATTTCTGCATTGGCTTCCTGGACATAGTAGCTAATCTGCAGTTTGAAAACTATAACACACCAACAGCACCTCTCCATTTTATTGTTCTCCAGCGAGGCCTCTCCTGCTGAGGCGTCCATCATAGCTCACAAAGACAAGCCCTCCCTGACCCCTGAGAAAGTGAGGGCGAGAGATGATGAGAAGGAGCATGGCGATGAGGTAGAGGCAGAGGGAGGAGGGAGGGCGGCAGTGCCTAATGTACAGAAAGATGACCTGGCTAAGAGGCGTGGCCAAACTGGGGCCACCCCACAGAGGGACCCTCGGAAGGCCCTGGTTCAGACTCCCATCACTCAGTCAGACTTGGAGAAGTGGCAGAGGCTCAAGATGAGCGCAGAGAACAGGTGCCTGACTATGGACCTTGACCGCTGACTGACTGTAGAGCTGACCTGACAGTGAAACACTGTATAAAAGCAGGGTTACAGTGTACGATTATGCTGTCACTGGACGAAAAGGTCTAGGGTGTTGTGCTCCATAGTGGCCACTTTAGTACCTTTACAGTTAATTGATACCCTATAAGCCCTGTTTGAGTGGGATGAATATTACATGTGGATGTGCTGTAATTTGGGTCGTTACCAACAAGCTCTGTGATCTTAATCCAGTATGAATCTGCCATGCCTGTCAGTTTTGTCAAGTGTTCTAAGTAATAATTCCAAATTGAATTACCTTCTATAATTAGCCGAACTCCCTTGGAAATAACACTCTTGCTCAAATCGACATCTCAGTAATGCAATAACAGAACTAGAGTAATAGGAAACACATAAGGCTCAAGTTGGTTTCCTAATCGCCAGTCTCTTGATTGAATTTTCCTGCTCTTCCGAGTGACTACTACAGCATTTAAGGAGGAAGAATATTCCGAAACAAGACACTGGTGAATAAGTCGACTGTAGCTTTGTAGAAAATGGTGCCTCTAGCAACTAAAATGGAGCTTGATTTGATCCAGATCCTTGACTATTCCAGGACTACTGAAATACACAATATTTTTGGTAATGTTGGAATTACAAGTAGAAAGAAAATGAACTTTATAGGCAGCATTTTGTAAGTTAAATGAACCCACTGTACTAGCCTAATGTTAGCCTATATGAAATTTATATATATATACTCAGCATTACAAGAATAGCTGCACCCGGAAGGTGTCGGATTGCAATATTTATCTAGCTACACCTACAGAAGTAGTATCTCAAACGCAACATGCATATGTCTTGGCATGGAGTTGTAGAGGTTCCTAATGGTGTCCTGTGATAATCCATCCCATGCAGCTTGAATATTTTCACACAGTTCCTGCAGATTGTGCAGTAGGGGTAGAGTGACACGAGGCCTTCTGGACATGTGATTCGTGACGACAAATTGTTCATCTTGGCGCTGACCACAGTGCCTCCACACACGGATTCGTTGGTCGTCTTCACCAAGACAAAAGCAGGACTCATCATTGAGTCACTCTATGACAGTCTGGCACGACTCCATTGCAGGAGATGTTGACATGGTGCTACGGACAGCCGTCTTAACGATCTGCATCCATGTAATCCTGCGTTGTACACCCTTCTGCTGCTGGCACTAACAGGATGACTCTTCATAGTCAGTCAAGTACAGCGATAAAGCCTGTCCTTGCTTACGTCACATGCGCGGCTGAGTGTGAAACTTGAATCATCTGCATGCCTCACAATGTCAAACCTACCCACCAAGTTTCATTCCTGTCGGTTGATTCCTTCTGGGTGCAACTATTTTTCTGACAGTGAGTGTAAATAGATTAGTTGCATAAATACTGTATTATGCAGGTGACAGTGCAGTGGTGTACTGTATTGTCACACCAGCAGAAAGCCAGTTTCTATATTAGAATCCCCCAGACCGAGTGACAGAGCTCTGCAAACAATAACACAATAGTGCAGTTAACATGTATGAGTAGATATATTAATAGATGTGCAATAGACAAAGTGTCATGTCCAGTTGGGTTCAGAAAGCCTGTCCTGTTAGTGGCTCAGTGTGCAATATTGTTCCTGCACAGTGAAGAGGTGATGTACCGTGTGACTGCTCTTGGTACAAATGATCTTCTGTACTGTTCCTTGTAACAGCAGAGCTGAGTGAGGCTAAACAGCATGTAGGTATTGTTCAGAGATGTGGCTCCTGTCGCATAGTGCTAAGATAAACATTGACATGATGATGTTTTGATCTGGGTTATTTGGGGTAATTTGGGGAAATTACAAAGATCATTCTGTAAGACCAGTCACACAGGGTGCACACAAACTGCCCTGCCAGCTTCTTTGGTAAAACTAAAGCAGCTCAAACATGATTGTGTAACCATAACTAATAAGGAGCAGCATAGAGTGATGAGCAAGAGAGAGGGAGAGAGAGCATTAACCTGAGTTGATAAACTCAGTTATTAAGAGCTGCAATGGCAGAACTCATCAAGCACCCAAGTGGCAACCATTTGGCTAAACAGCTGCTTACAAAATACACATGTGCCCAGCTGAAAAGCTAATTTTTTAAAATATGATGATGATTATTCCTAAAATATCAGAGGTGTGATGAGCTTTATTTGTCTACTCCATACCTCCATCACCATAAGGAGCTTTATAAGGAATAACTATTATATATGTATTTTGTTGTTTTATGGCTTTTATAGAAAAAGCTGGCTTTTGTAGAGAGTGCGCTGGATAAGCTGACTATTTTTTAACCTCATATTATCTATTTATCTCTTTAAGTGCTGCTACTGCTAGTTACGGTTGCTTCTCCCTGTCCAGTTTCATGAATAGATACCCACTTCAGTGCAGCTGACGTAAAGTCAGCTTGGTTACAGGCTAACTGCCAACAAACCCCTGGCTTGAATGTTGTGGAAGTTGATTATGGAGCTTTGCGCTGTGTAGCTGTTGTGTAAATGTTGTACAGTCCCGCAGGCAGCAGCAGATCTACTCTGAAAGTGTATAGTTCAGCAGATATGAGAGAGATGCCTTTAGCTAGATTAAACCACCATCCCAAATGTATGTGCCAGTGTGTATCTGTGAGCACAGAAAGGTTATGTTTAACAAGATGAGCCTGGCTAGAGGCAAGACTAAAGAAAGAACAAGAGAGAGGGAAAGAGAGAGAGGCTTTGGCTGGCATCTGTAGGGCTTTTGTATTGGTTTCAAGCATTACGTCACCAGTGTGATGCCTCCGCTGGAGAAAACTTTCCTGTATAACAGAAGGCAGGTTTTCATTCAGCTGTTGGAAATGAACTTCAAGTGAATAACGTTGACAGTATGACAGACAGACTTTCCAGATTATTCAGTATGACAGATACACAGACTATTCTGTACGACAGACTGACTGTTCTGTACAACAGACTATTCAGTATGACAGCTAGACTGTTCATTATGACAGATAGACTATTCAGTATGACAGACTGACTGTTCATTATGACAGATAGACTGTTCATTATGACAGATAGACTATTCAGTATGACAGATAGACTGTTCATTATGACAGATAGACTGTTCATTATGACAGATAGACTGTTCATTATGACAGATAGACTGTTCAGTATGACAGATAGACTGTTCATTATGATAGATAGACTATTCAGTACAACAGACTATTCAGTACTATAGACAGAATACTCAGTACGACAGACTATTCAATGTAACAGAGAGGCTACTGAGTATAACAGACAGACTGTTTGGTACAACAGACTATTCAGTACTATAGATAGACTATTCAGTATGACATACTTTTCAGCACAACACACACTATTCAGTGTAACAGACAGACTATTCAGTACAACAGACTACTGAGTACAACAGACAGACTATTCAGTACAACAGACTATTCAGTACAATAGACAGACTACTGAGTATGATAGACAGACTGTACAGTACAACAGACTATTCAGTACAACAGACAGCCTATTCAGTATGACGGACAGACTATTCAGTATGACAGATAGACTATTCAGTACAATAGACAGACAATTCTGTACGACAGACAGACTATTCAGTAGGACAGACAGACTATTCAGTACAACAGTAATACTATTCTGTACAACAGACAGACTATTCAGTAGGACAGACTATTGGGTACACCAGACAGACTGTTCAGTATTATTTCGTACAGCAGACAGACTATTTTTCTATTTTCTGCATACTAGTCTTTTTAGCATCTGACCCTGTTTTTTGTCTTGCCTCTCCTTGTACGTGTGTATTTGGGCCTGTACTGCGCGCACATGGTGTATGTGTGTGATGCGTGTATCATGTGTCTGTGCGTGTGTTCAGTGACTCGCCCCCGGCTCCTCTGTGTCAGGCCTGTCTTGAGAAAGGCTCCATCCTTGCAGCCTCCACGGGAACAGTTGCCAGGGGCGACCTGGCCGCTGGCCGAGGGCGTTCCCACAGCGACCGGCGGCGTTTTGTGACGTTCGGGGGGGTGACTGAAGTGGAGAGTGTTTCCTGGAAAGAGGGAGAGGAGCAGGAGGAGGATGAGGAGGAAGAGGAGAGGAGGAGAGAGAGAAAGAGGGATGAGTCAGAGACACTTCGACGCCTCCTCTCCACAGCAACTGTTGCCATGCCCACCATTGGGGCGAGCTCAGGGCTAACAGCAGAGAGGGCGGTGGGCAGGTAGGGAGAGCAAGAGTAGGGGACACATGCTATACACAACCACACAAACGCACATTACACGTTACTCAAATACATACAGAGCACCAAACAGACACACATACAAACACTTTGCCTGCTGAATGGCCTCTCCTCTCCCCTCCAGTGGTGGCAGTGATTTGTAGCTCTGTGGGTGAATGACCTGGCAGGTCTGCACGGGAATGAACCAGCAACTTTGAGAGGCGAAGAAAAAAGGCCTGACTTGAGCTGAACCCGCTCGCATGCACTAACATAGATGGATTATCGGAGATGGTTTGTTCAGGAGTAATTCGGAACGCAGCTAAAGACTATACTAGAGCAAAGGAGAGTGCACGAGAATCAATCTACTGTGCAAAAGACCACCCTTCATTTATTGACAGTTAAAACCGCCATATAATTGCTTTAAATAGAGCTTTCATTCTTTTCGGGAGACTCGGGAGAGATGTTTTCCTACATCTCCGAAGTTCATGCTTAAAGGTTGCTCGTGTTGTCTGCTTTTCACAATCAAAGTGATCTCAAACACTTTCCATGAACATCAGCAGGTTTTGCAGATTTTCAATGCTTCTTTTTTCCCTCTCTCTTTCAAAGACGAAAGCTGTCAGTACTGTTC
Organism: Semaprochilodus insignis; assembly: GCA_034552555.1. Taxonomy (NCBI): domain Eukaryota; kingdom Metazoa; phylum Chordata; class Actinopteri; order Characiformes; family Prochilodontidae; genus Semaprochilodus; species Semaprochilodus insignis. The sequence goes on along the minus strand of CM067500.1, from coordinate 5,298,468 downwards.
ATCTGATGGTGACAATTTCTGTGGCCTACCAGGTCTTGCACTGTCTCAATTTCTCTATACTGTTTAATCTTATATCTTATATCTAATCTTATGACTAAATATCTCCTGATAAAATGAATACTTTGTATTTAATGGCCATTTTGAATGGCAATAAATGAAAGATGGTCTTTAACTTTTGCACAGTACTGTATGTAGACATGTTACTACTTCAAATAAATATAAAAACAACATTTAGAAACTGTGCAATAGAAAACAAACCCAAGCCTGATGTATGTTGCTTAGCAAAAACTAGTTCCAGCACGGCCTGAATACTGATTTTTATTTTTGGGTTGCATTGGGCTTAGCTTGGCTAGCAGGCCTGTAACTGACATACATGCTTATTGAACAGCCTAAACTAATTGTTGTTGCCGTTGTAAGGAGGCAATGCAGGGATCAGGTTCATCTGTTTAGCCTGGAATGTTTAAAGGTACACTAAAAAGATCAGTTGGGCCAAATAGGTAGCAAATTTGGTTTACTTAAAAGACTTAAATAGGAGAGTTAAAGGAGAATTTTAGAATGTAAAATAGTGGTACATCTGAAGAAAGACGTTTTCTGTGGTCACCGTTTTGCCTCAAAACACCATACGTACTGTATACCTCTCCACTGTGAAAAATATGTTTTAGACCTCAAAACTATCATAACACTATGTCTCTATGGCATAATATCAGTTAGCTTTTAGAGGCACTGAACACCAGTTCCATTCAACACTGCTGTAAACTATTGTGACTCTCCAAACCAATCTGAATGACTTTCCCATTGCCCATTACAGCTATGCCGTAGGAATCATTCAATAGATTTGGGCCAAGGCCAGATTCTTATACAGGGAATCATCTTTGGGCCAGACTTTTGCCGTCCTAATAACATTGCAAATCCAATAGATGCAACAGCACATCTGTGGTAGTCCCTGTCAGTGATATTACACCATCTAGTTTGTGTTGTTTATAGCTAGTTTTATACCACCACTAATTTGCTCAAGAACAAACTACATTGCAGTTTTATGTTTGGCCAAATCAATTAGCAGAATACATAATTAAAGTAATGTACAAACAATACATTTTTAACACATGAAATATTGAATACTGGTAACAGAATTTTGTGTTCAACCACTGTATCTGTAAATATGGGTGTAGCTACATCACTACTCTACATCCACCAATGTGCAAGTAAACAAAGTCACTGTGGATCAATATGAAATCCTGTAGTTCCTAATCAAGATTGTTCACAGCTGTGGTGATAGGAACCAGATGTCTGTTTGCATCCTCTTTAAGCGACAAAACAGAAAGTAATTACAAGAACTTAATATTACTATACTACCAGTCACTTGAGAAATTAGTATCCAGTAGTTTTTAAATATTTATAGCTGTATTACCATTGTAGATAAACGCCCGCCTGGTTTCTAGCCCTGCCACTATAAAGAAATTCAAGCAAGTTCCTCTACAATGCATCATAACTTACCTAACAACACCAAATGTAGTGTATTTGTTTACATATCAAAGATTGTACTATGCAGAAATGTTGAAAATCAGGATCGGGGGGCTGAGGCAGGGAATAGCTTGAACTGTGCAGGGCTGTTGGTGGCCAGGAGCAGAATTTTTAAATATATGAGATTCTCCAGGTTAAGTCTCAGTATTAGACGCATGGAAGATTGAAGAACATTGGCGAATACTCTGGGGCACACTTGTTTTAATTTGTTTTTGCACACAGAAACTAATGCCATTAGGTTAATGTAGAATGAAGCCAGATATTTGACATTATTGCTATACAAAGCCAACTAATGTATCAGTTAGCTAACTGTTAATGTATCACTTTGCTACCTGGCTTTAAGTCATCTTTACAGTGCAAAGCATGGAATATTCAAGGTAAAAGGTAATGTTAGCAAGTTAGCTACCTAGCTAGCTAGAGACTGTAAGTCTGTATGGGGATGCTGCATGCATTCTTCAGTTGTATTATGTCTTTTATAAGGAGGTTGAGATGTTGTTTATCACTAATGCTAGTTAGCCTATAGATGAGTGTGTTTGTTGAGCACTGTAGGGATGCATGGTTGTATGATGTGTTTGCATAATGTATGCTGGGTATAACAATAAGAGAACATTAAAGAACAAAATTATGGATTATGACTTCCAAGTGGTCTAGTCATAAAGTATTGGCAGGAGGTCAATCCCTGATAGTACCACAGCCATCCATGGTTGGGAACGTGACAAAATTGGCAGTTAGTGTTCTCCTCCTAGCGTGAACAGCTGTCCAATGAAGTTGAGCCAGACATGCAGTGACTGGATTTGTAGTTTTAGGTAGCATTGTGTTTTGGGGACCTTGCAAGTGGGTGGGAATTGACCATGACAAAAACTGGGGCAAACAAATGCAAAATGCTGATACTGCAATATAGAAGACAAATCCGAATAAAATGATGTTTACATTCTGGTCATGTCTCCAATGATAGTATTACTTAGTGTGCCTTTAAGAGCTGGTGTTGGCACATCTGCAAATACGTTGGCATAAAATCATTGCCTTGCAGTTGCATTGTCTTGCTGTAGAGATGCATTATGCAGTATTGCTGGTGACTGTTTGATTATTAAGCTTTTCAACATGAGTGATTTAATGGCATTTGATGTGAGTTTGGCTTGTGTGTGTGTGCGGATGTAGGAGGGCATCTTTGGATGTGTGTACACGTGTGTTCTCTGTATATGTTTGTTACCTGATCATGCCTACTTATGAACATTTACAGTGCTGTACAAAAGACACATTTATTTCATTTCTGGTCCAAAAATTAATAACTTGTAGTGCTGGCCGTTCGGACTGGAAATGAAATAAATGAAAGGTGATCCCTGACTTTTGCACCGTACGGCAGAGCCGTCGGTTGTGCTTGGCTGAATTGCATCTAGCTTTGTTTCTACCTGCATCATCATCCCTTGTTTTCATTCTTTCTCTTCTGCATTTACCTCTATCAACTCCCCCACATGCACACTCAGTGGAGGTGCGAACGCAGCCCCTGCCCCGACCTCATCCATCGACTCACTGCAGCCTTTGACCTCTGTCTCAAAATGCTCTTCGGCTGTGGCAGAGCGGGAGGCCCTGGAGTTCAGGTTGGCTGAGAAAGCGAAGGATGAGAAGGAATACGAGGAAGATGAAGAGGAGGAGGATAAGGAGAGGGAACCAGACATAGAGAAAGATGACATGATGGCGCGCCGGACGGGGGCATTACAGAAGGGAAAAAGCGGGATGTCCTACAACCAGTTTCTGCCACTGCCGGGCTCCAGGAGAGACACACAGCTGAGCAGGGGTACAACCAAAGATCCTAATATGATGGAGGGGAACATAAAGACAAAGCGATTCAAGATTGGACAGAGGTGGGCGGAGTGAAAGCTAACAGTGGCCTGACGCACGATTGTGTTTATTGCATCTAATACGAGTTGGTGTGCGCCGTTATACACTAACACATGGACCATGTTTGTGAAATGGTGGAAAACTGGCTTGTGGGAGTTCTTCTCCAAAGTGAGATGGAATAGAAATAGATTGAAGCTTGCTTCCCCTTACCCCAAAGTAGTTGATAGTTGATAAGCCAAGTCATGCTTGGTGTCCAACATTTCCTTCTTTATTCTTAGTACAAAAACTAATAATATAAAATTATGCTATGTACTTTATTGAGCCAACAAAGTTCTGCTGCCTACTCTGCCTAAGAGCAGTGGAGTACTGACCAGGGCAGTGTATTGTACAGGGATACAAAGGATCTTCCAAGATGTTTGGATGCTACACTGAGAGCCTCAGCCCTTGTTGCAGCTTGCTGGTCTTCCACTACTACATGGGCCTGCACTATCAGCCAGTAGGCCTGCTGTAGTCCCTTCATGTTGTTTGTGCTAAGTCAGATAATCTAGTTGGTGGGTAAAATGTACACATCTCCAACAAACTATGATTCTCAATGTAATGGAAGAAAAACTAATCACAGTTTAATTAAGACATCCCCTAATTGCAAGCCTCAGCCCTCGGCTTGACTCGACTACATGGACCTGTACTATCAGCCAGTAGGCCTGCTCTAGCCCCTTCATGCTGTTTAAGATAAGTCAGATAGTCTTGTGTAATGTTTACTCCTCTAATCAACACTTGGCATTGGGCATGGTGAGCTTAAGCTCGTGTTTAGCTGCTCTAGAGCTTTCTATTGTATTGACCAGTACTTTTCTATCAAGACTATACAAGCTGTGCACAACTTGATCAGCACTTGGTCAGCAATAGGTGCCTTAAAATGGGGTGTTTGGGTACGTTTAGACATATTGTGTATGTTCAAAATAGAGACTGCAAGATGTCTGCAGATGTTTTAGCTAGCTAACATATTTCTGTCTAGTTTTATAGATATCAGTATGTGGTGTAGTGTCAGCAACCACATTAAAGCAAGTCAATAAGTAGGGGCTTCAGATTACTTAACAAGCCAATGTGACTGAAGGCAAGTGTGCTAATTAGCTTGCATTACTTTTAGTTACTACCTTCGGACATTAGCCTCTTAGCTAAGTCTGATAATGTAGTTGGTGAGTAAAACACATCTTACTATGTTTCTCAATGTAATGGAAGAAAAACTAATCATAGTTTAATTAAGAGACTTCGTCTCAGCCCTCATTGTGGCTTGTCGGCCCTCCACTACTACATGGACCTGCACTAGCCCCTTCATGCTGTACACATCTCTACCAAACCATGTTTCCCAATGTAATGTCAGAAAAACGAACCATAGTTTAATTGCGAGACCTCCCAGAACAAACTGACACACTATTAGCTATTAAATGGACAAATGTATGTTGCTTAGCCAAAAACAACAGTAACTAACATCCATCTAAAAGCCTGAAGTCTATTTTTAATATGCATAGTGTGCTAAGATGCTAATTAGCTACATATAAACTTTAATTACCTGTTACTAAGGGAAGGAAGGTTTGGGTACTAAACAATGCTTGGCTGGTGAACATTTTGGGTAAGAGGAAAATCGTGTCAATTCGATTTAGGGTCTGTTGCTGTTGTATGTAAGACTATGCTTATTACTGAACACTCTTTTAACAGAGTTGAACCAGGTAACCAGGAACCACCAAAGTTGTCTGGATCGTCAGCCGCAGTTGCTCAAAACGAATCGGCCGTGCTCAGTACAACTTCAGGCCACAGTGCTGTTTGCAGTGACGGTTCCAGTTTCCGTGATGATGATGATGATGATGGGCATGGTTACGAAGGTCCCCTTCCTAACCTGGAGAAGGATGACATGCTCGCAAGGAGAACAGGAGTACGTCAAAAGCAGAGTGTGAATCCAGCGCAGTCGTTTAATGTGTTTCTGCCTAAACCTGGAGCCATCAAAAACAAAGCCGCCGCTGGTAATGCGCAATACCAGTCCACTGAGAAAGAGAAAAGAAGCACTCAGGACAGGTTAGGCCTTCCGAGGAATGCAGTGAGCATGAACGTGTGCTTTATCCCAATGTTTTATCCGGAACTGCAGTTTGTTGGATTTAACGGTGTTAAATATGGATACTAATAATGTGCTGTGCCTTTGAGATTGAGATTAATATCGAGTGTGAGTTTGAGATTGAGTGTGACTGTAGTTTTAAAAGAAATAGCTTGGTGAAAACTGAAAACTGTTATTCCCTATATAAGTACAGCATTGTTCCCTAACCCAAAACGTAGCTGATCAACCAAGAAATGTTGGTCACTTTTTGACCTTTTACAGAGGTGAAACCAAACCTTGAGCACTGGCTGATATCAATACTAAACTAATATGGGTTTCTTTGGCAACTACTAACCTGGATTTGTTTCAGGTTTGGATCAGATTCTTTTTTTTACCCCTCTGATATCCAGTCCACCATTTTCTGTTGATATCTACCTTATACCAATACCTATGTCCTATATTTAGTGTCTAAATTCAGCATCTGTATACAGTGAAGCTGTGTATGTACACACTAGGGTCCAAAAGTTTATAGGCACTTTCTCATTAAGTTTGAATAAGGAGTTTACCACTCTTTGCTACATTAACAGGCTCTGCTCGTCTGGGGAAGTGTTGGAACATTGCTATGAGGATTTGAATCCTATTCAATTGATCAGTGCTTTTCAGTGGAGACTATACAAGCTGTACACAACTTGATCAGCACTCGGTCAGAAATAGGTGCCTTAAAATGGGGTGTCTGGGTATGTTTGGACATACTGTGTATATGCAAAATAATGACTGCAAGGTGTCTGCAGATGTTATAGCTAGCTAACATACTTGTGTCTAGTTTTATAGATAACGGTATGTGGTGTAGTGTCAGCAACCACATTAAAGCAAGTCAATAAGTAGGGGCTTCAGATTACTTAACAACTCAATGTGACTGAAGGCAAGTGTGCTAATTAGCTTGCATTACTTTTAGTCACTACCTTCAGACATTAGCCTCTTAGCTTGGGTGCAAGAGCTAAAGAAGCACCAGACAGGTCTTGATTGATCAACTAAGGAAAAAAGAAAGTTCATTTTGCCACCTAACTATCAATGGTAGTGGTTGACGAACCTTGACATGGTCCTAATTGTTGACGTCCCCTGCAGTTGTTTGGTTTATTTGCTGGACATCGAGCATTAGCTATTAGGATACCCACACTGTGGTCCATTAGGTGGTCTTGAAAGAACCTTGCTTGTTATGATCTATGCCCTTGTTATGATTAATACTTCTGTTAGAATTGATCCCATTCACTGTTTTATGCTTGGACATCCTCACTTTTCTACCCATTGTGTCTTTTTGGCATGCTAACATTTTAGTTGAATCATTTCTATAGCAGTATTCCATTATTTTGCTTGTGCCTCTTAGTGGATTAACATATGCAAAAACTTTAAACAGGCTTTTTGGAATTACACGTTTAGTTGATTTTAAAAAGTGCAAGTAAGTTAACACATACTCTACAGGGAACACACTGGAATATGGTAATATTTCAATTTTCTGCATGTCTTTAGAAGACAATAAACAAGTCTTTCTGTGGGTGTGGCGTGGACAGATGAATTGTTCCCTTGAGTAAATTCAGAAGGTACAGGCACAAAAAATGGAACACTGCTTACATGCTTCCTCACAAATCCACTCCTCTTCCACTTTAGTACCCATGGAAACCCTCCCAGCTCCGCCTCTAGCGCCATGATCCCACCCTCAGCAGACGTTGAGAACACGCCCGTGGTGCCGGACAGACAGGAGGCGTGCACTGAGGGTGTGATGGGTGGGAAAAGTGATATTTTAGGTGGAGCCAAAGCCAAAAGCCCCTCCCCTAAACCTAACCCCAACCCACGGCGTCCGTTTTGGCTGGAAGATGATGATCTCCCCCCAACGTGAGAAACTATTTAACCCCCTTAGAAATACACACACACAGTGTTTGTATTCCTGTCTTTCTGTCCTTACTTAACTGTATTACTGTGTCTAAATGCAACCCTAGCCTTAAAAATGGAACTCCTCCAATTTTCCAAAATGTCTGTGTCATTAAACCACTGGGATGGAAACAGAGTCGTTAAATGAAGTTTGATGATTTCACTGCAAAGAAACGTACCGACTCAGATTTGTTTACAGTGGTGGTTATAGGAACCTGTAGTTGTTATGTTTACAAAGAAACTACACCCGTTGTATATAGTATCCAAAATTACCAGTGAATCTACATTCTTCTGACTTTCATATCATCGCCATGCATATCCATTTTTCCTATTTGTATTTTTCTACATGATCAAATAGGCTAAATAGGCCAACTGAAATTCAAATATACTTCAGAATGAAATATTTTTACATTGACTTGCGTTGAATATTCATAATGTTTTTGTCTTCTCCTGTAAATATTTTGGGTCATTTTTTGGGGGGCAAATTCTCTGGGTGCTGTTTTGCTTTACATCTCCCTGTAGGTACCGGTCCACCATGAATAGCTTTTAGAAAAACAAATTCAGAACCATATGTCAAAACTAGCTTAAAACAATGTGCAGTGTATTTGTAACCATTTGCATATGCAAAAGCTTCCTATCAGGTAGCATTTAGAGCTTGACGTCTGTTCCATTCACCACCAGTTCTGGACAGTTCTGAGTAGATAGATTTCTCTAGGATGGAGCACTTCATGTCAAACTTCAGGACTCATAAAGAAACTATTTACTTCTTTTAGCTCACATAGCTGACTCCATTTCATGTTTTCCATCATTTGGTATCCTTAGATGGAATTACGTGGCCTTGTATAGATAGACATATACCTTTTCACATCCTCACTGTAAAAAGTGTTTCGTTGGTCCAACCTAAAAAAAAAAAATGCAAGCAAATGAATTAGGTTTATTCAACCTAAAAAAAAAGGACTTTGAATGAATGATTCTTTCAATCAAAGTCATTTTTTTGAGTTGAGTAAAACTTATTCAATTGCTTGTAACAAATCAAAGTACATTTTTAGGTTTCGACCAACCTTTTTTTACAGTGCTTGTAGGGAAGCCTAAAACTCTCTGACCCCTAGCAAGTACTATTCCAACAATGGATAATTCTCTTCTTTGTCACAATGCATTACGCCCTTTACCACGCTAAACGGTTTTGCATTTGCTTGGTATGTGAAATAGCGTCATTCTCAAAACAGTCCCCAAAGGTCACCAGTCATGTTTTTTTTATACAGCTTCAGTTTCTGTACATTTTTCTCTGATGACCAAACGTAGAGCAATGTCCATGTGTATTACTTCTGGATGACTTCGAGGACTGATTTCAGAATTGTATGTAAAGCTGCTACAGGGCATTGGACTGTGAAAAAGTGGTCCAGTGTTCTGTGCTAATTGCTGATGCACAGAAACAGTTTTGTCCACAGGTTTTGTTGTGTGTATTCATACTGTATTTAACAGGTTTCAGCCTAGAAAAACCCAAGAAAGGATTTTTGTTTATCCTGTACTGTGTGTGGAAATGTTAACACTACTATATAACAGTATTACTTTCTAATAGGTCTGAATTTATAGCATGTGTTATAGATTTGAGGGATCAATGCACAATATTGAAATGGTGTTTGAACTTTGGATACCTATTGTGGATTTACACCTATAAAGTCACCTGTAAAATGGATTTACATTAGGTTTACCTTTGGTCAGTTATGATGGAGAGTCAAAACAGTTTTGTCAAGTAGCCAAATAACCTGCATGTTTTTCCATTTACAGCAAAGTTGTCTTGTTAAAGATGATGCCTTCCCTTAAAGAAGAGGCTGGCCTGTTGTATTTCATCATGTATTGATTTTGCTCTTCATCTCCAAAGCTCACAAATCTTTCTTTCATTTTCTTTTATCAATTTTTTTTAATATTCTAGATTCAGTCACAAGGCTGCTAGTGTTTCTGATGAAACAGAGTAAGTTTGATTTTCTCTCTGCCATCTTAATATGTCTCGATATTTCTCTTTCCAACTTTCACTGCTGCAGAACTGAGCTTTTGCCTGTCTGCATGTCTTCTTTTCTTTATACAGAGGCACTTCTTGCATAACGTCTTACACACATGCATGCAAACAGACATCTTTTAGAGTTGGGTTGAATTTGCTGCGGTGGAGCCCTACTCTTAACTCCACCATGGCATATACAGTTGCACCGCAGTACTGGGAATGTATTTGAAAAGCAACTTTTGGCTGGTTACTGACTTGGGGTGAGTTTCCCAAAGTTTTCATGCTCTTAAGATCATCTTAAGATCAGCATTCAGATAATGGCACTGTCTTTTGTTTAAGGGTGTGCAACAGCTGACACAGATTAGCCAAAATAATAATAAACCAGCTCATCTTTTTGAGAGGTCTAGCAATAATCAGCCAAACTGAAAATCAGACCCAGTATTCAGCATTTTTCCAGTTATCACAATCGCCATATGAACTTGCTTCCTTGCCGATGAGAGTGGCTGTCGATACTAATGTGCATATCTGATGCAACTGTGATCAACAAAACACATAGCCTGGACTGTAGCCTGGTCCAATGTCCCGCCCACAATATTGCTTGATTGGTAGAAGCATGGCTAAGTCGTTGAGGACAACCAACCAGCACTTCTGTAGTCTCGTTGTCCCACTCATGTGGGTGGGAATGAAGAAGCACTTGTTTTGCTCCTGCAGTGAGAGGAAAAGGTAAAAACATGTCACGGTTGAACAACATAGTTGGCCAAAAGCTCAATGCAATAAGTCTTATCACTCACTCTAGCCAAACAAATGTGACTCGCGTTTGGTGAGAGTGTGGTTTGTGTGTGTGGGTGCAGACACTGTGTGCGAGCCCTCCTTGTGGCTATAGCAGTTTGAACACTTTCAACTATGCAGATGAGCCTCCAGATTCAGTTCATCATTTATAAAATCGTAGCATGTTGCTATACATATAGGATATAGCATATAGTTATACATGTAGGTTATAGCATGTCTTATACATATTACATACATACTGTATCATTTCTATTTCTGCTTAATAAAAGTACAGACATTCTTTAGTCCACTACCTCAAACGAGCCGTTTCCATCAAATCATGCAGCTCACCGCATCTAAATACCGTTTGTTATCTTTGTTAAACTCCTTTTTTGTAACGTCACTGACTATTAAACTTTATTAAAAGCTCTTTCTGTTTTTATTAGCCATCTTTTAAGAAGCTATATAGATGTAGCAACACCATCCAAATGCAATGTAAACTGCTGCACAAATAATGTAAAAATTAATCTGCTGGCTGATTGTATGTTTGGAGCAACAGTTTTCCTGTTGAAATCCCTATATCAACGTTTTAGCCTGCAAATTGTTTGTAAGGAGGAAAATTAAAAAATAAATAATCTTTGTTGACTTTGGATGATCTTGTGCTAAGACGCTTTTGGGAAACTGGACCCTTCATTCCTACCTTTCCTTTCTCCGAGAACTATGTGTTGTGCATTTGCTAATATTAATTTCATTCTATTTTAATTTATTTGATCTTCTGGATCTACTTTTTTTTCTCAAGCATTTTTTTCTTTTCTTGGTTGAAAAGCTTCAGGCCTCGAGTGAAGGTGTTGCTTTGGAAATGGCCTTGGGTTCGCCTTCTTTTCCCTTTTTGCACGTGTTGAACTCTGCTCGTAATGTTTGGGTTTTGCTTGGTGTTTATAGGAGCGTGAGTTTGATTGACATGCGTGATGAGGAGGAGGTGGACACCCTGTCACCACACAGCCAATCACGGCACGAGAGGCTGCACAACCAGTACAACAAACTGAGGGAGGAAGAGGACCAGTGGCAGGATGTAAGTCTCACACGCAAACACGAACTGCAGTATGACACTCTCAGTCTCTTAGTCACAATCATGTATCTTCAGTTCAACATGAAATTTGAACACAAGTTAAACAGGAACTGGAGGTTTCAAAAAATGACAAAAATGGAGATACAATATTTGACTATATATTGAGATATGGAAAGCATAGAGATGCAAATGCACAAACCTTCCTGGGCATAGTGCTTGCTTACCCGCATCATGGTTGTTTTTGCATACATTCTGGAACATTTGGGAAAATATACAGGCGACAAATCGAATGAGTGGCTGCTTCTAGACAGGTGTGATAAGCTCACCGGACAAGAAATTAGTCACCTGTGTCTAAAACGTGCCTAATAGCGTGTAATACCTCCACAAGCACGAATAACAGCTGTGATTGGATTTGGCATGAACTGGACAAGTTTCTGGATGTAGGCCACATCAATGTTCGGCCACTCTTGCATCAAAGAATTGTGCAGTTGGGCCAGATTTGGTAGATGCCTTCCCAAGCCCAATTCCGAGGAGAGTTCCCTGTAGACTGGGATTTTAGCCACTGCTGGTCGACCCCTTTTGACCATACGCTTCCATACACCTGCAGATTCAGCTACTTCCTTCACACTATGGTCTTTGGCATGCCCAAATGTAGTCACTCCGTTTAGCCAATCATTAACATCTGCTTTGGAGCCATTTTCCACACATGGAACGAGACATTCACTGCACTGTAGCACCTCTTCTCCGTCTATGGATCCCGTCACTCTCACCCCACCAGTAATTATAGCCTGATCATCCTCGTGCAAAGCCATCTGCAGGAGCCTGACATTACTACCACCTTAAACATGCAAGGTGACTCATTTTATTGTCCGGTGAGCTCACATTCTGCAACGTCCTTGCAGAAGTCTTGCCATTAGCACATTGATACTTCTGCTCTGCTCTAAAATGAAGTTACCCAGTAGAAGGATCTTGTAGAGGTGGGTGTGGTAAAGCACCTCGACTAATGACTGGCAGAAGCATCCAGTGAAATCCAATGAAATGGTAATGTTGGCACACAAGCACTAAGAACAGTGATTTACGAGGTGTTTTACTCATTCTAATGGGTATCTTGGTGAGCCTGCTTGGAAGAATGCTCTTAAATGCTAGAATGAAATTGTACAGAGGGCTTTAATACCATGCTGTGATTGCCTACATCCTAACCTTTTCAGAGAGAAATGTAACCTTCACTTTCTTCTTCAGGACCTTTCTTCCAGAATTAATGCCTTGCTCAGTGCAAACATGTCACTTCTTTGCATCAATCACAGCTGTTCTCTTAGTGGGGATTTTTATAGGCTTTGTCTGGGAGCTTTCTGTGTTGTCAGTTCAGAGGAACATGAAGTGTGCTATCCAGAATCTTTTTTTTTTTAGATGTGTGATAGTTTGGCCATTGAGTATTGGGGTCCTCAAATACAGCCACAAGGTCTGCCAAAACTAGCTGCCACTTTGGTCTCATTTTGTTTGCCAATTCCCACACGGTATCTAAGGCTCCCCCTTTACACAGTGCTGCCAAGTTGAGAGTGAAAGGGCCAGCACACGTGTCCTCTTAGCAGTGGGGATTCTAGAGTCTATTAGTTAGGAAAAAAATTTAAGAGCAACCCTCCAACCATCGTTCATCGCCATTATGTTATAAATATTCTGACACCAATTTCAAAAGTTTCACATTATTTTCAAAATCTAAGTATTAACAACAGTAAAAGACTTTGAAAAGATAAATATACCCCTGGGGGCCCCACACTGGCCTGGGGCCCTAATCAGTTTCCTGTCCTGCCTGATGGCAAGCAGCATCTTTGCCTCTGAGACACATGAACCTCTATTGCGTCTTTCAAACCATGATAAATGCTAAATCTTCAGCTCCACATGCTTAAAGTAAAGCAGAAATTTTTGACTTATTGGCTGAGTGATGTGGCAGGGAAGGGCCTATCATACCAACCCAGAGGGAGAATGAGGCCAGATATGCTCTGCTGAACTTCCAACCATGGATGGTCGTGGAATCACTGGGATTGGACTTGCAAATACCCGTTGATAGGGCCAAGGGAGCATTGCCCTGTACTGTATATTCTGCCCTTGCCAGATTTCCCCATATTAGCCAGACTTTTTCTATTAACAGATATTCTTCCACAAGTGCTAAGTGCTAATAATCCATGCCAGTAGATTTGTATAGTGCCACACAGGCTGCACAATGCCTACTAACACTAGCAAGGCAAGACAAGCAAGGGGTCCAGAATGGCCTGTACCTTCTTCAGCTGTAGGACTGTTGCCAAAACGGTGCTACTACTCCTGTTCTATATAACCTACAATACATGCTTTTCTGTGTAGGACCTGGCTCGGTGGAAAAATCGAAGACGGAGTGCCTCTCAGGATCTGATCAGGAAGGAGGAGGAGAGGAAGATGATGGAGAAACTGATGATGTCGGAGGGAGATCCCCATCGCAGGAAGAGCATCAAAACTTACAAAGAGATTGTGGAAGAGAAGTGAGGAGACATGTTTAACATCCACCCACCCCCACCACCACCTCCATTACGTTTTTACTTAAATTATTTTATTAATTCTTTGTTAACCCATGTTTGAAGAACATGCTGAAATAAATAATCACAATTCCCCCTCTCCCTGTCTCCACCTCTACAATTCCTATAGGGAGCGTCGAGAGCAGGAGCTGCATGAGCTGTACTGTAAAGCCTCAACTCCGGAGGAGAAGGCGGCTGTGCTGCAACGCTATGCGCTTCGCTTCACTATCAGTGACGCTATACTAGAGAAACTACAACTCCCAAAACTCCCTTCTGCTACAGTAGCAGCGGTCACATCATCTCCCCCTCGCCCCAGGCAGCAAGCCACGTATACATTAAATGAAGAAGCAGAAGTTTCAGAGGCTCTGCCATCCACTCAAACACGGACACTTCCCACTGTCCAGCCCCTCCAGCAGACGTCTCAAACGTCATCCCACGGTCGTCCCAAAACACCAGAGCCATCACCCACTCGGGGCCCGAAAACCCCAGAAGTCCCGCTCTCTCCCACTCGGATACCCCCTCCACCCTCCAAACCTGTGCCACTATTGACCCCAAAGCCTTACAGCCAGCCTAAACTCAATCAAGCTTCTTACAAGCCACTTAAAGTAAGTTACGTTTGCTAGCATACCCAGCTAACAGATGTGCTAGCAAGTAATGCACGTTGGTATCTTTCAGCATCATATAAACTGGACATATAAATCATTACACTGCTGTAAACAGCTTTATGTTATTAAATAGTTTTCCATTAGGTCCAGACTTTTGTGGGTTTATGTACAATCTTCTCCAGCCTTTCTTTACTTTAGAATGAATAAGCTGCTTTGACTGCCATTGCAATGGTATTCCATGTGGTTGCTAGGTTGTTGCAATGGTATCCCATAATTATCATATTTGTCATTATCAGGGTTTGCACATTTTTATAGCAACGTGCAGATCAGACTAAAACTTCTAGTTACACAATGTAAATATTAAAGACTCATGACTACTGACATATAAAGCATGAGATCAGTGTGTGTAATTGTAGGCCTACTCTGTAGTCCTGTTATAGCCCAGTATAATCATCTGCATGTCTCTTGTTTGCATACTACAATGTTTACACTTGTGTTTCCTCTTAGAATGACGGACTGGTGCGAGTAAATGGGGAGAGCCATGCAGAGGAAACAAAAGAGACTCCAGCACCAGTACGACCGGTCTCCTTCTCGCCATCGCCACCAAAACCAGCAGCCACAAGTCCTCAGCAAGAACCAGAAATCTCGCCAGCAAGTGACACCACAGCACAAGAGCGCACTCAGACCTTATCTGCTATCCTCAGCCAGGAGGCAGAAACGATAAAGGATGAGGGAAAGAGCCCCAGTGGTCCTCAGGAAAAGAGCAGTGAGGAGGAGACCTCCATGACGCTCACACATTCAGAACAAACAGGTTTGAGCCTTCCGCTAGTCTTTCTTTTGGTCAAAGCAACATGCCTTCCCCTCGCCTCAGATAGATCATTTAAGACACCACACCTGTTTGAGACTACTCAACAATTGTTGTATTGTTGGCATGGTGGCACAGTGGGTAGCGCTGTCGCCTCAGAACAGGAAGGGCCTGGTTTTGCCTCCTGCCTGGGGTGTCTGGGGCCCTTTCTGCATGCACTTTGCATGTTCTCCACGTGTCTGTATGGGTTTCCTCCCACAGTACAAAGATATGCAGTAAGTTACATTGGGGATGCTAAATTTCCCCTTATGTGTGAGTGGATGTTGGTGTGTCTGCCTTGTGATGAACTAGTTGCCTGTCCAGAGTATTTCCTGCCTTCAGTCCAATGACTGCTGGGATAGTTTCCAGCACCCCCTGTGACCCTGAAGGTTAAGCAGCTTAGAAGATGAATGAATAAATAAATGTTAGTTATGTCAGAGTTGTGCAGTATGTTGCCAGATTTTGCCTGGTGTTTTACCACCAAATTGGATGGACTTTGGTAGGAATGGACAGTGGTAAAAAATATTGGCTGGTTTGTTATGATTTTGTTGACTTACTCCTCTCTCAGGCCACTATGCTTCACCACCAGCAGGTCCTCCTTCAGACAACTTCCCCTTACATCCAATCAGCTATCCACTTTGATCGATATTTTTTTTGGCCTTTGGCCCACCCGTCTGCATCCAGTTCACTCAACATTACTGACTCTGAATACACTATATGCCTTCATCAGAACACATTCAGAGTGAAATGAAATTGTATATGTAAGGTGTTCAGTCCAATATCAAAGTGTCAAGAGGATGTGCATATTTTCATTTGCAGAAGAGAAGCAAACGGTCTCCAGTTCAACAGTGAAGCGAAACTGTGTCATCAAGACAACAATCCTAACTGAACTTACACAGACAACCCCGCTTCCCACAGCAGATGTGTCCGTTGCTGACCAGGTATGGATAATATTGTATCAATTGGTTTGATATTTGGTACATGGATTCAGTTACTATTCTTTAGGAAGTTATTGAAGGCGTTATGAATTCTACTACTCTCTCTACATCACTGTATTAGCATTTAGTCATAGCAATAGCCTTTTCACTGCAGTGGGAAACTGTCATATGTGTTCACTGTAGTGAAACCCAATAACAGTTGCCAGTAGCAATGGCTGGCTCACAGTCCAATTCTGTATTACCCTCAAAAGAGATGATAATTCTGAGTCATCTTGTTGAAGATTCAATGCCACATTATTGGTCAAAATGACTAAATTCAGAATGCATTCATTTCCCGTAGGTGTGATGTGCTATGTTCAATACACTGAGCGAAGTCGTTTTCATTTTGTCAAATAATTGTAGTTTTCAAGCCCAAATATGACTGATAAACTAAACTAAGAAGAAAGTTAGCTTCACTTAGCTTCATCTAGCCAGCTGACTTCACATCAAAGTGCTTCATGATATGTTTCCCTGCCTAGTTGAGCTCTTCAGATGGTCCAGCTCAGAAGTCGTGTGATGAGGTTTCCTCTACAGACTCCGGAAAGCCTGAAGTTCCCTCCTATTCACTCTCCCTGACAGGTACTAAAACTACACTACCCATGTGTCTTTGCTTTGGATTACAGAACATCATATTGTAGTCAAAGACTATAAAGGCAGAAGCTGCATTCCAAAAGCTAGTCTGAGGTCCAGGTGGGCTCCATTTCTAGTCATGCAAGGCTGCTATAGTCCTTTGAATACAGCCAAGAAACGCAGTGCAGCCTACGTTCTGGCCAGTTTCCTTTAAGGTCTTCTTTCGCTCGTAACCCTTTGCGTACACGTGTGACCCCCTGAGAAATGCTTGGCAGATGAACCAACTACTATATATTAATTAAAAAGTCCAGTCTAATGTAGACTAACATAGTGCTGCTATTAGCATTATATAGTAACATATAACTATTTATATAATCTCTAGCACTGAGGGTACATAACCTGCTACTTCACGTTTTGCTTCTCTGAAGGTGAGGATTCACACTCCTTTGCTTTTCATGTGCTTTTTGCTCTAAATAATAAGAATAATTTGTCAAAATTTGGGATATCAAACTTCTCAGAACCCAAAATCATTAGTCAGCACCGGTGTTCTAGCTATATATTCTACCCATTCAGCTGTCCTACGCTGAGCGACCATATTAGAACAGCATGGTAACTCAGTGTTTTATACGTTTTAATGTGGTTTTAATGTTAATTCAGTTCACACTTAGCGGAATATCACTACTTCCACCCTGCTAAGCTGATTTCGGCTATCAAAAACATCCCAGTTAACATCTCAGTTATTCTTTTAATGCTGGTAATATTTTCCCATAAGGACTTTGGCCAGCTCCTTGTTTCCTGTTCCACATTAAATGGTCCTGCAGTTACATTCTGGCAACTGAGGCATTATAATAACTTCCCCATCGTGTAAGAATATGAAGAAGAAGTCAGCGACTGAGAACATAACTTCCATTTAAGGTGGAACAGGAAAATCCTAACAAGAAGCTGGCGATTTATAGTTTTAATACTGGTAGTAGTTTTGATTAGGAGATTTAAGATATGAAAATATCCTACCTGGAGTTTTATGTATGGCGCTGCTGATAAGTAAGTGGTACAGTAGGACATTTTTACTTCTTCCAGCAGATGCTATGGTGCCACCAAATGCAAGCTGCCTTTGAAAGTAAAAAGGTGAAATGGGGGAAAAAAAACAACCTGTACAGGTATTGCCCATTCTAGGCTACTGTAGCAGCATTGTGGCTCTACATGGCAGCCTCTGTTGGAAGTGTAGACATGAAGGGCTCGTTCTAAACTACTGGAAGCACAGTGGTTTGTAGACACAGGTGATTATACACTAATGAAACCATTGTTTTGCTAATAGATCACCTTCCTTTAAAATACTGTGATGAATGGACCAATAGAAGTGGCTCAGGACAACTAAAACAAGGAGCTGTCAGGACAGTCTTATTGGAGACCTACCTTTCTTGGCCCCAGCCTAGCTTTTGGAACACACCTAGAAAGCAGTCAAAGACAGGCAGTGACATTATCTGAACTCCCGTTTCATTAGACTCTCTTCTAGAATAGCACATTCCTTTGGAATTTCCCTTTAAATTCCCACTGAAGTTCCCACTTTTTTTCTTTCTTGGTCGTTTTGTTTGTTTGCCTCTCCCGCTTTCCCGGCCCTCTCTCTTCCTTTGTTTTCCGCCCTCCTTTCTCTCTGGCTGCTTTTTGGTGTTTGTGTTTATATATGTATGTGTGTCAGAACCCTCACACCCCTCCAGTAGCTCTAGGTTGCGCTGGGAGTTCTTCGCTCCGACAGGTAAAAGTGACCGGCTGCACAGGGTTCCTTCGCCCTAGTTGCGCTTTTGGGTCAGGGTGGAGTATGAGGTCGCACTCATCCACCTGCCCACTCTCTCGCTTCTTGTCCTCCGTCAGTGGGTCCGGTCCTTGTTGATCTGTTCATTCGGAGAGGTTGCACATTCGAGCCTGCTGAGGGCATCATGAGACTGGAAGTTTGTCTCTGATCTCTTAAAGGGGAATTCCCTCATTCTCTGCATAATTTAGTGGTTAATATGGAAACAAAGTTGTTCAGAGCAGTTTGACGTAAATGCCCTGAACCAGAGGTCTTAAGTGCCTGTAGAAGCTACCTCACATAAAGTTATTACAGGGAATGGTTATGATATTTTTGGGAATCAGGTCAACCACACAAAAGTGATTTGAATGAATTCTAATTTACTAGCTATGTTCATGTATTACCCAAAAATGAAATGCTCTATTCTGTGAATTCTAATGAAAGGTGGTTCTAAGTGGTAGACAGCCTTTAAGATGCTCGATTGAGAAATATGTACTAATTAAACACGAATCAAATCAAATGAATATGTTTAAGTTAGATCTGCATAGTTCTATTATATTAGTGGTTGGTGTAGCTCAGCAGATAACACCACTACCCACCAGTGAGCTACTACCATGAGGGAGACAGGGGTTCTATTCCTGGCCTGGATGACTATGCTGTACTACACCAATAAGAGTCCTTGGGCAAGACTTCTAACACTACCTTGGCCTACCTGTAATATGAACAAACTTGGAAGTCACTCTGGATAAGAGTGTCAGCTAAATGCCGTAAATGTAGTGTTGTGCCACGGTGCTGTTATAAGATTATGCTCGGAATTAGGCAACCCGATAACTCACTCTAACATCCAACACAGGTGAGATTAGGCAGTTAGCCATAGAGTATAAGGAGGATGCACACACAGTGGAAGGTGGCTAAAGGGAAAGACAATACTAAGAGGGTGAATAGAACAATTTCAATCAAGATTACAGCAACCAAATAAACACCTATCAGGTTAATCTGACAACTCACTTCATACAAACAACACAGCTGATTCGCTTTCACCGACATGCATTTGTTAACAATGAAATAACAATGAAAGAAAAGGTCTTAAAACCAACAACACAGCAATCTCTTTTTTGCCTTCTAGACATCACTGTCACTCTAAAGAAATGTGAGTTCCTTACAATCAACCATTTGACATCAAGCCACTCTGACTAGCTTTGTTCACATCTCAACAATTGAATTATGCAGAACTCAGAATTCCCCTTTATTCATTTGCAAACAGAAACATGCTCCATTTTGTCCTCACTAGGTTTATACAGTACCACAAGGTAAACAGTGTAAATCATATGTTGACCATTATTTTAGTTCCTGTTGACCAGTAATATTCAGCAACATTCTTTGCAGGTACTTCATGTTCTGAACAAGTTCATAGCTCTCAAAATGCTCCGTATTAGCACAGCGGTTTCTTTCGTTCATTGCCATGTGCTGTTTTGTTTCAGTGGTCTTTTGTGTCTTGTTGGCTGTGCTGTCAACTAGGCTTGGGCGATTTTGATGACATCATCCATCCATGCATTTTTGCTCAGTATGTTTGTATCAGCTACATAGGAACAAATAGCAAATTCCTTTTCATAATTTTTTATAAAATTAAAAAATAGCACTAATTATTAAGGGAACCCTGACTATTAAGACATGTAAGTCTCAATATGGTGCACATGTCATGGACAAACTTTGTTTTTCAACAAAGTCAAAATTCAACTCTGCTAGTGCATATTTTTGGTGTCAAACGTCAAGTGTTTAGTCTTGCTATATATATATATATATATAATACATGCATATATTTAAGCTCCCTAGACAAAAAATGTGTCACCTTGCTTGTTAAAGGTGGTGGTAACTTCAAGCTCCTGATGACATTACACAAGGATGATTGGGCTATAAAGACCTGCAGGGTGTGCGAGAAGAGGTGCTACAGTGCAGTGAATGTCTCGTTCCATGTGTGGAAAATGGCTCCAAAGTAGATGTTAATGATTGGCTAAAAGGAGTGATTGAGCATTTGGGCGTGCCAAAGACCATAGTGTGAAGGAAGTAGCTGAATCTACATGTTTATGGAAGCGTACAGTCATACGGGTCTACCAGCTGTGACATCGCACCGGAAACTTGTCCAGTCCATGCCAAATGAAATTGCAGCTGTTATTCGAGCCCGTGAAGGTATTACATGCTATTAGGTATGTTACGTTTTAGTCCAGTTTATTTTTTTTGTCCAGTGATCTTATATATACATATATGCGTATCCATCAGAAAAATTATAGCAGTAACAACCACATACACTAACTAAAACCTTAATTATCCCAGCACTGAAAACTTAAGTAAGATATTAGAATCACTTTCCCTTATGTAGGTCAGTATTTAGTATCTTATTTAGGCCAGTACTTTCTCCTCTTATGGCTGACTGTCAGAAAGCCTTCTAGGCATGAAGCTCAGCCAAGGGTTTCCGGTGGCCAGGTGTTGAACATGTCCTGTCTCTTTTTTGTCAGATCAAATAAACTCTATTCATTATTCACTATTCATTCAGCTCAGTGCAAGACTTCTGCATTTGGAGTAGTGTCCTAACATTCATTTTAAAGGGCAATTAGCTTGCAGTTGTTCTTTTGGACCATTGATTGAAATTTCATAATACAGCCAAAAGCCAAAAAGATATACATCAACATATTAACCAATTTAAAAAATAAAAGTGTTCCAAGACACTTGAGCACTGTACGACATCATCTCAGAGTGACCGTAGTAGCCTGCCAGCAGACGCATTTTGCCTGTTTTAATAGATTACTGGACATGCACATTAGTTTAAAGCCTATACATCTTAACAGTCAGGGTCCCCTTTAAATATGGCACAAGTGTTTTGCTGGTCCGTTTTGTCTGCTCCAACTTATTGAAACATTGAGTGAATGCAGATTTTTTTTTTAATAACTTGCCAGTGTATATAGGACAAGGGACATCCTTGTCATACTAAGTATACATTATCATATGTCATTTCAAAGACAAAATTCTTCTGTCAAAGTCTCTAAATTGTCCTCTGATTTTTGATCACTGTGTTGAATAATATTGTTTCAACTCTCCATTTTATTACCTCCACCTATTATTCAGCAAAAAAATGCATTCTGATTTCTGAGTTTCTGTTTTTTTTTTATTTGCATGTGACGACTGTCCTTAACAGTCATGTCATCACTGTTCTTAAGAAGTGTATACCATTTCACTTTAGACCTGAATGACTTTAGTTACAACTCAACAATTGAACTGTGAAGGAATTTCAAAAAACTGATGGAACTGTAAAGAAGACCCATAAGGCAGTATTGAAAAACGAGTATTGCCCAACCCTAGAGTTGTCAGCTTAGCTCCCCACCTTTGGGATTAATAAAGCATCATGCCCTTTCATAGCTCAGCAAAGGCTTTGTGCTTGAGTGAGCATACTGCAGATGTTTCAGCATGTATAAGGACTCTCTTTCCCTTCTTTCTCAGTACTCTCTTTTTCTTTTTTGTCTTCTCCAGAGGGACTTGACTTTACCAGCGAATGTGTAAGTACCAACGGAGATACCGTAACTACCCTCCCATCACTTCTTTGATTTCTCTTTCCTTTTCTGTGTGTTTCTTTGTTTTCTTTATACTGAGTAGAACTGCTACAAGTTGTCCTGTTACTTCCCTCTTCCTCCCTCTTTCCTTTTTCGCTGTGTATGTGTTTGTGGGTACTTTTATGTGTCAGATTGAAACCCCGATTTTAAACCTCGCAAAGCGGGTTGATCACTGGACATGGGATCCTAACGAAGAACGTAAACGGCAGGAGAGGTGGCAGCAAGAGCAGGAGCGCCTGCTACAGGTACACAATGACCACTGCAGGTGCGGCGCATGAACATCCACAGCTACAGCAACCAGCACTACCTCCAAACTTCCTTATTCTGTAAGGAAAAGCTTGCACTGATTGTAGTACTAGTTTTTGCAAAACCCAGAAGAAGCTTGCTGGAGTCATATTATTGACATGCTGTCTGCAACGTGTCTATGCAATCAGTGTTGGGTTCAGAATTATCTGTAGCTATAAAGAAGCTCCAAAGAAAATCATGATTAAACTGAATTAACTGCATTAGCAGTAAAAAAGTCATCCTACAAGTGAATGCCATTCATTCAAGCTTAGTGGGTTTTATTTATTGGCACTCTGTATCAGCAAATACTTCAGGATCAGGTATCAGTCCTCTATATTGGCAGATACTTTAGAATCAGGTATCAGTCCACTGTATAGCTGTAAACATGGAGAATCAGGTATTGATACTCTGCATTGGCATATACTTCAGGATCAGGTATTGGAACTCTGTATTAGCAGATACTTGATGATCAGGTATCGGTACTCTATATTAGCAGATACTTCAGCATTAGGTATTGGTACTTTGTATTGGCAGATGTTTGAGAATCAGGTATTGGTACTCTGTATTGGCAGATGTTTGAGAATCAGGTATTGGTACTCTGTATTGGCAGATACTTGAGGATCCGGTGTTGGTACTTTGTATTGGCAGACACTTGAGGATCCGGTGTTGGTACTCTGTATTGGCAGACACTTGAGGATCCGGTGTTGGTACTCTGTATTGGCAGACACTTGAGGATCCAGTGTTGGTACTCTGTATTGCCAGATACTTGAGGATCCGGTGTTGGTACTCTGTATTGCCAGATACCTGAGGATCCGGTGTTGGTACTCTGTATTGCCAGATACTTGAGCATCCGGTGTTGGTACTCTGTATTGCCAGATACCTGAGGATCCGGTGTTGGTACTCTGTATTGCCAGATACTTGAGGATCCGGTGTAGGTACACTGTATTGGTAGATACTTGAGAATCAGGTACCGGTATTCTGTATTGGTAGATTCTTCAAGATCAGATATCAGTACTCTGCATTGGCAGATACCGTAGGATCATGTATTGGTACTTTGTATCAACAGATACTTCAGGATCAGGTCTTGGTTTTCTGTATCAACAGATACTTCAGGATCAGGTCTTGGTTTTCTTTATCAACAGATACTTCAGGATCAGGTATCCAACTGTGTATTAGCAGATACTTGAGGGTCAGGTGTTGGTCGTCTGTATTGGCAGAAACGTCAGGATCAGATATCGCCACTCTGTGTCAGGTATCAGTACTCTATATCGGCAGATACTTCAGGAGAACAGTATGCTAAATACTATTACAATGCAAAGGGTAGGAACTGGATCCAACAATAATACGTCAGCATTTTCAGCTTGAGGTAAAGGGGTTCCTCCCACTGTGCTTGTGGTCTCTTCGCCTGTTCACTTGTTTTGTGCACCTGTCTGAAGTACAGCTGAGCATCTGTAGCAACACTAGTCCTCTGTCAGGTCTCCATCTTCATCAGGTCTTTTCATTTTTTCTCATGTCACTTGTTCTTTCCTGTTCTCTTCATCCTCCTGTCTCTTAAGGGTGACCCTTGACTTCCATGTTAATCTCCATGTCTCTGTCTTTTTGTAGGAGAAGTATCAGCAGGAACAGGAGCGTCTGAAGAAAGAGTGGGAGAAAGCTCAAAAGGAAGTGGAGGAAGAGGAGAGGAAACACAATGAGGAGGTGGGCCATCACAGCATGCTTCCAAGACATGAATGAAATTCTAACAGACAGGATATTTTTGTATGAGTTATTAGCTTTAGCAAATTGTATTTGTGTTTGAAAAACATATTTAATGACCAATTAATTCAGAAAACTAGCTATAGTGTGATAAAGCAGAAAAACACCAATACAATACAACATGCAGGACAGGACACTTCAGTGCCTGGATTGATCTACAGTAGTATTGTCATCACGGTTACCTGATCAGTGATCAATTCCCAATAGGAACGACGGATTCTGGAAGAAACCGTGGCACCGTTGACCCCACACATGTCAAGTCTGGCCTCCTCCAGTGTGACGGAAGGGCCGCCCGTTTCCAAGCCTCTTCATGACACTATTGTCCTCTCATTGGCTGACTGGGAAAGAAAACAGGAACAGCTGGAGAAACAGACCAAGAAAAATGGGGAAGAGCACTGGTAAGATAATACACAAATATATATAGATATAGATATATATAAAACCCTTGTATCCCTCATCTCCAAAATGATTTTCCTTCCAGGAGGGCTGATAATAAATAAAGTTAAAATACTGTCATTTTTTCCTAGTAATTCTGGACCATTTACATTGGCCTAGTTATTATGAACTTCATTATGAGGTACAATGTTTTTTGCACTATAGCAACAATATTCTACTAGTTAAAATGCTTTTATCTTGCATTTTTTCTAATTTAATACAACATCTTTAATTACTAATAATTATATTCTCACAATAAAAAAATGACTGAAGTAGAATTTTGTAAATATTTAAATCTCAAATATAAATCTCAGTGTTTGGTATGTCCCGCTTTTCCTTTAATGACAGCGTTCAAGCTGACATGGAGTCCAGAAACCCTTGACTCTTTTGATCAGAAGTGATAAGACTTAGGCAAAGGTTAACATGATCAGTGTAACAGATTTGGCTAAAACTGAACAGAAACCTAAAAATCTTCAAATCTTCATTTTACTGCTTTACTTGGTTTGTTTTTTCATAGTTCTACAACTTTTATGTTAATTCTAGGTTTAAATGAAACAGTCCAAGACTTTTGGACCCCTCTGTGTGTGTGTGTGTGTGTGCATATATATATACATATATTTACTTTGCTAGAAAATGTGTTATACCAACAGCTCTGAGCAGACAGAAGCAATCGCACCTGCACAGCAGAATGGCCAGAGAGCAGAACTTCAGGAGAGTCAATCAGCAACACCACAACTACAGTTCATACAGGGTAACATTCCGCCATTTCCCATACAACTAAAACACAGTTCCAAGCATGTTGGCACAATGGGAAAAACATAAATATAAATTTAAACATTTGCAAATCCTCCTGACCATTATTCAGCTGAAAACAGTACAAAGACAAAAAAAATCTCTTTTTTTTTACAAAGACAAAAAAAAAATTCATATATCACTGGTAATCACTGGGGAGCTGTTGTAGATGTGAAAGTGGAATTTTTTTCCCTTTCTTGCTTGATATAACACATTCCTGGGTCCCCGTTGTCATATATTGCTCTTCACGTGTTTCATGTAATTTCCTAGATTTGTTACTGGGAAGCCACACTGTTGCTTGCAGAAAGTGGCTTGGCTGAAAAAAGCAAGGCAGTGTCTAGATGGCATCAAATGTTGCGTATGTACCCCTTAGCAACAACCGTGTCTTTACAGATGTGGAGGTTACCCACTAACACATCATGATAGACCCGGGCCTTTTCCTTTTTTTCCTTTCCCGAGAACACAATCTCAATTTTTCCAAAAGAAAAAATGGAAGACTCGTCAGACCACAGCAAACATTTCCGCTGTGTGTCTCAGACAAGCTTTAGCCCGGAGAAGTTGGCGATGTTTCTGGATGTTGTTGATATATGGCTTTGTTTTGCGTTATAGAGTCTTACTGGTGCTCGTGCACTGCATTAGTAATGGCAGCAACAAATTGTGTTTAATGACAAGGGTTTTCCAAAGTATTCCAGATTTTCATGCAGTGCCGTTCGAGGAAGCAAAGGTCATGGGTTTTGAATATTTGCATTTGGCCTTTTCCATTACGCACAGTGGTTTATCCAGATTGTCTGTATCTTTTGAGAATAGTATGGACTGTAAATGGTGAAATTCATTTAGGCTATTGGACTATTTGCTCAGTTTTTCAAGTGATGACGGAGCCTTTTTAGAAATGCTCCTTTTATACCCTATCATGACAACATTGCCTGTTACCTGTTACCCAGGTGTTTTGATCCTTCCACAAACTACCGAGTTATATGTTTCCACTGTCCCAACTGTTTTGGAATGTGTTGCAGGCATCAAATTTGGTTTTAGTGTGTTGTGCCTTTTTTTTCAACTGCATACCTATAAAAGACAGTTTCCAAATCACTGCTTTGTTTGTATTTACCCACTGTCCCAACCTTTCTGTAGACTGATTTACTGTGGTGTTTGTTCATGCAGATGGGACTTGGAGCTCCAAATCTGAGAGCAAACCAGAGTGGAAAAAAACAGCCTCTCTGGACCGGAATCTCAGCCCTTCACAGACACAACCTCCCAGGATGAGGAAGTGAGTGTTTGATATGCATATGTGCGTTCTGCATACGTATCTGTTTGTTCTCAGCTTGGCTCCGTTATGTTCAGCAGCATTTGAATGTTTCTTTGTTGGTAGTGCATTCAAGTATTTTGTGCTTGCTTCGTGGTCTTGCAAGTCACTGCTTAAGTTCCATGCAAAAGTCTGAACAACCCTGGTCAAATTAATAAGTTAACACATAACTCACTACAGAGAACACATTTAAAACTGGCACTTTCTACCAATTTTAGTGCATATTTTTAAATGGATGTAAATGTTTTGTGCAGAAGTTTCAAATTAAATTATAAAATCCACAAGCAAAATATTAAGTATCAGAGGCTCCAAGACGTATTGCAAATCTAAATAATAAAAAAATGATCCAAATAGTATTTTCATTTTGATATAAATGTGTTACTCATTTTGCCAACGTGATTCCAGAGGCAATAAAATCTAAACAAAATCAGCAAATACTGGCACAATGAGTAATACATTTATATGAAAATGACTGAAAATGGTTAGAAATCTTTTTGAGAATTTTCAACCTTTTTTTTGAGATTTTGATTTTTGATGATGTTCAAGAGGAGCTCAGACACAGAGAGGGAATCCATTAGGCAGGATTTATTCAACAAAAATACAAAAATGCCAAAAAAGTGAAATACAAAAAAGTCCAGAAAGTACAACACTCAGAAGTTCTCACACACAAAACAGAAATCTCAAAAATCACCAAAGCCCAGAAGGTTATTCAAAATGACGCAAAAACCCCACAAAGATCTAGAAATTGCCACAAAAAAATACACAAACTGTGAAAACCAAGGGCATGAGGGCATTTTATGTTATTATAAAATGTTCCATAACTTTTACAATGCCCATATTTTATGGGTTTTTTTCCCAATCATTTTTCCTGTTCATTTCAGCAAAACAAAACAAACAGTACCTGTGCATCAACATGGAATTTGACCAGGGGTGCTCAAACGTTTGCATACAACTGCAGGATGAATCATATTTCCCCATTCTCAAAAATTACATTTGTTAAATTTCACATTTTCTTTTGTGTACCATCATACATGACATACTGCATATTAGGGGTGCTATTAATGATCCCCACTGTTATGCTCAATGGGAAGAAAAGGGGAATATAAAGCACGCAAGCAAGTAAGCAAACCAAAGCACTCTGCTTGCTTTCTCATGTTTGTGTATGTTATGTGTATGCGTGCGTGCGTGGTCAGGACGGGCTCGTATGAAAACATTTTGGGAACGCACCCATCTCAATCACCTCCATCATCACAAGACACACCGCCCCCATCACCAAGCAGGTAGGATGTCTTTCAGTCATCCACTTAAACATGGGAGATGTTTTATTGGTGTGAAACCTCAGCAGCAAATATATTATATAAACATAAATTATCTATGAAATTCTGCATTGCTACAAATAGACCTCCTTGGACAAGACTCCTAACAATACTCTACCATTTTGGGTCACTTTAGATAACAGCTAAATTAGCTCCTGGGGCTGCAACATTTCTTCTCAAATATCAATCCTATAATGTTCCTGTAATAATGATCCTAGAATTATTGCACAATATATAATATTAACTGAATTATTTACACCGTTTTCTATGTGGTCACTGTACTGTACACCTTAGAATGTGGTGGTTCATGAAGTCTAAGGAGATGAATAAAGTTAAAAGTGAGGTGCAAACGTAATAGCCTGAATTTAATTTCTACTTTTTCTGATGTTTTTCCCTGAAGTCTATGAGATTTTATGCCGTGAAATACATTTTAGATGACTGCTATTCAACCTCCCTTTATCCCTTAGAATTAAATGGGCTGGTTTTGTTACTACACCTGTAAGAACAATACAAACTATATGGACAAAAGTATGTGGACACTTTCGTTTATTAGAGTTCAGGTGTCACATGTATTGCTAACAGGAGTATAAAATCAAACACAAATCCATGAAGCTCCATAGACAAACACTGTTAATCAAACAGACCATACTAAAGAGCTTTGTTACATCATTAAATGTTGCCACCTTTGCCACAAGTCAGATCCGCAACGGTCGACTATCAGTGCTATTATTGTGAAATGGAAATATGTAGGAGCAACAACAGCTTAGCCACGAAGTGGTAGACCACACAAGCTGAAGTGTATGGCATAAAAAAGGCCTTTTATCACTTACTGTAGAGTTCCAAACTGCTTCTGGAAGCAGCATCGGCACAAGAACTGAGTTCCATGAAATGGAAGCCTAAGATCACTATGCACAATGCTAGGCTGGAGCATTGTAAAGCATTCCGCCACTGGACAAAGGAACATGTTCTCTAGTGTGATGAGTCATGCTTCACTGTCTGGCAGTTCTGATGGATGAATCTGGGTTTGGTGGATGCCAGAAGAACGCTACCTACCAGACTGCGTAGTGCTAAGAGAGAAGTTTAGGAAAGGAAGGATAATGGGACTGGGAATGATTTTCAGGGTTACAGCATACAAGGACATTTTAGACAATTATGCGTTTCCAACTTGGCAACAATGGCAACAGTCCAGGAAATATTCTTTCCTTTCTTGAACCTCCACTGAACATTTTTTGCCAGCTCCTATAGCAAAATGGTTTTGTAATGGAACAAGCTCATATAGGTGTGATGGTCAGGTGTCCACATGCTTTTGGCCTTAGAATGTGTATTCTGATTGGCTGCCCTGTATTGTGCCACATTTAAAAAGCAGTCTGGATTAAAACACATCTTGTAACTTCATGATTAATGAATCATGAATATGTGGGACTAAACTGCTGTAGGCTAAATATGAATATGTAAACGTGTTGGGGTTTTTTTTGTGCAGTAACAAAACAGCTTATTTTTTAACAGTTTAACAGATTCGGGCCCCTAAAATTATATATTAGTTTTGCAGTAGTCACAAATTGATTCGTAGTGATAAGATGTAAGATTAATAACTGAATAGTAAGTACACAGTTTAAGTGGTTAAGCAACCAATTACTGCACCAATCCTGCCAAGTGAAGATTTCCACTACACAACAATGACCCTCCCACTTTTCAGGATCTGAACTGTTGGGTGTCTCATCACCGTGGTGTAATCTTCACCGGACACGACTGATGCTGTTAGTAGAGCAAGATGACACATTATCCAGTATTAGAAAAGAAAATATGCATGCAACTCATTTTTAGTACAGTGAGTGTATGTAAACATTTACAGGTATTTTTGCATTTCTGATTGAGTCTTGTTTTCACTGCACCTCATATATGGGTTATAATGTGAGCTCATTAGCCTCTATGGGTATCAATGTCTGTTGTTACAAGGTGTTAATAGCTTCAACCACTGTCCTCTGCATTTTGTCTTGTTTGTGCACCAGTATCTTTATACTGCGCTTATGTACGTGTTCAGTATTTGCAATGTGTGCATTTATCATATGCCATGTTCTTGCAGCACCCAAATTTAAACATCAATCAAGAAAATCTTTCTCTTATTCTTTTTTTTTTATACATTTATCAAATGGGGATGTTGTACTGTATTATGGCATATCATACTGTATGGTATTGTATGCTCTATTGTGACTACCCTCTGGCAAGTGTATTAGCTTGGGGCTAACATATTAGCTACGTATGCTCTAGTAAACTAAAAATTGAAATAAAATTGAAATTGATATTTGGCCACTTCTTATTTCTTCTGTACTGTATTGCATCATATTATATTGCATTGTACAATTGCATTATACATTTTATAAATGTATTCAACTCCAGTAACAATAATACAGTTTTTGTATTGTATCAAATTGTATGGCACTGTATCCTATTGTATTGTATCATGGCGTGATTAGCATATTAGCTTGTGGTTAGTGTTAGCTTGGGGCTAACATATAGTGTCTGGCTACAGTTCAGACACTAAGCACAGCTTTTGTTTAAAATATTGCACTTTATTACATTGAATGCTCTAATGAATTGAAAATGGAAGCATTAGCATATTAACATATGGCCTGTGTTCAACCACCCCTTATTTTTGCTGTTTTGAAAACTGAATAGAGACATCATTCTATGGTTTTGTATTGAATCTATATCTATGTATTATAAAAAAGTAACTAGCATATTATCTTTTGGGTTGTGTGTTACCTTGGGCCTAGTATATTATCTTGTAGCTAGCTTGTTATCTTGGGGCTAACGTGTTGGACAAAGGATAGTGTGTTACCTTAGGGCTAGCTTGTGGCTAGTGTGTTAACTTGGAGCTAGTTTATTTTCTTATAGCTACCTTGTTAATTTGGGACTTGTTTATTATCTTGTATCTAGCTTGTTAACTTGGGACTAGTTTATTATCTTGTAGCTAGCCTGTTACCTTGGGGCTAAAATAATAGCTTGTAGCTAGCTTGTTACCTTGAGGCTAAAATAATAGCTTGTGGTTAGGACATTAGGACAGGGCACCACAGAGCATAGTTTTTGTTTCAATTATACTTTTTATATAAAAAATGTATCAAAACTAAACAGTACTGCATCGTATCAAATCAAATTCTGAATTTTGTGTAATATTATGTTCCTACTGTAGCGCTGACAGCCATTAACCATGCTGTAGAACCTTTCATGTTTGTCTTTCCAACTGAACGAGTTGTAGGCTGAACTAACCGAACAGATGGTTCGGATCATGCACACAGTTAAGAGTTAAACAGCTACAGTATATACATAGTGTCCATGTAAAAATGGTAATATCAATTTTCAAGATCGGACGATCGAAAAGTCGGAACACTGCTATGTCTCCAACTTCTACTCCTGGCCTATTTCCACTCGTTTTCACTCTCTCGGCTATAAAAATGGAGAAAACTGCTTCACCACTACAGGCAGTAGTACTAGTAGTACTACTGACCCTGGATCAGAGTCTGCCATTTTTACTGTATCATAAACACTGATTATAGATCAGCCCTCCTATTCCTGAGGTGAATACAGACCCTGCACAGAGCCGGTATTATGTGGGTGGTGTATCATTCTCAGCAATGCACTGACACTGACGTGGTGGTGGTGTGTTAGTGTGTGTTGTGCTGGTGTGAGTGGATCAGACACTGCAGTGCTGCTGAACACCTCAGTGTCACTGCTGGACTGAGAATCGTCCACCAACCACAACTATCCAGCCAACAGCATCCCATGACCACTGGTGCAGGACTACAGGATGTCCAACACAAACTGTGCAGCAGCAGATGAGCTGTAAGGTGGGCCAGCAAGGTAGGAGTGCTAGTGAGTGGATACAATGGACACAGTGTCTCACCAGCACAACACACACTAACACACCACCATCACATCAGTGTCACTGCAGTGCTGAGAATGATCCACCACCCACATAACGCCTGCTCTGTGGTGCTCCTGTGGTGTTGTGTGTCCATGTTTTCATAGGCCTTACAGAAGTTCTGTATTGTTTGGTGCCCTCTGCAGGTCCGTGAGTGGTAAGAAGCTTTGCTCCAGTTGTGCACATCCGCTGGGTAAAGGTGCTGCTATGATTATTGAGACATTGGGGCTCTACTTCCACATCCAGTGCTTTAAGGTAAGCGCAGATGTGCATGTTGAATGAAACTGGGGAAGATTTACTTAGATAAGATTTTCCAGAAAGGAGCCGCTGTGGTGAAAAGTGGGAACTGAGGCAATAGGTAGACACTGGGGTTAATTATGTTGTTCAGAGTGGTTCAGTGTAAACTTGTGCATTGTAGAGAAACTTGCTGATGCTGATTTCATTACAGTAGTGGTGATAGGACCCAGAGAGGCGCAATGTATAGCTATGTTATTTACTGTCCAAAACGTTTGTATATTTAATATTACTAATTGTAAAATGGGGCTGTTTTGGATTAACTTGCAATGCACGTTGATATAATAAGATTTGAGACGGATTCTATTGGTCTATCCATCATGAATATTCATAAACTTGAAAGAGTAAATAGAGCTTTTAAGCAGTGGAAAAAAACTTGAGGATAAAAGTTTGTGCAACAAAATACACTCATCATCAAATTAAGAGTTCATGAATAGTTCATAATCAGCTGACAGGAATGAAACTTGGTGGGTAGGTTTGACATTGTGATAATGCGAATGACTCAAATTTCACGCTCAGCCACACCACTCAGTGACGTAAGCATGGTAGGGCCTTATCACTGTACCTGACTGACCCAACACCCACGATTATGGACATTCAGCGAGCAGTGATGCCCTCAATGAGTCATCCTGTTAGTGCCAGCACCACTGGCAGACAGCTGCATGACGCAGGACTACATGAACACAGACTGTTACAACGACTGCCCTTAACACCCACGTCAACGTCACCAAAGACTGCAATGGTGTCGTGCCAGACTGTCATGGAGTAACTCAGAATGGCAGCGGGTCATCTTCAGTGACGAGTCCCGCTTTTGTCTTGGTGGCAACAACCAACGAATCCGTGTGTGGAGGCACCGTGGTCAGCACCAAGACGAACGGTTTATTATCACGATTCACAGCCACCTCCACCCCTACCGCAAAATCTGCAGGAAGTACGTGAGAACATTCAAGATGCATGGGATGGATTATTCCAGGACACCATTAGGAACGGTGGTATACTGAGAGACACTACGTCTGTATGTGTAGCTCAATAAATATTACCCATATCAGTCTAAATGTATCATCATTTAATGTTCCTGGCAACCTTTATCTTCCTTCCCAATAGCACTGCAATCCCACACTTCCTTCTGGACTGTTCGATTCTTTTGATGATGAGTGTATATATTAGAGGTGGCGATATGGCAAATGCACCACATCAAGAGTATATGTGGTACTTTAAGACTTATTCATTCAGACATCTCATTAGTTGGAACTGTTAAGTGTAACCTGTAGAGCCTTTAAGACAACCAACAACACCCATTTAATGAATGTCTAAACTTTTGATTGGTACTGTAGAGATATGTGATCCATCTGCACACTTCAGTAGTATAACTGTTTTTTGATTGCTGCAATTGTGCGAGTAATGCTAGAAATATTTATTTAGACTGTTTTTGGTATGATATAAGGTCAGAAAAATAAATCAAGTGGATAAATAAAGACAGTATCATGAGGGCCAGAGTCACGATAACGATTAAGGAACAATATAAGGTGCAGCTCTAGTGTGTATATGTATGCATGTGTGTTTGGGCTCCAGACCAAAAAAGAAAACTGGAACCATCGGTGCTTCTATTGTAAACAAGCCTACTGGACTCCTATGGACGTGCCATACTAGATTCTAAGGCAAGATTTGGCAGATTAAAGGTGGGGTATCTTGAAGGTGGGAGGAACTTTAGGGGCAGATACGCAAGGCTGGGAAGCCAGGTAGTTGACATAACTGCTAGGAAGCTGAGTATCACAACTGTATCACACCTTCATTAGTCTTTACATAAGTGGGTTTCTATATGTAGCCTGATGGAGGCAGTGCTGCTCTACAGAATACAACATGACTAACAACACCTTGAGTGCTAGTTGTAGGTGGGAATGCTCTATTAAGACTGTGCACCTCTCTGTGTTGTGTGTTGCAGTGTGGTGTGTGTAAAGGGCTACTTGGTGACACAAGCGCAGGAACTGATGTTCGGATTCGGAACGGCGTGCTCAACTGTCAAGACTGCTATATCAAATCACGTGGTGAGTGGAAACCGAAAGTCAGCAGACTTGCTTATGACACCCACTCTATTAACGCTTTCCAGAGTAGTACTGAGTTTTGAGCATCTCTAGAGGATTCAGAGCAACCCACTTTAAGGAGATCTGCCCACTAGGTCTGAGAGTTATTTCTGAAATGGTTTAATAGTGGTGGGAATTTTCAGAGGCCCCCTGGTATTGCGAAAGTCACGATAAGCAATCTGCTGACTATTTCGTATTTTACACTGTTACAGTCACATAGGAATCAACTGCTCTTTGGCATCCATGCATCGCGAGTTAATGCATTCCCGCTTTACTGTTTACTCAGTGCAAATGGTCTTATTGTTCTAGTACCAAGCTTTTCATTTGAATATGGAATTTCTGTTGTACAATATTGATAATTGGTGTCTGCGAACTGATAAGACATTCACAAACTACCCTGATAGAAAGAGGATAGCGGACCACCGTTGGCCCACTAACAGCAAAGCTGGCAGTCCACTGGTGTTTTGCTCAGTGTTTTTTCGGGGGGGCAGTGGTTAAGCCTTAGTTGAGTCTTAGACAAAATGGCACTTTTAATTGCTTGTTTTCCACTCAGTTTACGTATTTCCTTCATTCTTATGTTCATTATCTTTATAAATGTGTTTAGTAAGTAACATGTTTAGCAAGTAATGTGTTTAGTAAGGCCTAGTCCTTTTTTTTCCTTTAAGGCGTTTATAAGTTAGTTTATTTATATAAATAAAAGTCTGTGTGCATCACAGACTGCTGTGTGCTGTGCTCAGTCTGTGTGCATAAAAGTCAGTTATCTGGGTGGTCCGAAGGTGGACCAAGAGTGGCAAACAGTCAGTGGGGTGTTGACCTGATCAAGTCAGCAGTCCGATATATATGCTTGCTATCGGGGTATCACTATAATATGCTGTATCTTTTTCCCCCCATGCTATATTGTTTAGCCTATTGGCTTACGTTCAGTCGACTAATTATGTCATCAGCGTATGTTTTCCTTCATGTTGCATCTAGTAGTGGGTAGTATTCCTTCTGAAATTCTTGCTTCGGTGCGAGCTTTGTCAAGACAGTTCTACCGATATGCCACAAGTAAGCACAGGTAACAAGATGTGGCTTGCTTATGTATGTTTCACTTTACAGCAGTCCTCAACTGCTAAAACATAAAGACATGGCAGGTATTTTGGAGTTAGCCTTACTCTCACATGAACACCAGAGTAAGGGCCATGCTGATTTCTGAGAAGTCCCCTGACTAGGTCAGCTGCATCGGACAAGGCCGCAGTCTCCTGGCCTTATATGCTAAACAAGCCATGGACCAGCTTGTAGTGAAGCAGGAAACGAGAATTCAGGCTTGAGTGTACAAGACGTGCATGTGGGACAAATGGCTTGGGGCTTTAATGTCTGATCCATAAACCATAAACTTATTATGGTGGTTGCATCGTTATTAAAACTGTGTTGTGGACCAGTTTGGCCTGCTAACTAAGCTATTGTTAGCTCAGCTAGTTCCAAACATTACAGAATGGGTTTTGACATTCTTTCACTTTAACACCAGTCTCATAACTCAACACCGAGTCAGCAAAACCAAGCCTGTACTGAGATGTACGGCACTGTTTGGGTCTAGCCTGCTTACTAAGCTAGCGTTACGTTAGCCAATCCGGCTACAGATTCAAACACCATAAAACAAGTTTAATTTCGCCTTTCATAACCAGTTACTTGACTTCACTCCTTTAGATTCGAATCTGAATTATCATCTAAACTTGCTTTAGATAGCAGAATCAAACTTGTTCTTCGGTGAGCAGAGCTGTTATCATGCTAGCTAGCTAGTTAGCTGCACTGTTTAACCTTTAGCAGTTGTTAGATGGTTTGACATTTGTTGAATGATGGCTTGAAAATCATGTACTGCTGTAAACGTTCTGGTTATTTTTGATTCTAACCACTTGATTGCCTCAAGATACAGAACAGCTAGATCTGAACTCGTGTCTTTTGAAGTACAGAAAACATTCACACTTTAATGCCAAATGTAAATGGCCTCACTAATTATTGACTTATGTGCACACTGCCTTACAAAGCTTGTCTTTTCCCACAGCTGCTGGCCAGCCCACCACTTTGTGACACCTTTGCCAAGTCTACCGAAGCCCAGACCATTCCTG
Organism: Semaprochilodus insignis; assembly: GCA_034552555.1. NCBI lineage: Eukaryota > Metazoa > Chordata > Actinopteri > Characiformes > Prochilodontidae > Semaprochilodus > Semaprochilodus insignis. The sequence goes on along the minus strand of CM067500.1, from coordinate 5,262,054 downwards.
CGGAGAAGACATGAGCTGACGTTTTACTTCTGGAGCGATTTCCATAAAGCACAACGACCTACAAATCACCCTGTGACACACATGGATTAAACTGGAACTGTATGGAGCATTCGATCATCGTTCTGGACTCTTAACGTCGATACGTCATTCTGACCATTGTAGACGCATGAGCGTACATTATGGTAACAAGTATTAGACCTCACATTAGCTTGTTGTACAAAGTGGAACTTTCCACGTCGATTAGCAATAACAATACAGACCCGCGTTTTTAACGAGAAAGGTCCCCCTAAAATAATAACTACACTGATGGAGTTGCACAAGAGGTAGGGGTATCAATTAGTTACGTCAGCGGTTTTGCACATTGGATCCTCTATCCATGACTTTCAGCAGTTACTAAAGGACAATTGCAACAAAAGAATCCCCTATTTTCCAGTTTTACACAATGTATTCATTTTTATTTTAGAGGTGTTTGTGGGGAAATGCTTTTAAAGTAAGACATAGCACAAATAAGACCTCCAAGGCTTCCATAGGGCAAAAACAGAGCCGTGCACGTAATCATCCTTAAGTGTTCTACCATAGTAACATTCATCTGAAATCTCTAATGACAATTAATAGTGTTATTTTTTCACTCATTTCATATTCAAGTCTTAGCTTTAAACTAAGATCTTCAAATCTAATGATGTGTCTCTACAAACATAGAACTACAGACAGAAATGTCCAGGCCGTGGCCTTTCCTGTGGATCGTCATGGATAAGCGAAAGCTTATGGATGTGAGGAAAAAAAGCAGGACTGATGCCTTTGAACTTTTGGTGTTGGAGAAAACTTTTGAGAGCATCCTGGACGCCACTGAAGAACACAGACGAATGAATTCTCGACCGACTCAAGCCTCATCTTTAACCCGAAGCTAGAAAATCAGGATGAAGCTCTTATATTTTTGGGCATATTAGAAAAGAGATTGGGAAACATAGTTGTGCTTGGAATAGTTAGGGGAGAAGAGGATGGCCGGCATCAAGATGGATGGAGACAATCAGAAGAATCGTTAACAAGTCATTAAAGAGCCTGAAGACCCAAACGAATGTGACTGATCACCAGGGATCGGAACCTACTTGACAGTTCTTAATGGAGCAGTGTGTAGCCTCTAGCTATGAGGTTGCGTATTGCTATCTACTAACACCCTCACCCTCCTCTATCCCTCCATTTCATCGGGTTTTCTCCTACTTCAGTGCCTGTTCTGATTTACTGTTTTCCTTTATGTTTTTGCTCCTTGACGTTGAGGATTCACCCTCATTTGCTTTGTCTTGTGCGTTTTGTCCTAAACAATAGGTACAATCCTGTATTTGTCAAAATTTGGGTTTTCAAGCTTCTCAAAACATAAAATAGTAAGGCAGCACCAGCTCCAGCGGTTCTACCCAGCATGCTTATATCATCAGTACAGCATAGTAACTCAGTGTTTCAAAAGTTTTATCGTGTTTTTAATGTTATTTCAGTTCAGGCTCTGCTTACTTCATTGCCCTTAGTTGATTTAGGCTGTCAAAACATTCTGATTATTCTTTAATGCAGGTAGCTTTTTCCGGAATTTACTGTTCCACATTTAATGGTACTACAGTTACATTCTGGCACCTGAGGCATTGTAATAAATGCTGCACCATTTAAGGTGGAATGGGGTGTCATTTTGTCATGTCAGCAGTTTTGCCCTCTGGGTACTCTATCCATGATTTTCAGCAGTTACTAAAGGACAATTGTAATATTTTTCTCCAAGAAAAATCCCATATTTTTCCATAATTTGGGTTCTCAAACCTCTCGCGACATGAAATAGTTATCCAGCACAGGTGTTCTAGTCATTTATTCCACTTATCAAGCAGTTCTACAGCATAGTAACTCAAACGTTACAAATACAGTTTTGTTTTTAATGTTAATTCAGTTCAGGCTCAGCTTACTTCATTACCTTCTGCTGAGCTGAACATCCTAATTAATATTTTAATGCAGGTAGTTATTTTCCTGGAATTTCATGTTCCACCTTAAATGGTGCTACAGTTACATTCTAGCACCTGAGGCGTTGTAATAAATGCTGAACCATTTAAGGTGGAAAGGAAAAGATTTACCAAAAAGCTGGCGAATAGGAAGCCGACTTTAGACTAGTTTACACGAGGGTAGTATATTTGGAAAGGAGGTTTAAACTGTCAAAATATCTTAGATGGAGTTTAATCCACAGAGCTACCAATAACTGTGCACTTTGATAGGAGGTTTCAATAAGGGTTCTTTTGGCTTCTTCCAACCGGTACTATTGGACCTCCGAATTCAAGTTGCCACTTCAGCATAAACATGTGGAAGGCATGCTCTACAGCCAGTGCGTGGTTTGCCAGTTCTGGGTTACTGTGGAAATATTGCTCTGTTGGATGGTTAAGCTGATTGTATGTAGATATAAAGGGCTCATTGATGGAAACACAGTTTTGTATATTACATTCTATTGCTGATAATAGACAACCCCCCGCTCCCCTAGCCACGCAATCTTGCACACTGCTCCCAAGTGTTTTTAGAGCCACATCATGTCTTGCATAGTTTCATTCATTTAGCACAGGCTATAATGTTGCATAGCTGTACTTCATGGTTGAAGTATAAAGGTGGATGTTTTGTCAGCATATAGCTAAGCAGAAAACATTCCGTCCGTGTCTGAGCCCTGGTTGAAATGTATCTGGATTTGTTGTTATTTGAAATCACCATTTACCTGATAGCTAATGTTGTAGCTCTACTTAGCTACCGAGAAAGAAGTAAAGCCGAGTGCGATGGTATGTAGAAATACATCCCTCAACACTCTGAGCAGAGCTATCTTGTTCAGTGCCCTGTGGAAGCCTGTTGGAGAGTCAGCTTAGGAGCCACATGTGCTATTCTTGGGAGGGAACACCTTTGAAATGTTCCTTTTAATTCAAATGATTGTGAAACGAGAAAAACAAAGATAAGCGTAACAAGCAATGGTTATCCCTTCACCCATTAGCTTCGGACCTTAGGAAGTCAATGAGCCTGTCATTAGTGTGATATTCCCAACGTCCTGCGATATTTGGTTTGAATTCTGCTGGAAGATGAATGGGATATACAGCCTTCAGTGAGGCAACGTTTATTTTCTCCTACAGCCTTAATAGTAGGCGCTATATGCTGCATGATTCTGCGAAGGGTTGATCCTGAAGGGAGTGACTGGACATTTTTTTTCTTTCCTTATGGTTTAAAAAAAGAAATGAAAAAAAAAAAGGATTTGTTAACTTGTGTGGTTTTAAGTTAATTGCTGTGTTAACCCGTTTTGAGTATTCTTTCTTTTCCATTTTGTATTTTTTTTTCTTTTTCGTTCTCATTTGTCCTCTTTATTTGTGGTCCCACATTAGCCTAGCTTGCGGTTTAAAATGCATGATGATGTTTTGGGATCTCCCTTAAGTAGTGGAATGAACACATTTCCATTTGGTTGTTCTTTACATTGTAATTGGGTGAGGAAGTAAGAAACCTAGGTCGTTTGCCTTTACAGACCGTTTTCCGTTTTCTGTTGTTCCAGACGGCTGTCGAGTCATATACATTGCTATGTTGTGCCTTAAGAATGATTGCACATTTGAAGGAAGGCTGTGTGGTTGTGTTCTGTATGCAACATCCAGAGCTACACATTCGAATCACATTATTATGACCACCAGCTAATATCCAGAGTGAGCGCTGTGTGCTGCGCGGAGGGCAGCTAGACGGGTTGGAAGTGACTCAATGAGTTCCTGGTAGGTTGTCACAGCCGTGCTGACTGCAGTGCATCCCACAGGATCCATAGAGCAAACACGACGATCGAGATGGTCCCGCAGATGCTCAATTGGGTTCAAGTCAGGGTAGTACTTAGAAGTCGTGGTCATGCTCTTCCAACCAATGTCTGACATTTCTAGCCGTGTGACATATGGCATTGTCTTGCTGGTAGATCCCATCCGCCCCAGGGAGGACAATCAGCATGTATGGCTCTACATGTTCTGCATGTATACGTGTGTGTGTGCCTTCCACATGGATGGGTGGGCCCAGAGAATGCCACAAAAATGTGACGTCCTTCATGAGCTACATGCCGCTGTCGCCATCGAAAGTAGGAAGTGGTCATAATAATGTGACTCGACTGTGTATATTGCTTTGTGTTTTTTTTGGGGTTTTTTTGCAAATGCTAAAAGATATATGCACAAATTTCTCTATTTCTACCATTGTCTTTCTAATCATAAAACCTTGCCAGCTGCATAACAAGACTTGTAATCATTTGGCTGTCGTGAATGATGTTTTATGCCACAGTAGGGCTCGGCATGCTCTCGAAATATGTTTTAATATCCCGAATCTGTTTTAAATAATCAGGAGGAGATGGTCATATGATGAAGTTGCTACATGCAGCAGTTTGTCTTGTCGGTCTTATTTGCATAGACTAATCTATAAGTAAGATATAAGAATAATGATGAGGAGCAGGATAATGTAGCCTAAGGGTTTTGTTACTCAGAAGGGGAAATGGGCCGTGTGTTAAAGCTCTGTATTTATTTTATCACCTTAAGGACGATGAATAGGACAACCTGGCAACCCTTGTAATGCAGTGGGTTTTATAGCAAGTGTATGTTTATAAATAAACTATTTTAAATGCGCTGTCGCTTCGGGGCATGTGTATTTCACCGGTCTGAACGGTCTCATAGTAAGAAAAAACAGTGCTCAATTAGCTATTCGTTAAAAAATCCGCAAATAGAAGTAGAAAAAAATAAAGCTTCATATTGAACGGAACATTGGAACCTACAGGATGCCCCAGCAGTCTCTAGTGCCGTGGTCACCCGACCCTGGTCCTCTAGACGTCTACCATCTTGTGGAATCTACCGCATTGTGGAATCGTACCTCACTAAGTTTCTCCGACTCTGTTAAACTTTTGGTGGGCGGGGCAAAAGATGGCAGCCTTGTGATTGGTTAGGAAAGGCTTATAGAAGCATTACCCGAGATTTTAACCACCCAGCTTACATGGAGAATGGAAGAATATGGTGAAATACAGCAGACATTTATTAGACACTGGGACATATTCATAAGACATACCCGTATGTATATTGTGGCCCAGATGATTAAGATGAACCTTATTGGAAAAAGAAAAATTAGGTTGATTTGATGTCCAACATCCAAGAGTTTCAGTAATGCAAGCTTTTGCATTAGCCTATAGCTCAGGGTTTAGGTCAGAAGTCAGGACTGGTCAGCAGCACAGGGATTTGTATGACCTATCTGTGTAATGCATGCTGACTGCTGCAGTGATCATTGATGAACAAAAACATTAAAACCATATAAAAGCCAAGAAGGATAAATAATACTGTTCTGATTACTGCATAATATGACATAAGGTACAGCTTAATACTCCTTTATTAAATAATAAATAGCATAAACAGTCGCACACCGGTTGCCTAAAACTGTATCATGTACTGGTCTATACTGATTCTCTACATAGAGGCATCTCTATACAACTCAGGGTGTACAGGTATGGGATAAATTCATGAAGCCTACCTGCAACAATGTCATCAAGTTGATCATAATGTCACAAATTCAAAATAAAAGTCATATGTGGAACAGCAGGGTTAAGGCAGGTTGCAACCCCAGAGTGGCTTTATTAGACCCCATTCCATTACTCGTCATCCAGATCACAGGCTGGGGTCAAGCCAGCATGTGCAGTACTGCGCAGGCCCAGGAGGGGGTAGTATGTGACAATTAGTGAGGTATAAAATAAACACTTCAACTAGCAAATAAAACAGTGTTTCTCAACCCAGCGACAACGTGCCCTGCACGTTTTAGTGCACCCCCTGCTTTAACACACCCCCTGCAACTCAGAAAGGGCTTGTTAATGAGCTGATAAGTTGAGCTGATCAGGTGTGTTGGGAACAGGGGAAGCTCTAAAATGAGAACGGCAGGACCAGGGTTGAAAAACACGGGCCCAAACCATGGTTCTCATTAAAGTAGGCCTACACTGTGCAGGGTTTTGTTCTTGCTCCTTCTTCTTTGTCTGGTCTATGCAGCAGATTATAATGAAACAGCCATGTCATGGTAGTGTCCTGCACTCCATCAACACCTATCACTACACAGCAAACTGGACTTTTATCAGGCCAGACACTTTTGCATGCACCATCCATTGTTTGATCACCGCAGGCTGGAGTATAGATGACCACAACTTGTCACAGATAAGCTGGGCTTAAGCCTTAAGGTAAGCTGAGTCATGGCCTTACAGGTCTTTCTCCTTTTTAGGTGGTGCGCTATCTTGCAAAACTTGTGTACCACACCTGAACTCCAGTTTAAGCACTACATTAATGATAATGGCATCAAGCCACTCACGTAATTAGTTGCCCTGGCCCTGGCAATAATAGATGTAGGTAGAACTTAACATTGTTAACCTAAAAAAGGCCTAGGTCTCGATTTCTAGCACTTCGATATTTTGCCCAAATCATTTAGCTCTAGTCTAAGGGCACGTTAAAACGGACTTGAAATGAAGCCGGTCTCTCTGATAGGCTCCACTGTATGATAATTAAGCTTTGTTCATTCCTATGTAGACTTTTGAGCTGTTCTTCTAAACCTCCACCCCACAATTTCTGTGCAAGGTCCTGGCAACCAGACTAACAGCCATGATTTCACTAGCTAACATAAAACACAATTTTGTTGTTTAACTAATTATGCATCACATGTACACTATATCTCATAAATAAGCTCTGTGTTCAAAGCTTCCTCCTTCTATTACGTTTTTGCTTTAGAATAGTTTTAGATGAACACATTTCATATTACTTACTGGAAACACCTATCAGTTATATATAAATATGAAAGCATGTAGTAGTAATGTCATTTTGTCTACACATACAACAGATATGTTGTTATAATAACATGAAGATAACACTGAAATTACATTGCTTGTTTTTTTTTTTTGTTTTTTTTTTTGCTGTTGTAGTTTATCCAGCCTTGTACTTACTTCCCATCTTTATACTGACGAGTTTGAGTGTACAGCTGCGTTAGAGCAGTGTGTGGAAATATAGAGGAGTAGCCTAATACATATTTATAAAAAGGTATTGGTACTGCAGTTACTGAAATATTGACTCCAGGTATAAAATACCAGGTATTTCAGTGGAGATTAGAGTTACACTAAACTGTAAGCATTTTATCTTAAAAAGTATCACAACTAAAAAGAATGAAGCCCAGCGACTGAGCTTAATGTAAGAAGCAGGGGTGGGTGGATCGATACCTAAATATCGATACTCCTGATCCTGGCGTTTACTTTTAAGAATCGATTCCGGCACAAAAATATAGATACAATTAGTTTATTTATTGAGTAGGATGGACGTGTATCAGATATCTCAATGGAAATAATACAAAATGCTGCTGTATATGATGGTGATGTAGTAGAGGAACTATGTTTCCTTCCGCCTTCTTCTTCTGCTTCCCAAAAAAGGCTGGTGAGTAAGAAGCTCCTTCAGACATAGTACAGAAGTGACTCTGAACTGTGGGAGACTTCTCTAAATGACTTATCAAAAGACTCACAAGCAGAAGTCAGTTTAACATGGCTCTTGTATACAACATGCTACAAACACTGCAAATGCCAAGCAGAATATTAGATATACTTAATCTAATTATACTTGATATAATGCTTAATGTTACTTAATGCTTAACCTCCATTATATATATATATATATATGTATAATGAACTTTTAAATGTAACTATTCAAATATTAATCTAACACATTTTCAATCGACAGTACTAGTTTAAGTGGACATAATTTTGAATTTTATGAAACACGGTATTTGTTATTACTGAACTGGATTATGTTATTATAAAAGAAGCACAGAAAGACTCCGATTTTTGAATGTCAGATATTTATCATTTATCGTTTATCGTAAAAACACAAGCTTTAGTATCAGTATCGGTATCGGGATATTAGCCTTGATATGACTTGAAGTCAGTGGTATCGCCCATCCTTAGTCCGAAATGTCACTGCATCTCCCATCTATACCCTCAGACACACACGTCATCGCTGCGCGACATTGTTGTGTTACCGCTATCTCAACGTCATCACACCGCGCGGCAGCCCAAGGAGCAACGTGAGTGACTGAACTACATCAGAAACGGAGCTGTTTACTGTGCTTAGGCGGTAAAGATGAGGGAAACACCGCTATCAAACTGCGAGCGGCTCTTTCTCCTTAAAGCGATCGAAGAGAAAAAGGTAAGTGGCGGAAAAGTGACCGAATTTATCCACCGAGACCTGAAATCAACGTAATCTTTAGGTACAGTTAACGAATAAACAGCCTATAAGGCACGCAAGTTACTACCGACACCTTTTAAACAAAACATGCATCTAGTAACAAGAACTTAAAAAATACACCTCCTTTTCTCTGCACTCATAATCCATGTTTGCTCCATGCTCTAGTTACCATAGAGGAGCAATTTGTAGTTCTGCAGTTACAGACTGTGGTCCATCTGCTTCTCTGGATGGTTTGTTAGTTAGCCTCCTTTCACCATGTTCTTCAATGGTCATCACCCTCACAGAGCAGGTATTATGTGGGTGGTGGATCATTCTCAGCACTGCAGTGACACTGACGTGGTGGAGGTGGTGTGTTAGTGTGTGCTGTGGTGGTGTGATCAGACACAGGAGTGTTTAAACACCTCTGTGTCACTTATGGACCCCGAATAGTCCACAACAGCATCCGGTGGGTGGCGTCCTGTGACCACTGATGAAGGACTAGAGGATGACCAACACTGCACTGTGCAGCAGCAGATGAGCTATCGTCACTGACTGTACATCTACAAGGTGGACCAGCAAGGTAGGGGTGTCTAATAGAGTGGACAGTGAGTGGACACAGTGTTTAAACACTCCAGCAGCACTGCTGTATCTGATCCACTCACACCAGCACAACACACACTAACACCACCACCATGTCAGTGTCACTGCAGAGCTGAGAATGATATACCACCCACATAATACCTGCTTTCTGGTGGCCCTCTGGGGGCCTGATCACAGAGCAACAGGGTAAAAGGTGGTTAACAAAGTGTGCAGAGAAACAGATGGACTACAGTCTGTAATTGTAGAACTACAGAGTGCTCTTGTATGGTAAATATATATATGGTGTGTGTATATATATATATTTGCGTGTGGCTCTGTAATTATCTACAGAGAACATGCTTACACACCCTGAACACTTTCATGCACAGTTATTACTAATGTAATTTAAGAAACAGAAAATGTGTCCAGTGTAAAAGCTATGGCAGATTTTCTATTGTAATTTTTCAATAGAAACTTTGCAAATAAGTGGAAATTGTGCTCAAAAATAAGCATAAAATGTCATATTTAATTGTGTTCTTTATAGAAGATGCATTGACTTATTTTCACCTTGATAAATCAAACTACAAAATGTGACCGGGGTGTTCAGACATTTGCATACAACTATGCTGTATGTAGTTTACGGGGGGAAAAGGGCAAAAAGTCACCAGGAAATAACTTGACTCTGTCCGTTGTTCCTAGCGCTTGGATGGAAGACAGGCCTATGACTACCGCAACATAAAAATCATGTTTGGCACAGATTACGGTTGCTGTACAGTCTGTCTTGGGAGAACGCGGTAAGTTATTGCAGTTCCACCTTAAACAGCTGCTTGTCATCTGCAACAGCTCTAGAGATTTGGCCTTCTAAAGTTCTCTAACTCTAACCTAACTAATCACTGTAACGTTGCTATGCCCCTGTTTAGTGATTGATACGTTTAATCAGGTCGATACTGATGACCATTTACAGTAACTTCAAAACAAAGCTTCCTGTAGGTGAACTGACAGTGCTGTGCACCCTTCGTTTAGTTAATTCCCCACTCAAAACTTCCATTAAGGTTTTTTTTTCTTTCGGGAGCTTTTTCTGAGAAGATCAGATAAATAAAAATAATCTGTTTGCAGTCAAAGGGACAACGTGTGTTTCCAAAGCTGCAGTTCAAAAAAGTGATACAGGTCTACAAAGAACATGAGTCTCATAACGGCCATGTTAGCCCCGGTAGAACTCCCAGCATCATATAACCAGTACTTAAAGAGCTCCACTCTTCGTTCAGATATGAAAAAAAACTGTGGCTGTTTCTGTCCATCCTTCTGACCACCCCAAAGCCCAGACCTCAACATCACTGAATGTTGGGATTGCTAGTATCTGAAGTTGGGGCGGGGAAGCAACCAATTTCTAAGACTGAACTGTGAAAAAAATATCCCTGCAGTTTTCATTGACAAACTGAAACCAAGTGGCCTTATTATTCATACCGGTGCTGTCCAACGAAAAACAAGTGTCTTCAAAGTAGTAACTTCACAGGAGAAGCCAAAAACCTCATTTAACTTTAATGTAAGTCAAACGATTTTGGGCCATTTCTGTTGGTCCATTCATCATGAAATTCTCACACAGTGTAAACGGCAACTGCTGTGATCAAATGATGCATAAAAGTGAAAATAGACAAAAATGGAGATGCGTGTTTTTCTTTGGACAGCGGCGATACGCCACAATCTAAAGTCCCAGCTCTGGTAATCAGAGACATGAACTTGGAATGGTTTATTAGGTAGAATGTGGTCGACTTCTGTTCCTGACCTCTTTGATTAGTTGGATGTTTAGGGTTGGAATGAAGCTGTACACGGTGTGGCGAAGGGTTTTGTGCTCCTAGTGATGTTATGTTGTGTGGCATGTGTGTTTTTTCTATGTATCTGACTGTTTCTGTGTCTCTCCCAAGGGTTTTGGCACAGGTGTCTTGTGAGCTGGTCCCACCTAAAGAGTCACGTCCTACCGAGGGCATCATGTTCTTTAATCTGGAGCTGTCTCCCATGGCATCGCCTGGCTTTCAGCCCAACAGGTTAGTTCTCCCAACATGATGAAAAATGAGAGTCTGGAAAAAATAAAAAAAGATAATGACAACCAAGATAATTTCATTTGTTGCTGAGAGGACCTACACAGGTATGTTTGGGGGTCTAAAAGAAACATTGATGGGAAACATGAGAAACTTGCCAGGTAAGGAAGTTCACAGTGGTGGTGATGGGAACCAGACGAATGAGAGTTTTAACAACTCTAACAGCTGCTTAATTAGACAGATATTACATCATGTTGGTGTCTGATGGTTATGAACTTTGCAAAAGCTCAGAAGAGACATGTAGGTTCATTGGTGGTTTGGGAGAGTAGATGGCTGTGCTTGGCTTGTACACGTTACAGTCCTTGCTTCCCATCACCACCACTGTAAAGAAACTACTGTCAAGAGTCAGTAAGTTTTGCTATAGTGAACCATTTCACATTTAACCAACCACCAAATTATTCCGAAATGTTTTGACACTTGGTGAAACCTTGTCTTAATGCTTCTCAAAGCCACTTCCCAAACTTTTTACATCACTTGTACAGTATACGGTCAACAGCTGAATTATGCAGACATTTGGCTTTCTTCTAAAACGGCTGTCTGTCTATTCTAGGCAGTCCGAGCTGTTGGTGACGCTGAACAGGCAACTGGAAAGATGTTTGAGGAACTCCAAATGCATAGACACGGAGTCTCTGTGTGTTGTCTCAGGAGAAAAGGTAACGCGCTCAGTGAATACGCTATGATATTATTTTGCAGGTTTGTTGTGTTTTTTTTGTATGTGGCATTTACATTTAGCACTGTGAACTATATATTAATGTTCTGGTTTTTTGAGTCACTGGACAGACAAACGCACTGATTAGAATGCTTTACCAGAGTCCAACAGTTCAAGGAAGTTTTGAATATTGGAATAGTTGGATCGAGTTGTACATTGGGTGATTGGGTGGATTTCTAATATGCAAATTGGCTGCTCTTTGACATTACATATCCTCACATATTGGAAAACCGTCAGACTCCTGAGCTCTAAACTCCCATTAGAAAGCAGTGAACCTGCATCTGACGCCTTATTTGTTTAGACCTAAGAAGGAAGCACAGAAAGACTACTGGACAACAGAAAAGCTCACTGGACAACACGCCCTGTGCTGGCAGAGGCTACCTGGTAGCACCTAAGAAGCTTCGCAGAGAAGCACAGCTCAAGTTCATTTTACAAAGTTGACCGATGTAGTTAAACAAAACCTTCAGCGTATTTTTGAATATGTCTTGCAGATCTTAGGCAGCTGCTGTCACTTATACAACTACAGATGGAACTGGGTATACTTTTAAGTAATCGATGTATCACCATGTCAAATGACCCATCAGCTTGGAAGACTGATCGTTATAGCACTGACAGGCCATCCATAGTTAGTTTTTGACCCAGTGGAAATGATCTTTAGTGTCGTGATCTGATTGGCAGGTGTGGCAGATCCGCGTAGATGTTCATGTGCAGAATCACGACGGCAACTTGATGGATGCTGCGAGCATCGCGGCCATTTCCGCTCTGTGTCACTTCAGGCGGCCGGACGTGGCCATCCAGGGGCGAGACATCACTGTGGTGAGTATCAGCTTCAAAACGGCTGTCAGAGTCACAGCAAGGACTGCCGTATTCCCTTGGTGTTAGGGTTTGGGTTTGGGCTTGGGTTGTGCCTCATCCATAGTTAGCAATGATACCTTACAAAGCATTGCGCAGAACTGTTATTATCTGATTCATATTCTTCTTCTTCTTCTTCTTTGTCTTATTTCTCTGTCTGATTTTATCAACCACTTTGAAACATATTGCACAGAAGAAGACATACATTATTAGAATAAATAGACTGAGAGTTACAGAAGAGCTATTAACAACAGACAGTAACAGTGGACAGGGCAGATGTGGAGATATGAGGTATGTACTAAGAAGTAGCTGCATACATTAATCAGAATAAACAGGGCGGGGTTACGGAAGAGCTATTAACCACAGGTTATAAAGTGAAACGGGTACATACACTGCCTGGCCAAAAAAAAAAGGGTCACCACCAGGATTTAACTAAGCAAATAGGTAAGAGCCTCCTATTGGATAATTACCGCATGGGTGATTGTTTCAGCTGGCAACAAGTTATTTAACCCTAACTGATGCAGTGAATAGCTTCTCATTTGTTAAACTACCATGTGGAAAGACTCG
>CM067500.1:5206852-5241651 GCA_034552555.1 Semaprochilodus insignis | reverse complement strand
TGCATTTCACCCCAGCCACCGCTCGCCAGTCTTTCTGTATGTCACTTAAGGTCATCTTACGGTGGTTAAGTGACAGTTGAATGAGGTGGCGCTCATCACAGTCAGTAGAGAGTGGTTTTGGCCCTCTGCCAGTCTGTAGCTGTGTTGTCCTGTGTGTTTGCTGCTAGACCTTGTTCTTATGAACCGGACTCTCACTGTATCTGCCAGTAAAGCTAGAACCGAACCTTCTGTTCTCACTAAGAACCTGCTGTACGTGTATAGTTGGATTATTTATATATATTTAATCCAACTACTGCATCTAGGTTTGGTGGTGTCCACATACTTTGGCCATGTAGTTTTGTTGACCATGATTAATTAGGCTGAGTGCGCTGTAGTGGATGCAGGAAACTTACCAGTGAACTGACCTATTGCTAACGTTAGGTCATGGTACTTGCAGTTGAAAGCAAGCAGGTGCCAAAAGATTAATATTTGTAAATGATCTTTGTTTCCTACCAGGACAGTCAACAACTACTATATACTACTATACTACTATAACAACTTATATATTTTTCTAAAACTGATGACGTTTTTCATGGAACATGTTCATTTCTAAAAGCTCTTGTAACTGCCATAAGCTGCATTCCATAATTACAATATTAGAGAACAATAAGCACTCTGAATAACTTGGACTTTTATCCGTTTTTGATGAAAGCCTATTTTCATGTTGGTGATGTCACAGCCAGGCGGTCATTGCTCTTTTACTCACGGTCTGTATTAAAGCCTCATATGAATTGGCTTCCTACACACCAGCTTCTTTTTCTGTTCCCCGCTTAGTATCTAAAACATGGTCATTCAATCGCTCCTGACAAGAATTGACCAAAAGTTGTTTTCAGTTTCAGTTTAAAGATGATTTAAAAGGTGTTTTAGTAAGTCCCCCCCCCCACTTTCCTTATTCCAATTGAAATATTAAAATACTGAACATTTAAAAATTCCAGAAAATATTAAATATTCAAAAATGTAAATATTCGATAGTTGCTGTCCTAATAATGTCTCATTTTTTGTGAAGTGTAGAGAAGATGTAGAGAAGAATTGTAATGGCCACTTATTCTCGTTTACACTGAAGTTCCTCAGACATGTGCAGAGTTTGTTCTGGCTGCTGCGTGCTCTCTGTGATCCAGTATTTCATACTTGTTTTATTGAGCCTTGACTCTTGATCAGTGTTCCTTCCCCCATTATTGTTGCCACTGGAACTGGACAGGTGGGTGAAGGCCTCCAGAACACTTGGGGCCTGGAGGAAGAAGATGATGGAGAGGAATTGGAAGGCGTGACGGAAGTAAAGAAGCAGCAAGGTACTATGTACTTCCTTATTCAAATTAGCAGCTCATATCCCTTAGCCAAATTAACAGCTCATATCCCTTAGCCACATTAACAGCTCATATCCCTTAGCCACATTAACAGCTCATATCCCTTAGCCAAATTAACAGCTCATATCCCTTAGCCAAATTAACAGCTCATATCCCTTAGCCACATTAACAGCTCATATCCCTTAGCCACATTAACAGCTCATATCCCTTAGCCACATTAACAGCTCATATCCCTTAGCCAAATTAGCAGCTCATATTGTGATGCACATTGGAGTGCTTGCTATATGAAGTCATCCGCAATGTGTAATTTACACATTGACAGCATTATCATTTTGATGTCTCTTTTCAACCGTACAGTAACCCATCTTAGTTTGTTTTCTTGTCCATTTAAAAGTCATTGGGCATGATCACATGATGCAGTATGTGGTTTTCATTGGCTGTTTCATTCAACCATTTTTTTTTTGGACCTTAAATTGGTTGCAACTGTTGCATTGAGTTTTAGATGAGCTACATTAAGCAACTCAAGTGCAGGTTGGGTTTTATGCAGGTTTCAAGGCACTAACATTCTTAAGTTTCATGAGACCTAAACTAACTGAACAGTGCAACTCCTTTGAAACTCACAATTTACACAACTGCAACATTTGCAAGCATTTCATGAAACATTGCTGATAAGTCACATGATCATGTCGAACAACACAATTTCAAATGACTTCTCATGATTGAAGATGCTTTATCAGATGCCTACTGATCACACTTATTCAAGATTGGTTGTTTTTCCTGCTACAGTAACTAAACAGGTTTTTGAAGCTAGCATTCTGTAAAACTACTCGACTACTACTGCTAATAACTGAACAGCTGCTTGTGCCACCATTTATTCTTCTTGGTTATCCTGATGCTATCTTGAATTACGTAGGAGGACTATGCATTTCCTCCTCTATTGATGCCTCCTTATTTTACCCAGAGCGCAGAGTCTTTGGGACAATAAAGCAATTAAAAAGTATTACAGAAGACGAGAGGGACCAGTAAACCTGAAGTGCTCCAGAAATAAACAAATAAGGCATAAAGTACAACCGACTACATGACTTTCTGTTGTCGGCTCAATACACAGAGAAGAGAATCAACCATTCAAATATGGAACAAAGAACCTTAGCTAGATACATGAGAAGATAACAGCAGACACATTTAAAACAAGATTTGATTGTGTTTTATGCAACTTGCTTCATGCAACTGGCAAGTTACTTGTAAATTTATGTTGCATGCAGCTCTCAGCACGCAACTGGTTGCATGAGAGTTTCACTGTGTAATGCCAGCGGTAATTTGTCTCAGTTTCTTGGTGTATCTGTGGGTTCTCATGTTTTGCAGATGAAGTGATGACAATCTCAGACAGTGAAGAAGAGGAAGTGGTGGTTCTTAAGCCAGAGGCCCCGTGCGTATACTCAGTGGTTTTTTTGCAAAAATTCACATCACTAGAATATCTCTAGATATTACAGAGTATTGATATTTATCTCATATTTCTTTCTAAGGAAATCCAAAACCAAACGGCACAAACGCTGAAGAGGAGACAGAAGATTATGAATGATGGAAGCGGGCATATCTCTTAGCAAACCGGTCTTTGTCTTTAAATAAACAGAATTTTTGAACTCACTGGAGTGATGGTGGTGGTGGTGGTGGTGGTCCTTCGGGACCTGGAAAAGATGCACATAATCTGCATTGCAAGTTGTTACTGTGGATATAAAATGGTAATCAGTCCTGATCTAAATGAGCGCTGATCCGTTACTACTGGTAGAGGTGGCTGGAATAGTCTGAACCCATACACATGTACAAGTGTGGACATTATTTCACAGAAAGAGCGACTGAAGTAAAAGTATCTTTTCAGGAAACAGCTTGAGTAGTTTCTGTAGGATGCTGCATATCTTTTCAAACCACCCTGAATACCTTTTGTTTATATCTTAACCATTTAAATATGCAGAATCATGGAAAGCTCCTTGGTAATACACTCATTGTCAAAAGAGTAGTTGTACCCAGAAGGAATAAACCGACAAACCAACTACCAACCAACTTGGTGGGTAGGTTTGATATTGGGCAACAAGCGAATGATTCAAGTTACACGCATGTGACGCAAGCAAGGACAGGCCTCATCGCTGTACTTGACTGACCCAACAGCCACAATTGTGGACATTCAGTGAGCAGTGATGGCCTCCATGAGTCATCCTGTTAGTGCGAGCATCATTGGTAGACAGCTGCGTCACCAAAGATTGCAATGGTGTCGTGCCAGAATGTCACATGGAGTGACTCAGAATGGCAGCAGGTTATCTGCAGTGTCGAGACCCGCTTTTGTCTTGGTGGAGACGACCACTGAATCCATGTAGGGGGCACCATGGTCAGCGTCCAGGTGAACAGTTTTGTCACACGTCAGAAGGCCTGGTGTGACTCCACCTCCACCCCTACCGCACAATCTGCAGGAACTGTGTGAGAATATTCAAGCTGCATGGGACGGATTATCGCTGGACACCATTAGGAACCTCTACAACTCCATGCCGAGACGTCTGGTATGTTGCGTTAGCAAACATGGTGGCACGACACCATACTGAGAGACACTACTTCTGTATGTGTAGCTCAATAAATATTGCCCAGATCAGTCTAAACGTATCATCATTTATTGTTCCTGGTAACCTTTATCTTCCTTCCCAACAGCACTGCAATCCCACACTTCCTTCTGGGTGCAGCTATTCTTTTGATAATGAGGGTATATACACCTAACATGGCCTAACGGTTATGAACACTGGAACACCTAGATCACTACTATGTGGAAAATCATGAAGGATGACTGATCTGGGTAGTGATGGGAAGTCTGTTCCATGAGGGTCTGATTCTTTGACATGTCCACCACAGGGGAGTCTGAGTTTGAGTTGCAAGAGTTCTCCTCAACAGCATCTATAGCACAAACTCTGCTTATAGAAATGGTGTCTGTACATCCCGAACTGCAGATTTTCAGCTTGTTCATGATTTAGGTCGTAATAAACAGTTATTAGAAATGATACAAGGAACAGAAACCGAAAATGTTCAGTGAAAAGAGCAGTTGTGAGGTCAGACACTGATATCGGAGGCAAAGAGTCTGTATGTCTGCATGAACCTCTTTGTGCACAGGGGCACAGTCATGCTGGAACAGGAACCATGTCGTTGTTTGTCTAAAATGTCTTTGGATGCTGTAGCATTAGCGTTACCCTTCACTGCGACTGTAAGGGGCTGAGCACAAACCGAACCCAGATTCATCCGCCGAACCCAGATTCATCTATTAGACTGACAGATAGTGAAGTGTGATTCATCACTCCAGAGAACACATTTCCACAGCTCCAGACTCAGAGTGCTTTACACCACTCCAGTTAATGTTTGGCATCGTGCATGGTGGTCTTAGGTTTAGGCAGCTGCTCAGCCATGGAAACCTACTTCATGAAGCTGCATGCTAGTAATGTTTCCAGGTGGCAACTGTGGCATCATGTGACAGTGGCATGTTTAAAGGAGCAATCTGCAAGATGACACAACCTATTGAATTCATACTCCAAACAACAGGAGCCAACATAAAGTTAATAGCTGCACCCAGAAGGAAGTGTGGGATTGCAGTGCTAGTGGGAAGGAAGATAAAGGTTACCAGGAACAATAAATAATTAGACTGATATGGGCAATATTTATTGAACTACACATACAGAAGTAGTGTCTCATAGTATGGTGCCGGGCTGCCAGGGTTTGCTAATGCAACATTCCAGATGTCTGGGCATGGAGTTGTAGAGGTTCCTAATGGTGTCCTGTGATAATCCATCCCATTTAACTTGAATATTCTCACACAGTTCCTGCAGATTTTGCAGTGGGGATGGAGGTGAACTGACACAACTCCTTCTGGACGTGTGAGACATGACAACAAACCGTTAAAAGCGGGATGTTCGCTGTCACAATCGTGGCTGTCTGGTCACTCAGTGCATGTCGGACAATTAGTCAGTTCTCCCTCTCCGGGGTTTGTGTAGGTCTCCCAGATGGTGCGTGTGTGGTAATGTCTTCATGACTGGTATGGCGCACAGTACATCAATAAGACCATCCCGCTTCCCAGAGCCTTATAATGCAACCCTTCCAACTGCTCAGAAGAGCTCTTCTCCGAGGCATACTCCGTGTGCAAAGAATGCTACCAACACAACCGCATGAGAGTCAGAATGGAAAGCACGTGCAACAGGACGACTTTATATAGTCAGTCAGATACAGCGATAAAGCCTGTCCTTGCTCACGTAACATGCGCCGCTAAGTACGAAACTTGGGCCTCATGAAACCATCAGGGCAGTGCAACTTCTTCATCCTCTCACACTGGACTGATTTGACTCAACACTACAATGTCGGGGCCAGCTGGTTAGCATGCTAATTTCAGTAGACATCTCTGCAGCGCAATACATAGACATATTGTTAAAATGGTTATTTCTTGACATTCTGTTAATCATTTTAGCTTATTCTGGAAAGTTTAGCATAACTGACATATTGCTCCTTTAAAATCAAGAGGTCTTCAGTATGATCCATTCTGCTGCCAATGTTTGACTATCCAGATTGCATGGCTGTGTGTATGGATGTATGCACTTGTTAGCACTGGGTAAGGCTGTAACACTGGAACCTGCCATATAGGGTATATAAGGGGGAAGGCAGGGTGTTTACCCCAGGTCTGATTCTACCCTGTAAAGAGAGGGTCACGTAAAATAAGTATTACATGGCATCATAATGTGAGAGATATTGGTAATCATGGGACTGTTGTAACCATTAACGCAGACGATCCCGTCAAATAAAATATTGGGGGTGAAAAACAAAACACAGTGGCCCGTACGGGGATCGAACCCGCGACCTTGGCGTTATTAGCACCACGCTCTAACCAACTGAGCTAACCGGCCAGTTGCACTGTGAGCTCTGAGTGTTCACCTTTTCAGTGCTATATCATAACGTGCTCGCTATACACCGAAACGTTATATACATTCAGCTGTATATCTATTTTCGTACGGGTTCACAAACAAAAGTCTCAAATGGTGAGATACGGGTTACGAGGCAGGCACACAGGAAAGGTACAATATCTTAACTCTCATAAACGAGGCTATGCGACTGGAAGTGTTTCGGTGAAATGAGAGTTGAATGACACTGCTGTTCAATAAAGTTCACTTGTACGTGGAATCATCCTTTGAGCACCAGCACTCCGCAGTGCGCGTCCCCGGCTGCGGCTCTCGGAGCGGCGGCGCGTTCATGAGGGCCGAGGGCGCGCGCCCGCAGACGTTGCTCAGGCTTCAAGATGGCGGAAGCCCTGACAACTCAAGAAGAGGTGGTAAGACACCTTCGAGTTTTCTTCTTCTATTTCCTTACACAAGCTTCGCTGTGCCCGCCGCGTTAATTAGCCACGGTTTGTGGGCGTTTTTAACCGTTTGTCGTAACTGACAAACCCGAATATCAACTGTGTTCTTCGTTGCGTGAGCAGTTTGTGCTGAAAGACGCGGCCCAGTGGCTGTTTTCTAACCCGTGTTCGCTATAGTTAGCATACTAGCCTGCTAACGCCTAGCCCGGGGGAAAAGAAACAAGCCTCGGCATGTTTACAGACTGGCGTGTATTAATGGTTGACAGGGGTGTTTAAATATATCTCGTATTCATCCGTAGCTAGTGCAGGTCCGGTCACTGGCGGCGAAAGTAAAAGCCATGGACGTCCGTCACACTTGTGAAGCAGCTAACTAGCTAGCTAGCTAACCAGCCAGCCAACTGCTAACGAAGCTATTTAGCATGCCAGCTAAAAAGCTCCTTTAGATAGAAAGGGAGAGAGTCTAATTATAAGAAACATTTCAGCCCCTGCTGTCGTTAGCCTTGCTTGTCAGTCCTGTACACTGTTGCTGCCATTAGCTAGTATTACCCCGATTCTCTAATAATAGCTCTCAGTATTTTAATGATGTGAAATACACATGTGGAGTGAGTACCCTGTATTAACCAGCGGTAACATCTGCTGCATAGAGTGTCTTGTTTTATATCCTCTTCATATATTACCACGTAGCTTAGCTACATGCTGGTATGTTTAAAAGTCTCAGCTTAAAGTGGATTTATTATTATTTTTTAAATGGCTCCATAACTAATAAGTCACTCTGGGTGGCTTGATGCGAAATGTTCCCTTGAAGAACTACATGCCCACTCAGAACTGTTCCCGGTGGTGGTGATAGGAACCAGACATCGCCTCTGAAAGCTCCCGCACAGTCAATACATTACGGATATGCTGCCCGATGTCTGAGACCTTCATGTCTCACGGTAGTGTTCATATAAGGGTTGGCCTGGTAGTCTGGCCCTAAAGGGGAAGTCCACAGATTCTGAGATCTAAGCAGGTTTGGTCAGGGTGGTTTGATGTGAAATGGTTCATTTTAGAGAAGCTTGCCGAATCAGATTTATTTGCATTGGTGGTGATGGGAACCAGAGCTTGTCCCGTCTGCAATACAGATATAGCCGTTTTATGTACCGTCCAAACCCAATAGGGAACCTACATGTCTCATCGGAGCTTTTATGTGATGTTGATTACGGTAAAATCATTAAACAGGCTTAAATCTGAATACCAAGTTTTTGTTGGGCGCTCTTTTGCCTTGCAGTGCCATGTTGAATGTACCCATCCACCATGCATGGATTCGAGTAAATGGATTAAATACTGATAAGCCCAAAATCTATCACAGGGCCCTCATGAAACTGTGTTGGACGTCAGACACAGTGTATCCATAACCGTTTTGTGAAGGAGCTTTCAGAGGCATCCCACTCTTCAGATGTCTGGTTCTTATCACCACCGCTGTGAGCAATTCCGACTCTATGTAGGACATTTTAAAAACGTTGGTTTCTATTTGAGTGGAGCGGCGTATGCCGGGCACTAATATTGTAAGTACTGCGTAAAGCTTATTTGAGCGGATTTACCATTACTTTTATCAGCGCTAATCTAAGCACTCAGAAGACACTAGAGACATTAGTCAGTACTTGGTGACTAGTTATTTTGGGCAGTAATTAAAATGAGTGAAATGACTATATCTCTGTTGCGATTTAGTTATACAGATATTCAGAAAAGTAGGTGAAATTGCTGTTACAGTTGATCTTCCTAAGGCCACCAAAACGACTATAGAGTACTTTGACTTAAACCATTTACCCTGTAAGTATCTGAGGCACAAAGGTGATTCTTAAAATGGTAGTGCAAGCAGCATAGTGAACACTTATTACTAGTTAAAGGTGCTATAGAATACATTTATTCACCTTTATTCTTTTAATTGTTCTCTGATGTCTACGTAGCAGGTTGGTTGAGGTGACAAATGGCCAGATGCGATTTAGGTGTCTGTTTACACCCTATGATTCAGACCTAGAATGAAATGAGCCGTTTTTCCTTTTTGGTGAACTCAAGAATACACTCATCGTCAAAAGAATAGCTGGACCCAGAGGGAAGTGTGGGATTGCAGTGCTATTGGGAAGGAAGATAAAGGTTACCAGGAGCAATAAATGATGATACGTTTAGACTGATATGATCAATATTTATTGAGCTACACATACAGAAGTAGTGTCTCTCAGTACGGTGTCGGCCCGCTAACGCAGCATGCCAGACGTCTCAGCATGGAGTTGTAGAGGTTCCTAATGGTGTCCTGTGATAATCCATCCCATGCAGCTTGAATATTCTCACACAGTTCCTGCAGATTGTGCAGTAGGGGTGGAGGTGGAGTGACACCAGGCCTTCTGGACAACCGTTTATCTGGGCACTGACCACGGTGCCTCCACACACGGATTCGTTGGTCATCTCTGAGTCACTCCATGATGGTCTGACGCTGCACTATTGCAGTCTTTGGCGATGCTGATGTGGTGTTTAAGGCAGTCATCTTAATGGTCTGCATTCATGCTCTGCAATGGCTCCTGGGTCAGTCAGGTGTCAAATCTACCCACCACAAGTTTCATTCCTGACGGTTGATTCCTTCTGGGTGCAACTATTCTTGTGATGATGAGTGTAATTTGATGAGCGGTGCTCCGATTTGCTGGTTTACAGCGAGATACTACGATGATTACACGGAAACAACATCTTGAAATGGACACGGGCACGAAAATGAAAATAACCTCTGTTGAAATAGGCTCGGTTCTTGTACTGTTAAGTTAGCAATGCTGCAGTGTGCAGGACAGGAGGTACTCCAGGGCCGCAGTTGTGAGCCACTAGTTCAGTGAAAGTCTGTTTAGCCAGCTGTAGATTATGAGTGGAGGGGTGCAGATGCTTGTTGTGTATTCACTGACTTATGACTGTTTACGTGTCAACCTGTGTGTGCTGTGGGTGATGTGCAGATGGATGAATTCAGCTTATGCTTTTGTGTGTGCACGTTTCTCAGGCAGTGGAGGAGTTTCTGGCTGAGGTGAGGTGTAGAGAACAGTCACAGAATGCCGCCCACGTCAGTCAAATCACTGCAGTCAAGTTCCTCATGGCGCGAAAGTTTGACGTCCCTAGAGCCATAGACCTCTTCCAGGCTTACAAGGTAGGGTATAATTTGTCTTTGACCCTTCTTTAAAATGAGCACAGCTTCATTTGAGTGCTGCTGTAACTCACCGTGCCTTGTTCACCTTTGTATCTGTGGCCTTGAAAGAGTAGTTTGGTAAAAAAATCAAATTTACATGATGTTCCACATACAGTCATTTAACCAGGGCATGTTTCTTGTGCAAATTTGGTTTCTGTAGTTTAAAACTAGAGAACACCGTGTATCTGAAAGCTATTTAGTATAACATGAACTACTTCTGACAGTTTGTCATCGTTCCCCACAAGACAACCAAGGATGGGGCTAAGGGAATTTACAGAACTGTAGAAAAGCGAGCGAGTGGACATGAAAAATCAGTTTAACGTCAGATTTTTTGGTGTTTTGGCATCTATTGGCTTCCAGTGTGTGTTAGCACTGTTGGACTGGAAGCTTCAGATCTGGAATAAAGAACCAAAACTTCCAATGCAAACATGTATTGGCTGAATGACTGCATTTGCAGTAAATACAAAGTCATGTAAAGTGGATTTTTTTGTCAGGCTATTACTTTGCATAATTTGTATACTTGCAGGCTGCTTGGATGAGAAATTAGTTATATTGGGGACGGTGATAAATTGTCGATTGTTCTTGTAAAAAGGCCTATATCCTATATTTTATTATTAATACAATTTAGCAAATTTATTTTACTACATTTTATTTTTAGATACGGAAAAATCGATTTTCAAGTATAAAGGCCCCTGAAATTTCATGTCTTTGGCAAAACTAAATGTTCGGAGAGCCTCTGCTGCTAATTTTGTTCTTGTTTGTTATATTTTAAATTATATAAGTAACATATTAATGTTAGTGTATATTTTATAAGTATTTTTTTAGGTTACTATAAAAGGAAAATTAATTTTCCATTCAAGAGTTGTACTCCTACATGTACGGGGCTAATGTGAACCCAAAATCCCTGGTGGCCTTTTTTGATAATCAGGGAGCAGGGCAGCCCTGAGGCTGGTGTCAGATTGTAATATGTTTTTGCTGTGTTGTGTGTGTGTGTGTTTAGAATACTAGGATAAAAGAAGGTATCTACAATATTAACCCTAATGAAGAACCTCTGAGAACTGAGCTATTGAGTGGCAAATTCACGGTTCTGGTAAGTCAGTATTTTTATGTACAAGGAATGATGAGCTGAGTGTTTTAATATAGACAAAACTTTTGCAGAAAAGCCATGATTTTTTTCGATGTGAGTTAATGTGTTAATTTTTTTTTATGGTTTGTTTGACTGGATATGTGTAGCCAGGGCGTGATGCAAAGGGTGCAGCACTAGCACTCTTCACTGCTCGCCTTCATCGGCCTGACGTTACTACCCATAAGGCTGTTCTTCAGGCCATCATATATCAGCTGGACAAGGCCATAGAGAGGTAACACACACAGCCTTTAGAAACCACAGTATATTAGTTATAAGTTGAACAGATATTCACTGGTCACCAAATTGGTAGCAGCTGGGAATCATGTTACATAGACGGTTACATTGTTAGTTTATTGACTTTATATATTATTATTTGTGTATCTGTATTGTGTACTCTCTGTGGAATGACTTCTTTTTACATGCCGGTTAGAATAGGCCATATTATCTTTGTGTGTGTGTTTTGTTTTTATTTTCTATTGACCTGCAAACCTTTATTGTCCTATGCTGTTTTTCCATGTCTATAAAAAGCATTCAGACTCAGAGGGATGGCCTTATATTCATCTATGACATGACGAACTCCACCTATGCCAACTTTGACTACGAACTCTGTGTGAAGATTTTGAACCTCCTCAAAGTAAGTGCTTCTGTGTCCGCTAAGAGTAACAACCAGACGGCCGATGGCGTCTATAGCCCCGTCTAATTGGGTAAACTGAGCCACTGTTGATGTCAATATTTACGTCACTTTCATTCATGTGTACTAGGGTGCTTTTCCTGCCCGCTTAAAGTGTGTGTTCATCGTGTCGTCGCCTCTCTGGTTCAGAGCTCCATTTGCTGTACTACGTCTCTTTGTGCGAGAGAAACTCAGAGAGCGGGTATGTTTGTTTTACTCTGTATATCATTTTACTAGACGTGTAACAATACTCTATTTCTGTTTTAATCAAATTTCTGTTTATATAATCAAAATGTATAAGAAAAAAAACTGCCTGGCTGGCTATTTCAATCTCCTTTAAACTTGGCAGGATTTTCTGGGTTATTAATGTTGTGCTAATGCTCTATGGCTTGAAGTATGTAGACACTGAACGTCTAGTCCATATGTGCTTGCTGAGCATCACATTATGTGGACTTGGCCTCCCCCACTTCGCTGCTGTCTTTAGTCTTATGATTTTGGAAACATGGGCTGCAGGAATTTGCTCCATTGAGCCACAAGAGCGTCAGGAAGGTCCAGCACTGATGTTGGGTGATAAGTGCTGTCAGGATTCCTCTTCATCCCAAAGGTGCTGGGCAGGTTGAGGTCAGGGCTGTGTTCAGGCCAGTAAAGTTGTTCCAAACCCAGCATGGCGTTTCTTTATAGACTTTGTATTGAAGTGTTGCAGTGCTGAAACAGTACAGGCTGTTTCTCAAACTGTTGCCAGGGGTTAGGTGCACACATTTGTCTTCAGTGTCACTGTGAGTTGTTGCATTAAGACTTTCTTCACTGGCCCAGCCTAAACAAAAATCACCCCAAGCCCTGTTCAGTTTGTCATACTGCCAAGTGATGAAGTGTGATTTATTACTCCAGAGGACACATTTTCAGTACTCCAGAGCCGAGTGGACCTGTACTTTACACCACCCAAACTGATACTGGACACTGTGCCACTACGATTACTATAAATCCTTAATCCATGGAACTCTTGATGGACACTACTTGTGCTGGCGTTGCTTCCAGAGGTAGTCTGGAACTTGAAATTGCTTCTGAGCAGTCGTTGCTCCTAGGTGTTTCCACCTCGTAACAGAGCTTGCAGTTGGCCAGGACAGCTTGAGCAGAATAGAAATGTTATAAATTGATTGTTGGAAATCTTGTGACGGTACAACGTTGAGGTTTTCATTATGACCCTTTCTGTTGGCAATGTGTGTATGCGGGGCTTTTATTGCTGTATGATTGATTGTTTTGTTTTTTATAATTTTTTTTTTTTTTGCATTTGTCAGCAGTGAATGCACCTAAAATATCTAGCGGGTTGAATAATTTTGCAAGGCATTGTATTAAAATGATTAAGTTTTTAAAACCTTTGTTGGTCTTTATGTGTACTTCTGTTTTTATGTAAATGCCAAACTTAACAAATGTGATGTGTGTTGTTTCCTGTCTTTCAGGTATGTACAGTAAAAGCTCATGAACTGGCCAATCACATCCCAATCAGCTCCCTCCCAGAACACCTTGGAGGCTCATCACAATACAGCCATATTGCATGGATCCAATCATGCGTCAACTCCAGCCCCAACAACGCCACCAACTCACCCTATGCCACTGCGGACTGCCTGGGCAGCTTTTTGAGCTCCTACTCCCTGGAGCAAAACCAAACGGCCAACAGTAACCCCATCGCTGCCAACACGTCTGCCCAGGTGGGAGCCACCCTCTATGGGGACGGACTTAACTCCAACTGCCCCCACCTGGACGATGGTAATGCAAATCTGCAGAACCACAGACATGCCCACTGGAACGGATCCGCGCTGTCAGGGTCAGGGGTAATCACGGGCTCGAACGCCAATGTCGTAAACGGCCGTGGACGCCAACCTCCCCCTCAGTCGGATACGCCCCCCGACACACCGCTGCACCAAAAACACGCCTCAGACGTGGCTGACATCTTGGTGTCAAAAGTTGGCATGCCTGTCGATAACTGCAGGCAGGAAGGCAATGGTGCTGAAGACAGGCAACAGGACGGTGACTTTCTTGAAGAGGATGCAGGAGATGGAGTCCCGCCCCTTCCTCAGAAATCCTCAAGGCAGACACCCCTGTCCCGTAGCCCCGTCCAGGACATGAGCTGGCTGCCAGGAATGGGTGGGGAGGCGTCAGTGACGTCCATACATGTCGCGGAGCCAGGGGGCATGACTGTGCAGGAACTGGTACAGCACATCAAACGCAAGAAAAAGAAAGGCATCTACCAGGAGTACGAGGAGATTCGCAAAGAACCACCTGCTGGAACCTTTGACTATTCCAAGTGAGATACTGCATGTTGTGGATGTTTATGATTACATTAGTAAGCTCAGGGGCCATCACAAGTGGCAGACATGATGCAGTATTTTATTTCTTTGGACCGCATATATGTTGTAGTTGCGGGTGCAAATTCTGACCTCATAGTGATTAGATTTGACCTCAATCAGCCTAAAATCAAAATTGACCTTTTTTTGCCGTGATGGTTCATTTACTGGTCATAACCTTCTATTCCAAAGACAGAAGTTTTGTTTTGCCTTCATCCTCAATCAAACCATAATGGCATTTGATCAACTCTGAAACTAAATCAATTGAAACTTAAATGAGTTTCGAGTTTCGACTAGTTTTAGTGTGCCTTGTTTTACCTCTCTTCCCACCACCCCACCTATTATAAAGTGAAAACTCTCAGCTAGCTTAGATACCCTCCCCGGATATCACCTTTCACTTGGAACTGCATCACGATATGGAAGGAAAAGGCGATTTACTAATTGCAGATTTATGTTCTGGAGAAAACTTCTTCAGGAAACGAGCGATCTTGATTGTTTTCTTGATTCTAAAAAAATGTTGAAAAATCCAAAAATTTAGCACATCCTTCAGTCTTAGTTGTTGTTGTTGTTGTTCTTAATAATTATGATCGATTCTGACATTCTCAGATCAGTGCAGTTAAATCACCACCTTCAAAGTGATGCACATTAATGTACTGATGTGTTTTTAGACCCTTAGTTGCCATGTCCATTTCTTTCTTTTTCGATGACCAGTGTTTTCTTTATCATTAAGTCAGGTATCTCTCAAAAGCAGAGGTGTCCAACATTCCAGCCCCAACTGACATGTAATCTAGAGAGGTCACAGAATTAGCAGTCGTGGTTTACTGGAATGTTTCACCCACTGAAGAGAGATGAGTAGAGTAGACGATGAGTTTCGCTAACTTGTATGTAATGCTGTGATGCTTGTTCCAACAGGAAACCAGCTAACCAAATAAAGAATCGCTACAGTGACGTCCTCTGTTTGGACGAATCCCGTGTCCGACTTTGTCCGCTCAACGATGAGGATGACGAGGTCAGCGATAGTTTGTAATTAAATACCTCCCTAGTAGTTTCTTTTTGGAAAGCTGCTACTGAAACATCTGGAAGGATTTACTCCTGTTCTGTCGGGCTACTAAAATAGTAATGGACAAACCAAAATGGTCCTGATGGCTGATGCATTAAAAGCCTGAGAAATCAGCGTTTTCATTTCCAGTGTGGCTTCTGAGAGCCATAATAAAAAAAATGACCCTGAAGCCCTGCATTATTTTTTGAAGAAGGTTTTTTTTTTTTTTTTTTCTTTGCAGACGTCTGACTACATTAATGCAAGCTTCATGGATGGTTACAAGATGACAAATGCTTACATCGCTACTCAGGGTGAGAAACACTGATTTGAATCATATTTGTAATTTACTGATAAATATCCCCGTAACTGTTTCTGACTAGAGAAAGTGCTTGTTCAGTAGGATTTGGTGAGAGTATTAATGAGCACTTATTAAATGAACACGACTAAGATGATTAAACTTCATAATCCTTTATGCTTGTAGCAGCCAAGTTACTGCTGTTTTCACTGATGTTAGTAAGAATGCTGAGCGATGTTCCTTACACCAGAGGTGGCCACAACTGGTCCTGGTGATCCGTCACCCTGAACAGATAAACTGAAACACCGCTTGCTCAAATGTATTCAGGTGCTCTTGAAGGTCTCCATCAACTATTAGATTAGAAGTAAGATCACCAGGAACCACGGTTAGGCGTGTCTGCTGTGCACAGTTCTTTACGCCTGTAATTACAGCTGCTTTTCTGTGTTTCCTCACAGTACTCTAAAATGAAAATTGCTGTAAATACTTTTGCGATTTCGTAAATGTTTATTTAGCAAGATTTAATCACTTACACTGAATCGTACAGATAAAATGCTATTTTCTTTTTTCAGGGCCTTTGCCAAAAACGTTTGGCGATTTCTGGAGAATGGTGTGGGAGCAAATGGTATTAATCATTGTAATGACAACAAGGTAAACACCACCGATACGCTGCCAGTCTCCTTCCAATCTTTCCTTTTTTGTTTTATTTCCCTTTATCTTTCTTATCTGCTTTTTAAATGATTTTGATCTAATTCACAATACTGCTCCCAGCTCGCAGAAGAACTTAGTTGACCTTTTTCAAGCACACTAGCTGGAGTGTGAGGAAGGAAATGGGATGGCACTCCTAAGAGCAAATGGCAAATGTTTAAAAACTGTGGACACTACCGTGCGAGTCAGTCTTCCACTTTGTTTATTCAATTTCCAGTCAAATAGGTCATTATATACAAGTTGAAACATATTTAGAAGAAACGACCGACACTAATTATAATATCAAATCTTGCAGTTTGTTATGTGTCCATTCTTTTGTGTAAACATTTGGACTGGAATACTGACATTGTTAAATTCATTGTTAACTGAACCGTGGTTAAAACAAGTTTGGTGGAGGGTGAATTTTAAGGATGTACGATATCCCGGCCTCTACCCGGTTCAGTATTTTGTCAGTCGAATCGGATTTGGCAGTTCGATATGAAGATTCAAATACTCATTCTGTTTTCTCGTTTTAACTAACAGTCAGAAAGTCCATCGGAATGAGTTTCAGTGCTGATTTCAACCACATTATGTTAACATTTTGAAGCATTTAAAAATCAATAAAAGTGATGCTGCGTGTAAGAAAAGATTTGTGGAATAATAAGACAGGCAGCACACGTGTGTCACTGTTTGCTTTAAACTCTGTCACCCTACAGTCTTTTTATTTCACTTTAAACCGTTAAAACAATGTGTTAAAATGAATCAACAAATGATACGGTTCAAAATGAATTCACGGCATTGCCCGTTATAACGGACACCTCGGTCTAAACATTATCTGCCTACTTCTTTAGTTCTCTTTAAACCTAAAACTCCGAGAAATTTAAATGAACAAATGAAGTTTTTTTTAAGATTGGAATTAGGAGAGGGCGATATAATGTTCATTAATAGTTGTTGTAGTAAATTATGTTACAATGGTCTTTTCTAAGCATGTCGTAGATATTGTCAGTACCTGCAGAACTCCGACTACATGTTTCATTATGAAGTGCTTAATTATACTAAACTGGCTATAGTATGGCTTAACTGCTTGACTTATAGAGTTGAAAGGAAAGATCCAAGTTCAGGGTGAGGACCTAATATCATAATATCAGTCGTTTTTGATTGACGCCATCATAAAAGCTGATATGTACAAGCAGATTTCTATAGGTCATGCAGTAACCTCTGGAAAATGTTTGACTGACTGCGAAGAAATTAATTCTACAGGGAAGATAAACACCCTAAGCACACCGCTGAGAGGATGTGTTTTATTAAGAAGGTGTTGGTGTTCTCAGAACAGTTTAGACTTGCATCTTGTGTAGCAGAAAATGCAACCAACTTCTAAGACTAAACTTTGGTGGCATGGATATGATCCCTGCAGATTTCTATCCGATATTTTAGGATGTATAGATGTTGCTTTTCCTGACTGCTCATTCTTGGGTTTGGAATAAATGGAATCAAATCATCATTGTATATATCATGATTTTTATGAACACTATATGTATATTTATGTATATGTTCAAGCAGTAATGTAGAATATCTCTGTAATTCCGCTAGAATAAGCAATTATAAATTACACGTCCCTTTTTTGCATCTGCTGTTTTAAAGTTAGAGTAATCAAATAGATATAGTTGTTCAAAACACATTGTAAAAGCTAAAATTCTCTCCTTTTCTCAGAGTTGTGGAGCGAGGGCGGGTGAAGTGTGGGCAGTACTGGCCTTTGGAAGCCGGCCGCACAGAGGAGTATGGGTACTTTCTAGTGAGAAACGTCCATATTGAGATGTTTCAAGACTTCAAGCTCTCACATTTGGAGCTCTATAACAGCCAGGTGTGTATCTGTCTTATCATTCTGACCTGCAGACTACCTTCCTTTAAAAAAAAGAAAACAACCAAGAAAAGAAACAGTCATGTGAATTGATTTTCTTTGTTTAGGTGTAGCACCATGGATGTCAGAAGCTAGTATGAGTTCCCTATAGAACTGTTGTGAAACTTCAAAGTAGATCCAGCATCTATCAGTACAGGAACCGAAATCCGTTGGAACCACAGTTCTTCTCTTTGGTTGATACTTTTGGTCTTAAAATGCTGGCATTCAGAAGTGATCGGGGCAAAGCAGTGCAGGTGCTAAATGAACACACGAAAAAATGAATATTAACGACTAAATGTAACTGAATAAAAAGTAGTTTTTCCGGAAAAAAAAAAAAAAAAAAAAAGTTTACTTAAATATGGGAACAGCAGACACAGCAAAATTTTGGTAGGCAACTTCAAGTTATGACTGATATATTTGAGTGTTCTGTGTATAAGTGATCTGTTTTATTAGATTGGTTGCTGTAGTGATGATTAAAAAAATGGCTTATGGTTATTATTTTCATGTCCCAAACCACATTCTAGCACGCTAAATAGTATCCAGAAATAGTACACGTTAATGTACTAGGTAATGTGTTGGAGTTTGTGGTTTGGGACGCAGCAGTAGATCTGCCAGTGAGGCTTGTCACAGATGCTATCAAGTTGTAATGACTTCGGACACTCTGAACAGTCCTGCAGCTCCAGTGACTGATAATAGCTCTGCTGGGCTACTTGTTAGCTGTTCGTTCAACATTTCCAAAACGAAAGTTTAAGGTATGTTTGGTAGTTTTTGTCAAATTCCGCAAATTATAATTTTTTTTTTAGGAGTAATGAAGGCTGTATGGATTCAGTCCATCAGTTTTCATGTAGGTTATGGTCATTGTGGTCTGTCCTGCTTGTTTTATCATTCAGCTGCAGGGGTGTAGTTTTAGCAGTGGTGACAAAACAACCTCTGTTAGAGCACAGTTGGTTTTACAGCTGGACTGCCAACATGGTGACAGGATGTTCTTTACATAATCAATTTGCCGTAATAAAATACTATGAGCTTTCCTTTTAATCGCCCTCTTGGTGGCTGTAAATAGCACCATTTTAAAGGTTTTGAAACCAAGTCACAGTGAGAGCTAGCCAATCTAAAGTGCACCCTCCACACGCTTGGCACACTGTTGCAACGAAGTTGCCCGAAAGGGCAGTCCATGTTCCTGCATATAAATCCAGAGCAGTTAACTTGTCTGTCTTCACTTCAGTAATTCATTACAAATGTCTTTCAGTCTACTCCAAAAGTTTGAACATGTTCAGTCAAATTCTGTCTTTTGTTCAAAGTGAAGATGACAGCCATGGTTAGAATTTTAGTGAGGTCCACACTAAATCACACAGCTTAGTTGTATAAGCATGTTGAGAAAAACAAAAAAAATCAAACTAGCCATCCATTTTTTTTTGCTTAAGACTGCAAAGGACTTTTTTCGATTAAAAGGTTAACTACTTCGGATTTATATGGAGGAACATGAACTGGTCTTTGAGGAGACTTGGTTGCGACAGTGTGGCAAGCGTGTGGGGTGTGTACTTAAGCTTGTACTTTTTGCATCCCCTGCAGTTTCAGTGTAAATGAAATATATTTAAATTTTGCTTTAGACACTGAAATCTCCTATACTTCCTAAGTACGAAAGCGTACGGTACCTTTTTCCCTATGATTGGTGGGATTCTCTTGTGCGACCTCCCCAGATTGTCAGTTCCGTTTGTATCTCTGATTTTGTCTGGTGAAGTTTTAGATCATTTTACGGTTACCCTTCTGGTGTTGTACCGTGTCTATCATTTATGTAATTCCTTCTTTTTGTCTCTCGCACAGACGGGTGAGTGTAGAGAGGTGTCTCATTACCTCTATGTGAGCTGGCCGGATTTCGGGGTTCCAAAGTCTGCTTCAGCCATGTTAGATTTTCGGGCGCAAGTGAAACAACGGCAGGAGTTTGCGTTACGAACACTGTACCCTGATTGGACAGGACCTCCAGGAGGCCCTCCAATAGTGGTTCACTGCAGTGCTGGAATCGGAAGGACAGGTATGTTCAGATTTACACCGAGAGCTGTGGAATTACTAAAGCTGTTTCTCTACTCTAGCGTCATTGTGATAAGCTCGATTAACCAGATTTAAAGTAGTACTGATTCCCAACCGTGAATATGATTTCTTTATTGGCATTTTTAAGAAACCCGCTCATGCGCTATGTGAGATAAATGAACGTGAACTTTCTGTTAACAGAGATTACATTGTAAATTACATCATTTGAGGCCAAACTGGTGATACGGAGTGGCCCAGCATTTCTATAAGTCGCTGTGTCAAAATTTGTATGATATTAAAGGTTTCACTTTCCATATGTCCAAAATAAGACGGCTTCATTTAATCTGGGTTTTGACTAAGAGGCAAGGCTGGATTTGGTCAAGGATCAGTTTGTTTTCCAGTTCTGCTTTTTTTTATTGCCCAGCTTTCACATCCATTAACAACCACAAAAAAGACTACAGCCTGGATTTCTGAATCAAATAAAGTGCCATGTTGAAAATCAGAGGTGACTGGCTATTTTGCCAATATGAAATGTAGTAGCAACCTTCAAAAATGGCTGAAGGGCGCTTACCTGGCTCACGTTATGTCATAAAATTGCAACGCAGATCAACTCGAGTCACATTAACTTCTGATTTTACGATCCCTGATTATCAAGTACCAGTGACAAAACAAGAGTTTGCCTTGTTAATACCGCTTTGTAGCAAAGTTACCTGTTGTTGTTCGATATCATCCGCTTTAAATCAAAGAGGCTCCAAATCAGACATGCGTTTTTGGATGTTAAGAATGTATTAAATGAGGCTTTGCGCAATGGCGGTATCGTAGCCTGTGAGGTTAATCCGAGGTGCGATTATTGCTTTCTTTGTTAAACTTTATTCAACATTTTTGGCGACACTTATTTATTTTTTTTAGTCTTTATTACCAGGTGAATAGGGCTAATCAAAATCAGGTGATTAAAGGCTTGCTCTGATTGTCTGTTGGTAAAGATAGATCAGAGAGCGGCACTTCTGCAGCTGTAGCATGTAGTTGTAGCTTGTAGCAACAGTCATGCCAATAAATAGCCAAGCCAGCTGTGTATGTAAACGGATATAATTCCCTCACTGTTCACTTTGAACCCATATTCATAATTTGATTGCAGTTTCAATATGTTGTAGTCACCAGCTAAAGTAAGATTGACTTTGGGGACGTCAAGATCAGTGATTCTCAACCCTGGTCCTGGTGCACATTTTAGAGGGCTCCCTGCTTTAACACACCTGCTGCAACTCTAAAAGGGCTTGTTAATGAGCAGGTAAGTTGAATCAGGTGTGATGGGAGCAGGGAAAGCACCGAAAAGGGCAGGGTGCCTCCAGGATCAGGGTTAAAAAACACTGGTCAAGATTTGAATTGATCCGATTGTACATTTCCTGTGATTTAAGCATTATTAACCTCTCCACCGTTCGCTCATTGTCTCCTCTCCACTCAGGTACGTTCTGCACGTTAGATATCTGCCTCTCACGGCTGGAGGACATCGGCACGGTGGACGTGAAACAGACGGTGCGACGCATGCGCACGCAACGTGCTTTCAGCATCCAGACGTGGGACCAGTACTACTTCTGCTACAAAGCCGTGATCGAGTATGCCCAACAGATGGGCCGCCTGCAGCCCGTGGAGTGGTCTGACACAGAGCTGGAGACGGACAGCGAGTGAGGGGGCAGCTAGCTATCAGGACAAACAACAGGGAGATAGAGAAAGCAACAGGAGGAAGAGGCACTAAAAGAGAAGAGTGCCCTTTTATTCCTCCCTGCAACCCTCCACAGGTGGAGTTCCCTGCCTCTGTGCTCAGTTTTTTTTCCTCACTGGAACAAAAAAATAAAACAGTAGGAAGAAGGGAGAGAAAAGAGCGGAGGAGAGGATTCTTTTGTCCTGCCACTTTTCAAGCCCTTTTTGTAATAACAGGAAAAAAAAAAACCTCTGACCCAGAAGAGGTCAGTGATCGTGGCTTGGTGTACGAGTTGTAGCATTTTTGTTTCTCGATATTGACTTGCACATGTGGAATGACAACGTTAAAATATTACAGAGTTTACTTGTTCTCTTTACTCGTATTACCTGCTTCAGATATTCAGATTTCAGTGTCGCACAACCTGAGATAAATCTCACAGAAAATGGTGTGAAATTATGAAACTTGAAATCACAAGAGAATGGTAAGTGTCTGAACAGGTTCCAACACCTTTTTTTTTTTTTTTTTTTTTAAAACATAAACTAACCTTCAAGCCAAAGGTATCGCGTCGAATGCTTGGATGTATCTGTAATGATCATTGTGACTTAAAAACGTGTATATTCTTGTAAGATACATTTATATATTGTGCATAACAACCTTATAAAGCCTTGTTTTAATATAATACTCAATGTTCAGAAGTATATATAAATATATATAAATATATGTAAAAATATATGTTGGATTAGAACAATAAAAAGAGAAGAACAGGAGGAGATTAAGATATCACAGAAAAAGAAAACTATGCTATATGTCATATATCTAGCGTGAGTTCTGGTCCTGCATCCAGTTTAAATCCGTTCCGTTTTCTTACTTGATGATTATCCATCAATTGGCCTTAAATTCAGGGCTTATATTCACCAAGTGACCCAGAATAGGAGGGACTGTGGAGGAAAGCAAACGCTTCAGTTACAGCTAGTTTTATGAACATTGATTTAAGCCCGGTCGTGGCCTGATTACCTACGGTTAGTGCATTTTATGCATGCATGTGTTAAAGAAGGTGTATTTGAAATGTGAAGCGCATGCCTAAGGTGACCTAAACACCTGACAAAATAAGTTAAAATGCACCAATTGTAGCTTTGTTTTCTCAAGTATGTAGGTTCACATTCTTAGTTGAATATCTAGAGGGGCTTAATGTTCAGGAAGTGTGTAGCGTGACCACAAGACGATCTGATCCTAGATCAGCACTCTTCATTCTTAGACAAATAGTGAATACTTGCCCTTAATATTGAATCACTGCCTTGATCCTTTAAAAATGCCCCCCGTTTTCGTTCTCTTACTCTTATTCCTGTTTCTTCTCCCTTTTTCTAAACTATGGCCCTGTCTCAATGTCTCAGAAGTCCTGCACTTCTTTCTCAGCCTGCGTGAGGAAATCAAAGACCCTGTTTACACTTGCTCGGTCTGTCAGCATCAGGATTATATCTGGACAGAGATTATCTACAAAAATGCAGGTATAAATGCATCCATTTAGTGCAGATTTCAGTCAGACTGCTCAAACAGTTGCAGAAGGTGCCGTAAGACAGTGTAAACCACATTCGACAAGGCGTCAGTGCTTCTTCAATTCAGCCTCTGAAGGCATCAAGAGGCCGTAGATTAAAGGATACTTCTTCCCCATAAACGTCCCCAGATAATGTGTCGGGCATCGGTGTACTGATCAGCTCCTTCTCTACTTCACTCATGATTTGGTAGTATTAGCGTTATGTTTTTCAGCTCTTGAGTTTGTTCTTCTTTTTGAGTTTAATTTAGGAGCCTTTAGTAAACCAAGTTAACACAGAGCAGCAGTTTGGTTAGTCCTTAGAACTAGCCTCGTCATATTCGCTGTCTTGCTGCAATATCTAACCTTTAAACGTACATGGTCCACAACAGAAAACTCATTATTCTACATGCGTCTACTTATGAATAAGCGTCTTTTATATAGAACAGAAAAAAACGTGAGCGATCGGATTTCAGTCTAGTGCGTTTGATTACCAAGTGTAAAAGCAAGTGGCCTAGATGCAAGTGACGTGCAATCAGCAGGTGTAAACCGGGTCAAGTTTGCAGGAGGGGTGGGAGGTATACGTCTAAGAAAATCAGACCCTGTGGATTTTGTCTAATCATAGATATCATGAGTATCCCAAAAATGGTGAACCATGTGCAGCCCCGATTGGTGTTGCTTCCAAAATAACAAAGGCTAATAACAGTTGTAATATCATTATTGTCCAGATGAAATATCGCCCGCCCCTTGTTTGCGGCAAAGGTATTTACTTGTTTGACACTTGCTGGGCCATTAGTTGTAGATCTCATTTGATAACCCAAAAGCAGGCTTGAGGGAAGTGTGGGTAGTCAGAATGCCCGCAGATCGGAGCAGGGCCACTGGCTGTGCTGCGTTCGGAGCCCTGAGGTCAGCCTGGCCTCAGTTCTTTTGTGCCTTTGAGCTTTCCATAGCGCAGCGTGTCGAGCGGAAGAACTGATCTTGCGTACAAGGATTTCAGATTTTTTTTTTTTTAATCTCAGGGGTATATGTGTTGTTGTTGTTGTTGCTGTTGTTGTTGTTGTTGCTGTTGTTGTTGTCCTGGTGTCAAAAACGCAAAGAAACAAACAAAAAATAGATATTTTTTTATCCTTCGTTCGCTCTGGCGATGGATGATTTCAAAACAAAGCATAGCATTTTTTTTTTTGTTGTTTTCTTGTTTTGTTTTGTATCATATACAGCGACCTGTATTATAGTCTGTTTTTATTTATGTCTTTGTACAACTTCAGCAGTATTGAAATTTGAATGTCGGTACGACAGAAGACGACAACAAAGAAAAAAAACAAAGAAACGGACAAACTATTTGAATTTGATAAGCTAGCAAAATCAGTGGCTGATTTGGATGCAGTTTGTTTTTCTGGAATGATGTTACTTGCTGTTGTACTTTTGGGAGCTGTTCTCAGAAAAGTGTTCCTCACATGATGGATCAATAATGATGCTGTTGTGTTACCCATCATCACCCCTCGATTCTCCTGAGCAAATATTAAAGAACCCAACCCCCCTTGAGCGCTAACCTGGGGACCAGATAGTATGATCTCACAGGCACAGTGCTGACCAGCTCATACTGTACTTCATCCATTATTAGTAATGTGAGCATATCTTTTGCTGAAGCTGCTCTTTTAACTGCAGCAAAACTGTGCAAAGCGATAGCAGACTGTTACTGGCCGTAGTTTGGAAACTGATCTATATATATTTGCCGATGTTTAAGGAGAAAGAGAAAACGGAGGGAAGGTGACCAGCAGGGTAAAATGTGAGCGCACTCAGGTCACTGAGATTGGGAGCGAAATACATTGTCCAGTCCAATTGGCATCAGCTCAAGCTTTTGCTCGCAATGCAGCGGTTACCTCTTTGAGAATCTTCTAGAATGCCTTTTCTTGCAGTCGTAAAGCTTCTGTGATCACAGAGCCGTGAATGTGGGTGGAAATCTGTGCAAAGGAATCTGAGTATCCCCTTCGTGTACTGGTTTGATGAACGCTCTATCACAGCACAGCCACAGTGACAAGGCTGTGTCTGTATATGATGCCTGATTGTCTCTAAAGCAGAAACTGTGGATGGACGACGTGGGTGGGCGGGGTTGAATTAATTGTGTGAAAGACGAGTGTGCAAAAGGTGAACTCCTCACTTTGAATTATTTAAGACCGATGGGAATGCAGTTGTGTTTTCTTTTGGTTTCTTTCATTTGTGCCCAATTTGTTTTTTGTTTTATTTGTTTTTTGTTTGTTTGTTTTTTTTTGTGATTGAGTAATGGCCTTTTTACCTGCCGTCTGCATTAGTGTCATAGTAAACATGACTATTATTCTGAACCGGTTCCTGTCTCTCTATGCATGCAGTTTGTGGGTGAGGAAAGACAGATGTGAAACTACTGTGTAAGAAATGCACCACTGTTATTTAAACAGAGAAGCTTTATTATTTGGACCCTAAAGGGGTTGAGTTCAGTTGATCAAACGGAGCTCAAACTCAGTGTTAATGAACTCTCTGGTTCCTAGTTACATTTTAGTTTTACAATTTCTTTCATATTAAAGTGAAATTCACAGACCCCCCCCCCCCAAAGCCTTCTGTACAGCAAGTCGTATACTGCTTTACAATAGTGATGATAGGAACCCGAGGTTTTAGACATCAAATATGTCTGAAAATGTTGATAATGGTAAAATGGTGATTGGAAAAAAAAATAAAATATGCTTTCTTGGAGGGTATTTTGCCGTAAAAAATCTTATTTCAAAATTGTATTATAAAATAATGTCTCAGGCCTCTATTTCTAACCGTTTCTAACTTTTAAGTGAGGTAGTATTTAAAATAATTAAACACTTCAGACCTGTGGTTCCTATCACCACCACGGTGAAGAATTCAGACTTAATAGAGTGCGTTTACATGCACTTGATAATCCGATTATAATCAGTTTTATACTGTGGTCATGTAAACAACATACATAGTCTGATTTCTTACACCAGATGAAGGCCTAGAAGTCCTATTATAAAATCTGATAGCGAGAGCTGGATTTTCAGTAATTAGGTTTCTCAGTGCATGTATACTCCTGACTGTGATTTCTTTCAGTCTGTGCATATGCAGAAACAGGCCACGGTCCTGGAAATAAACAGAACTACAAGATGGCAAGAAAACACTTCGGGCTGATTCTGAAACCAACTACCTTCTTAAAGAACGAAGGATTTAAATATTCTTCATCTTCTTGATGGTATATGTTGATATTTTCTGCTAGTGACTGTTTGAAAGTGCAGCACCGAGCAAGTTTCACTATAACTGAATATCTTACTTCAAAGCACTATGAACAGATGTTGACAGATTTGTTTTTATTCAGGTATTCTGGAAGACTTGCGTACTGCGGTGATCCTGTGATGGCTGATCAATCCAGTTTAGATGGTTGCAGGTTTAACCCTAGGTCAGTTCATCTTATGAAGCTCCTGTATGTCATACTACGCTGTTCATTAATTTTTGCCTCAGCAAATAGAGCTTTAGAATGATTGTCCTGGAACAGATGTATTGAGAATAAACCGTTGGCTCTTGCTGGAAACAAAGACTTTAGGACAAAAGTAAGATATAAAATTTGAGCCAAAGTGGTAGGATGTTTCCTCAAACGAACACGAAGGCCTAATGAGCAACACGAGTAACGAACACATCAGCTTGAGGTCACTGAGCCTTGGCCAGAGTGCTTAGTGGTGGAAGTTAGTGTGACATTTAATTAAATACTTTAGGAAACGTCCACATTTGCCAGACAAGCATATTAGTAATTGTTCAACACTTCTACATAATTCATTTGCCAAGTCCATTGTAGAGCAATGTGCTGAGCCTGATGCTCCTTGCAGTGGTGATGATGGGCACCAAGGGGTCAAAATCTTGAACACAGAAATTTAATAGGTTATTTTATTCACAGTTGGAAAACAAGGAAGTGAACTTTACGGAATTACATGAATGTCTGCATTGGTTATTGATAAAGTGAGGTCTGATTGTTGTCACAATTATAGACAAACACAATTTAACCAAACTATCAGCACGCAAACAGTTGTACTGTTAATGTGCTTTTCATTGAGCATATTGAGTAACATCCACAGTGCAGACTTGGAATAAGTAACAACCTGTAGATCCCCCTACACCAAACGTTTCCTGAAGCTGTAAATAACATTTGCATAACACTGAGGAGGAGTTTTAGGTCATTCCTCCCAGCAAAGGTGTCTCAGTCCATCTTCTCCATCAACTTCAGGTCATACCACAGCATCTTTAGCTGGGTTAAGGTCAGGACTTCGACATGGCCTTTCCAAAACACAAATAATGTTCTTTATCAACCGTTCTTTAGTTGAGTTACTTGTGTGTTTTGCGTCATTGTCTTTTTACATTACCAAATGTCTATTTAGGTGGTGTTGGGCTGTTGCTCTGACATTCTCCGGTAAAATGTTTTGATACATGTTTGATACACATGAATTTGTTTGTCCCTCAGTGATCGCAAGGCGTCCAGGCCCTGAAGCAGCAAGGCAGCCCCAATCCATGATGCTGCCTCCACCATGCTTCACAGGCCTTTCAACATCTTTCAGGATGACCTGTTGTGCTCTCGGAGAGTAGTTATGTAGATAGTTTAGTCTAGCTGTGGATTGAGGCATACCCAGGTCTTCAGCAATGGGTTTTCCAGCTTCGTGCGTCTCTAGAACTTGTTTTTCTCAAGCTTGTTTGTAAGGAGGCTCGGTTCACACTAACCCTTCTTGAGAAGAACAGATTTGTCAGTAACCTGGCTTTGCGTGCTGCCTTTATTTAATGTCACTAAAAAAAGTCACTGACACAGAGGTTCACTTTTTCTAGCCTGCACTGTGGATGTTACTCAGCATGTTCAATAAAAGTCATGGGAAGTACAACTATTGTTTAGTTCAGTTGTGTTTGTCTATAATCGTGACTTGTGACTATTTCTCAACCCTGGTCCTGGAGGCACCCTACCCCTGTAACTCTGGAAGGGTTTTTTATTGAGCTGATAAGGTGATAATCAGGTGTGTTAGGAGCAGGGAAAGCACTGAAATGTACAGGGCAGGGTGCCTCCAATACCAGGGTTGGATAATAATCACCCCTGATTTTAATTGGTCATCAAAGCAGAAATCCAGGTCATTCCGAAGGTAATACTGATGATGCTAAAACAGCGGTAAGTCTGTAGAATTAAGTTTTCTTTTGGGATTATTTGGCCTTACAACAGCCTACATGTACCTCTCCACCCGCCATAAAAAAAAAAAAAAAAAAGAAATGTTTTAGGCTAAAACTGTATCTCATCACTACCATAAAACGCTGTCTCAGGCATCAGCTTCTATGTAATAATGTTGTGATGTGGTATTTAGAAGCTCTTCAGACACCGGGTTCCCATCAACGCCACTCTCCTGTATTTTCTAGAACTGAGCTTTTCACACCATATTACATTTTTAACCATTGAATTAATTATGCAAACATTTAGAAACCATGTTTTCAACCCTTTCATTTTTACACTGACTTTTTTATTGGTGTGGTCTTTGTTTTGTTCACAGTTGGCTGAAACTGATTGGAATGGACCTTGAATGCAGACCCGGGTAGGTAGAAAAAGGTAATGCTATTTAAAAGTAGCTATGTGCTGGAAATTGTTGTTTTTGAGCAAGTGGCAGTTGATAGTCAGATGTTTTATATGCATGTATACATTTTCTAAATATGCATCAATTAAGATCACTTCTTTAGTATTAGCCCACACTCGAAGTGGTTCTAAATATGTAATGGTCTCTTCTTTATGAGGAAATACTTTTATTTTCTTCCAGTCCAAAGGCTGTAGTGCATTAGCCAAGCATATAAAACCGGTAAAAATGTATGTATGTATGTAGTCAGAGCACAAACTTAAAATTTGTATTTATTCATAAAATTATTTCTAATTAAAAAAGATATTTCTAATTCAAAATTGAGACAGTATGGGTTTACTGAGAGCTGTACACCTGTGAAACTGAGTGTCCGTTTATACTAGAACTGAATGCATCTTCTGCAAACATCCATTTTTAAATATAATCTCTCCAATAAACTTGGTTAAAGAAAAAAGAAAATATGTCCAACTTGAAACAAGGGAGCTGTGAAAGCACCCCAAGAAACCTTTCCATCAGTGGCTAGGCAGCAGCTATGCTGTCTGAAACTGAAGGTGTTTTATTAACCCGCTACTGTGAACTTTTCATTTGTATATCAGTACATTAATATAAACATATTTATTTTAATATACATAATATGACACTAATATGGCTTTATATGATGTTTCTGCCCCACTACAAAGTACTGCCACCTGAGTACAGGCCCATGGACCACTAGAGGGTGCTTCATAGCCCACGGGTGGCCCACGGCCCATAGGTTAAGAAGCCCTGGTCTGGATCACCCAGATGCATGATTCCCTGTACAAGGATTTGAGACGGACACTATTGGAAGCTCTAGTACTAAACACCAGCTCAAATCATTCCTGCAAGTAAAGCCGGAGTCAGAGTGGCACTTGATTTAGGACTGCGAATTACATGACACAGACCAGCCCACCCCAAAGTACACAAACACAGACACACACAGCCACACAGCTATTGTCCTGCTCTGTTATTACATCAGACTACAGGCTATTCCTAGCAGCAGTGCAGTCACCCTACATATTCCAACACTCCCACCCTGATACAGAACTATAGCAACCCAACAGAAACACAACCACCTCAAAAAGTGTCTGTCCGGGCGTCTGAAGCTAATTAATGTAATCTCTGTATTCTCAGTTACAGTTAGCAAACCAGGGTTAAAGGTGAGGGTCGTGGATTGACCCCTATATTGCAGATGTACGCTCAGCTGTGATATTTGCATCCGGAATGCTCTTGTGCTTATACATGTGAGTTATTTATTAGCTCACAGTAAGCGGCCCAAAACACTACCGGCTCACTGGGAATTCTCCCAACATTCCTGAACACCCACTCAGGCTCTGAGTAAGCGTATGGAT
The DNA here is from genome assembly GCA_034552555.1 of Semaprochilodus insignis. Lineage (NCBI taxonomy): Eukaryota > Metazoa > Chordata > Actinopteri > Characiformes > Prochilodontidae > Semaprochilodus > Semaprochilodus insignis. The sequence goes on along the minus strand of CM067500.1, from coordinate 5,211,451 downwards.
GCAGCTTTCCTTCAGATGTGTCATTAGTATTAAGATTCTTTGGAATCCATCGTCTCATCGTTTTATTATCCCCACCTGTTCACTGCTGGGGGCCAGTAAACCATGAAAGTAGCCAATCACAGGTTCACGCTGCTTCACATCCAGTAAGATTCAGATTTACGTTTTGTTAGAAGGATAAATAAGAGGGATAAAATAAATAAATAGATTGTTAAAACTAAATAACAAGCCTATTTTGAAAATGTAGGGAGTAAACTTCTGGGACAAAGGGGACACTCCATTTCTGACATTGTGTGGGCATTTAGCATTCCTCTATGAACGTGTGTACTGGGAAAATGTCATAGCGAACACTACCACCCGCAGTGGACAGCACAGTGGCCGCCCACCGGTGCTTAATGATCGTGACTGGCAGCATCTGCCTAGAATTATCGGTGTGAACATACGAGCAACTCTGGCAGAAATCACATCTACATTCAATGCAGGAGGCCCCACACGCAGCAGGACGGTGCAGCATTCTTTAGCTTCTATGGGATATGGGAGCAGAAGACCGAACAGAGTGCCTCTATTGACACCACAACACCAGACACAGTGCCTCCCCTGGGTTCATGAGGTTGCTAACTGGTGTAAGGTGGTCCGATGAGTCTGGGGATGTATTCGAAATGGCACACTGCTATACCTCATACTACAGTAGTATGGTCTGCGTTATGGTGTACTACATACTACTCATATACTAAATCTGCCTAAAAGTAGTATGTAGTATATAATATGTGACCAAACTGAAGATCTGTAGGGCACTGAAGATACCCGGATGGTGTTCTACTCCAGTCAGAATTTCTAGTATACAGGGTGAGCCATCCTAGTGGCGTACTGCATCCCATCATGCACTGCAGCATCACCAGCTCTCAGCCTAGAAAATGGTGGTGGGTAACACTCAGGAGCAAAACAGTCAACTCTGAGGTAAATGTGGGTGTAGTGATTGTAGTGGGGTATGTTTTCATCAAAATGAGCCTCAGAAAGTTAAAATATTCAGGTCTGAAGATTAATAAAAGATGAACTCGCTTCAGAGGTTCAGTTTAGAGTGAAATAGCCGAGGGTAGCTAACAGCTAGGCTAAACGTATTTCACGTGAACTGAGCAGCGTTAGCAGCAGCTAGCTCTAAACAGTGGATACAGTAATAACAGCTCTGAGGTAAATGTGACTGTATTAGTATACTAGACTGTAGATCAGAACTTGTTACTGTACTACATACCACACACAGGGGGCGTATACAGTATGCAGTACATACTACTGTAGTGTGCAGTATAGTAGTGTGCTATTTAGTATACTACTACAGTGTATATGTGTGTGTGTGTGTATATATATTCCTAATTGTACAAACATGCTGCAAGTGCACAAGTGAAAGCATTCAGGATGTGCAGTATGAAGACAAACACAATGGTGAGAAATGCCTTAATGAGCTGAGTCAAACTGACTCTTGACTCCGGGACGTCAGAAGGATGTCCTGCAAAGTCTTTTCTAGGAAATTGGGGAGTTTGCCAGCCAGAAGAGGAAATAGGACTTTTGTCGGGAATGGGTGAGAAGATTCCACATTACAGCTCAAAGAGCTGCCAGTACATCCTGCTGTCTGACCCTCAAATGTAATATTTAAAGGGGCCATAGAATGGAGAACAGCATTTAGTATCGTGATACATGAATAATGGGAGTTCAGTACATGGAACTGATGTACCATGAACCTCAAACAAATCCTGTGTTCATAAAAAAGCCAGTTTTGACTGTCGCTGTCCAATGAAAAACATGCATCTCCGTTTTTGACGATTTGTACTTTTGTGTATAATTTGATCACAGAAGTTGCTGTTTACACTGTGTGTGAATTTCATGATGAATGGACCAACAGAAATGGCCCAAAAATCGCTTGGAAAAAGTCTGGTTCCATTGACTTACATTAGCATTAAATTGGGTTTTGGCCTCTCCTGTAAAGTTGCTATTTTGGAGATACTTGTTTTTCTTTGGACAGCGACGATATATGATATTCATCTCTAAATGAGGCTGAAATAAACAACCTGTTTGCCAGCGTCTTAACTGAATGTGCTGTTCCACCTTAAACACTACAGGTTGCACAGGCACCAGAATGTGTCTGTGGCATCATTTAAGGTGGAACAGACAATTTGCTAAACGAGTTCTTGAACAGACCACTAACTTCAGCCCCCACATCTTTAAGAAGATCCTGGGCAGCTTTAATTCCAAGATGTTAGTTTGCTCTGCACGTTTCACTCCGGACAGTTTTTCAAATCTTGAGCAATATCGAAGCTTCATACACTGCAGAGAGGGAAAGAGTTCTGCAATTACAGTCTACTACAGTCACAGCCCCAACCTAGAGGTAGCAGCCATGCTGTGTGATTGTATCACTGAAAGGTGATGAGTACCAACTTCAATTTCCGTTGTGTCGGGGTTCATTTTATTGTTCCGCCTGTGTCTGTTTAGACGTGTTGCTTCTAAACCAGCCAATCAGAGCAGAGCTCGTTAAAATATTCATGAGCACACCATAAAAGGCAACTGTATATTGTCAGTACAGGTTTTTTCGATGGCGAGTGTGTGTCTGAATCTGACACGATCCAAATATACGCAATCATCTTCCACCAGTAATGGATTCTGGCCTTCATTTAGGCTTCTCTAGCTTCCTCTGTATTTCTGTTACCTTAAATAACATTCAGCCTTCCCTGATGGATTACTGATATGACAATACCTTCTGTGAAATTCTGTGCCTCTATGACTATATTTAAGCCAAATAGTGCCTCAATATTTGCATAGTTTTTCCAGAAACGTCCAAAAAAGAGCTTTTGCCAGCCCCCTACAGCAAACGGCTCCAAATTAGGTTGGCTGATTATCAGCTTGATAATGTGATGACCCCCGATACAGACTAACAGAAGACATAGCAGTGATAAAAAGGTAGCGGAAAACATCTAGAGTGCTTGACCTGACCCTCGACCTGCCCTGTTTGCTCGGTTGTCTTTCTGTTTTAGCTAAAATTACTTGTGCTTTTTTCCAGGTCAACGAGGCTACACAAGGCGCTTGAAGTGTTGGGCAAGAACTGGACACTTAAGTAGCCAATGTCTTTGGAACTTTACCCTTACATTTCTACTGAAGGTAGAATCAGACAGGTACGTGATGAACCAGAGTATGGGAGTGGAGTGGACCGGCAGCAACTTCCACCTCCAACTTTAAACACTTTATATTAAATCTGTTTCTATTCCTTACTAACCACTCTTCATCCATCAATTTAGATTCTTTCAAGGGCAAAATGACAGTTCAGCGGTATATGGGAGATTTTCCTAAATTTGTTGACTGATTATTAAATGACTGTATTTTGAGGCTGTCTTAATATAGCTAGCCTGCTAGGCTGAGAAGCCTAAAGAGATGCAGTGTAAATGATTTAGATCTGACTGCAGTCTAACTTATACACATGGAGTGAAATTTGAGTGTCGTGTACACTTGTAATGTGTACATGTGTATACTTAGGTCTTTATTATTATTATTATTATTACAGCTAATTAATAAAAATCATATCAAAATCAAAGTATGCTTTCTGCATGTTAACAGAGCAGGCAACTGCCTTTATAATCACTGTAAAAAATGTCTTTCTGATTATGATCCTTGCAAAATTGCTTTCAGTTGATTGATACATGTTAGCCCTCAACACCTGCTGTACTAGTTCAAATCATCTGTAGTTTATTCTCATTCACTATATGCTGTAATAGCAGGGCGCAACCTGGGGAGGCGCTGTTGCTGTCCTGTTGCTGCCTCTGACGCAACGTAAAGCGTAGAAACCCCGGCTCATCCAATCAGAGCAGACCTCCTAAGCTGTAAGCCAATCATATTCGACCTCATACGTTGTAAGACAATCATATCAGGCCTGGGGGAGGGTCTGGGGGAGGGTCTCTAGTTGTACTCGCTCTGATTAGTCAGCTGCTGCTGAAGCTGAAGACGGGATTTTTGCTGAATGCTCAAATTAATAAGCACAATTCAGAGTCTGTAATACCCAGAGTGGATGTATCCACCTACAGTACGGAGTTGGGGTAAATTATGGTAAGTATAGCAGCTGTCGGGTTTATACTTGGTTGTTTGTTAGCTCGTTACAGAGAAGAGGTTAGGCTAACGCTAACATGAGCTAGCTATCTGACCAAACAACTACTCGTTTAACTTTGTAGTGAGAGTAAGGGAGTGAAAGAGGGACGGATAGAGAAATAACGGCAGGGACAGCTCTTTATATTCTTTGTATATTTCCTTCCGGTATTTGGAAACAGTGTCACCGGCATGTTTCATGTACTGCGGTTTAGAGTAAGTTAAGGTCGCGCAGTCTTCGCGTTTCTGCCTTGCAAGCAGCCAATCAACTCACAGAGTAAGACGGTGACGTAAACGTGACAGAAAACTCAAACTTCGTCCTACGACGTTTTTCGTCAGTTTACTAGTGATGGGCACAGCAGCTCTTTTAGATGAACTGAATCATTAGAATCAATTTACTAAAAAGATTCGTTCACCGAATCGTTCAGTGCTTGGCAGGAGGAGCCTGCGACTCCGACCCACCTAACTGATACACGGCTGAAC
>CM067500.1:5138293-5206477 GCA_034552555.1 Semaprochilodus insignis | reverse complement strand
GAATCTTTTTCGTGAATTGATTCTAATGATTCAGTTCATCTAAAAGAGCTGCTGTGCCCATCACTACTAGCTTTCCTGGACCTTGTACACGCCCACACGCCACAACGCGAGCGGCCTCGAACACACCCACATGAGACAAACCTGGGGCGACTGATGCGACTTATCGCCTATAGACCTTAATCGATCCAGGCAATCGGAGTGTGCAGTTTACATGACCACTTGAATAATTGGATGCCTGGAAAAATCCGATGATGCCTGTAAACGCAGTCAGTGAAAGGGTCACGTAGTGTTGATCATATCACAGTTTCATATTCCTCAATTCTTCAGCATGTAAATAGAAAATGAAGAGCTGACAACTCTGCTGATAGCCAGTTAAGTGATTGTAGCTAACGATATAGCTAAACAACATTGTTAAAGTTTCATCTCCCATTATTTTCTGACAGGGCTGAAGGAGCAGATCTGATGTGGGCTCGTGATGGAGAACAACGAGAGGGAGAGAAGGAAGCTAAAGGAAGCTGACAGGAGCAGATTTGATGGAGGTTAGTGAAGGAGAAGAAACTGAGGGAGAGTGTTGAAAATGCCGTTTAAACGAAATTCTGAATTTAATTCATCATAACTGAGAAAATGTAATTTTTGTCACTAATAACATTACACTTTTTGAACATGCCTACGGAGTAAAATCTCATGAACGGAGACTAAACTGATCTATAATCTGTGTATCAGTATATTTAGGAATTGCAGCTTCTCGAAAAAATTCTGCTTGACCTCAGTACCCTTGGGGCAGTCGTGGGCTGGAGGTTAGGGAACCAGCCTTGCGATCAGAGGGTCGAATGCTTGATTCTAAACTGACAGGACACGACAGAAGTGCCCTTGAGCAAGGCACCTAACCGCTAAATGCTCCCCGGGTGCCGTGGGTAGGGCTGCCCACCACTCTGGGCAAGTGTGCTCATTTCTCATTGTTACACATAACTTAATTTATGAACATCTATGGTTTGGTTTCTTTGCATATGTGGATTGGATGGGTCGTTACCGACATCTGGTGAGAATTTCTTGTCAGTAGCACCTTTAGAAATAGATTTACTAAGAAAATTGGTGACACGTTCAATACTTATTTCACCCGCTGTATTAAAGTAATTTTAAATGTACTTGTAATGTGTCTCAGCAGGGGCATCACTAATGGTTCATGGATAGGTGGTCTAAGCCTGTACTAGGGGGGTCTGGGGGCAATGTTCATCATGAATTTTTAGGGTAGCAAAAACTAGAATATTTATCAAAAATGGATAAATAGTAGCTTCGTCTCTCTAATAGGACTTAAATCCTGTATCCCTCCACATACAACAGGCACAGATCAAGCAAGTTTTGAGTTGTTGAGACATTTTGTGTTTTGCACAGAGGAATTTGGCTTCCGCATTTAAACCATCTGTGAAGTGACACACACACACACGCGCGCACACACACACTAGGGGGCAGTGAGCGCACTTGCCCGGAACGGTGGACAGCCCTACCCACGGCACCTGGGGAGCATTTAGGGGTTAGGTGCCTTGCTCAAGGGCAGTTCTGTTGTGTCCTGTCAGTTCAGAAATCACCTTTAGAAATATATTTACTTAGAAAATTGGTGACGTGTTCAATACTTACTTCACCCGCTGTATATTGGTGTTTAATATGAACCACAATATGCAGGGCAGAGGCTGCTCCAAAGCCAGTTGCTCAACCTTGGAGCCATAGAGTCCTGAAGGCGTTTAACATAAAAACAAATAATAAAAAATATTTACTATTAAATACATTAATTAATACATAATTTAGATCTTAATTATTCAAATGTTAATTCCCAAATATGTGTGCTTCAGGTTCAAACCTCACATTCAGGTTCTCAAATGCTGCTTGCCACTTGTAACAGATTTTACCCCGTGTTTCCCCACCTTCAGTTTCATCCCTACTTTTATTATTTCTCTCTCTTTCATGACCTTAAAACATTTTCTTAGTTCAGTAAGCTGGAGTCACGCAATCATCTTGTTGACAGACTTTTATGCCAAGGCCCACTCTTGTGGGAAAATGGATGCGTGGCGAGCTGTTAAGGAGAGGACGGTTTAACGCTGCCTTAATGAAGTTTATACTGAATTTGTGTGGCCAAAAAATATTTACTTGTAGCGTCCCACTTGCTGACTTGTGCAACCGTGGACTCAAAGAGGTTCAAAGAAAGCACCGTACTCACGGCAGGAGAGACTCTAAATCTGTGAATAAGTTGTTGTTGTGGATGTTTTAGTGTGTTGTGTGAGTCGTTCTGTGCTCTGCTGGTTAGGCTGTAAGGGTAGAAGAGACCTGCCTGCTTCTGGCAGCAGGTTTTCTCCACTGCTGCCAGGTTTGAAGTCCTGTGTTTCCCATGTCTTACTCTTTGCCAAGATCTTAGACTGTGTTTACTATGTTACAGACCAAATCAGAACGTTTGTGAACTTAACGGTTGGCTGTACCTCCAGGTTTGCTTCTACTCAGCAAGACAGCAGCTCAGTTTACGTTTAGAAGTGTATTAACTTGCACCTAGTGTTGTACCTTTTGAGACCCGTCTTGGTCTTGAGTCTATAAAAGAATGGTCTTGTCTCAGAGTTGGGGTAAGGTGTTGAGGCCAGCCGAGAGCAATGCGTCCATCTGAGTCAACTGGAAGCTGAATTCTCATTATATCACAAAAATAATAATAAAGAGAATAAAAAGTTCTTTCTCTGTTTACCGACCTCACTCCACGAGCTGCATCTTGATTCGCACAGACAGACGCAATGCTAGGTTACAAGCAGTATCCTGACATCACAATCTCGAATGAACATATAGAGCACAGCGACGTGTGAAAACTGTGCATGAAGGACGTTTTTAGTGAGCGCAACGAGCCTTCTTAATCAGGTGCCCCAAAGTAACTGCTGCCCCTGTTGCAAGGTGGAACGGGGAAATCCAAAGTTTGTGAGTAAGAAGCTAACTTTAGCTTCGTACTGCACATCAGGATGGCCCAGCTAGTTGATATGAATGGGACCTTACAGCAGAATTGTACCGTGGGAGGGGGCAGTGAAGGAAACTGCTTAGGAGATTCAGAGCTAGATCAGGACGGCTGCAGCTCTTCTGAGTCAGGCTAGGTTTATTTCGTTGTAGTTTGTGTGCTTGGGTGAAGTAAAGCAGTTACCGGAGGTGCTGTAAGGAACAATGCTAGAAAGCAGGAGTATGAAGGCGGTTCAACACTGAAACACTATTTATTTAGACCAGAGTAAATTAATTTGAGTGTCTGTAAATGATGTCTTGCATCCCAATGGTGATTTTTCGGACATGGGATTTGCATTAGCAGCTCCATATGTCCTGGTTGTGGGAGTTTATGGATTTTAATTTTGTGTTGGGCAAAGTGTTTTGTGTTAATTGGTTTCCAGTCTCCGCTCTAATTCATCCCAAAGGTGTTCTATGGGGTTGAGGTCAGGACTCTGTGCAGGCCAGTCAAGTTCTTCCACACCAAACTCACTCGTCCATGTCTTTATGGACCTTGCTTTGTGCACTGGTGCGCAGTCATGTTGGAACAGGAAGGGGCCGACTGTCCCCACAAAGTTGGAATTCACTGAGCAGTCTGCATGCCTAGGTGCTTGGTTTTATACACCTGTGGCCGTGGAGGTGATTGGAACACCTGAATTCAATGAGTTGGATGGGTGAGTGAATACTTTTGGCAGTATAGTGTAGCTGTTGTCCCTTTATTTGATGAGCTCCTGAATAATTTGATGAGCTCTGCTCTGATTTGCTGGTCACACAGAAGCAACATGTTGAAACAGACGCAGGTAGGACAATAAAATCAACATCCGTATAAATGAGCTCATGCCGTTTAGTTAGCTAGGCTAGTTACTTGGAGCTTGCTAGTCGCCGATGTTACCTGTACCAGTGTTTCTCAACCCTGATCCTGGAGGCGCCCTGCCCTGCATGTTTTACTGGAATCCCTACTTTAAGACCCCCCGCAGCTCTGAATTGAGGTTAGTGATGAGAAAAGAAAGGGCTTGTTAATGAGCTGATATGTTGAATCGGGTGTGTTGGGAGCAGGGAAAGTGCTACAGTGTGCAGGGCAGGCTGCCTCCAGGACCAGGGTTCAGAAACACTGACCTATACTAGCTACTGGCTTTCAATCTTCACAAAATAAATGAAAGTTGTTCCTCAATATGAAACTCGGCTGCTGCTTGCAGGTTGCTGTTGGGGTTGTGATGCTAATAAAGGTGGAACCTCTCCTAACTTCAGTCTCCTCGGGGTCAAGGCTTGAGAAACTGTCCGTTGTGAAATGTGCAGCTCAAACTAACAGCTCTGAATGAAAGTGAATCAGGGTCTCGTTAAAGATGCGGGTGCTGAAGTTGGCTTTTTGCTCACCAGCGCGTTCTGGAAAGTGCTATGCCACCTTAAATTGTGTCACAGTTACATACTGAGCCCTGTACAAGCTTTAGCATTTAAGGTGGAACGGAACATCTGATTAAGAAGCCGGTGAAAGGAAAGATGAACATCAACCATGCCCATTGACAGTTCTTTTCTTTGGAAAGGGTTTGGGGCTGGTGGGGACATGGCCTTCACATCCTGGAATGGATTTCTCCACATGGTCTTCCATTTTCTTCCATATGTGCCCAACTCACCTTACTCAACTATACCAACGTAAATACAGCTTACCGTTCTATGAACCGTTCCTTATTTACAACCAGAGGCGTTGAGTCACATCCAGAAACAACTTCTAGAAATCTTGCTCAGATTTAGATGATGTGCATAAGGTCAAGTTTCATGCAGCACTTAAGTTTGTTGTCCCGCTGTGATCCCCGTTTGCATCACCCCTTAGAAAAAGTGAGACCGAAGACCAAGGGGTCACATTTAGCTCATCATGTCAGTGCTAATGAGTTCATCAAGCTCTGTGGCAAAAGAGCCATCAACAAGATTCTGGCAGAGAGACCGGATACAATCTGTTACCCTGTGGTATGTGACTCAACACCAGAACAGAATGTGCTTATGGTCAGATATGTGCATCAAAACAAAGACGGTGGTTTGTGGAGGACAGGGCTGTGATAATGGAGCTAATATGTCAGGGAGGGTGAAAGACGTTCAGTCCGCTTGCGACATAATTAACCTCCTGAGACCCTGCGTCCTCATATGAGGACATTCAATTTCTGCTTCTCTGCACCATGATACGTAATTCTTTAAAACGTTGACCCCTTGGCCTCATATGAGGACATTGTATTTTGCCAAAACAACTTCCTGTTCAAAGACGAAGTTTAGGTTTTGTACTTGTTAGGTCCTGCTAATCACAAATAGGAGAAATTAAAAATGCACCCCAAGCTGAAGTCCGGGTCTCAGGAGGTTAAGGACGCAAAAACAAAATCCTCTTTGGAACTTCTCTCGGATATTCGAATGAGCGTCCGCTTGTCCTCCGTCAACAAAGCAACAGAATCTGTCCTAACAACAAGCAAATGGGCTCAAGAAATATTTTGAGGCTTTTGTTTCTCTTGACCTTCTCACAAGGTGGGAATAGACACTGCGCACCGTAGATGATTGATATGTTCTTCTTCAAAATGGAAATATTCCTCTGGATATTGAGGCAGTAAATATTAAAAGCACCGCTAGATGGAGGAACTCCTTGCTGGGTATGGCCTCCCTAGTTCCTTTAGGTGTTCCAGCTCGGTTTCACAACAAAGACAAAAGGGAAAGGAAAGCCACGTCTGATCGGAGGGGTCAAGATGATACAAAGGGTTTGAATGCAGAAGAAGAATGTATTTGTGGACTGAACTGAGTAGGTTCAAACCTACAGCTGAAATCTGTGATTATCTTTGCGCTGACAGATACGGACGAAGGACAAATTAAAATAGCCAAGCAGGCGCTAGCAAGAATATACACAGTCGAGTCTCATTACGACGACCACTTCCTACTTTCAGTGGCGGCAGGACCGCGTAGCTCATTAAGGAAAAGGCAGGCTTTCGTGGCACTCTCTGGGCCCAATCATCCATGTGGAAGGCACTCTCAACCGATTTGGATATGAATCCACCCTTGCAGATCATATACACCCATGCTTGCTGATTGTCTTCCCTGGAGCGGATGGGATGCGACATGTCACACAGCTAGAACTGTCCAACATTGGTTGGAAGAGCATGACCAAGACTTCCAAGTACTACCCTGCCCCCCCTAATTCCCCAGACTTGAACCCAGTTGAGCGTCTGTGGGGCCACCTCGATCACCTCTATGGATCCTCAACCACAAACTCTCCAGCAGCTGTGGGATGCACTGCAGGCAGCATGGCTCCTGATAGCTGTGACGACCTACCAGGACCTTACTGAGTCAGCCCGTCTAGCTGCTGTCTGTGCCGCACCCGATGGTTGCTCTGGATATTATAGTATCTGGTCATAATAATGTGACTCGAGTGTGTGTAACAAGGATTTCACATCAGAGTTTCAAAATGAAGTCTCGAACCAGAGGTCTGTATGTTGTTTGAGTCTGGTCTCACCCCAGCTTGAACCTCTCGCCGTTATCTGTAGCGGGCAGCTAGAGAGTGAGTTTGGAGAGGTAGCAGTTGTGCTGGACGTTATTTTAACCGTTGCTGGAGGTGAACATGCTTTTAGCAAATTGAGACTACTTAAGATCAGGAAGGCTGCGCGGCCTGGCGCTCCTCTCACTTAATAGCCAAGTAGGACTTCGGCAGTCTCATACGTGACTTTGCCAACAAGAAGATCTAACAGTGGACTTCTTGAGGAACAAATACAGAAGTAAATGAAAGCACTTCTTCAACAGACGGCATGTACAGCAAGTCCTCATTCAAACACGTTTTGATTGATGAAGCGCACTTGGTTGATTATTAGCTGTTTTGATTGTGGTGTCCATCACAGTTGGCTATGCAAAAGACATTGGCTGTATTCGACATGACTACTACATACTACTCGTATACTGAATCTACCTCAGAGTCGTATGTAGTACGTGACCAAACTGAAGATCTGTAGTGCACTGAGGATACCCGGAGGGTGTTCTACTCCAGTCAGAGGCTGCGTCTGAAATGGCCTACTTAAGCAGTACGTACTGAATTCGATCTAGTACATACAGCTCAACCGTTAAAGAAGTACCTACTGTTAGTATGCGGGTGCGTGGTACGCACACGTCCTCAGACGCACTACATCCGCCATCTTACCTGTGTCCTTTGACCCGGATCTCTGCTGACGTCACGTAACGGCGGCAAACCCCATTCCTTAAACGCCAAAGTCGGCAAAATCTTTACCGTCTGTTAACGACAGTAGCGTTCGTTGTGGTTGGTTTTCGTGATGAACACGTCCACGTGGAGGCAGCGTCGAGCAGGAGGTCGCAGAAGACGCATGCTGAGGAATGTATTCACTTGTAAACAGCGGGCTCCCCGCTAGCCGCCATTTCTTTTCACTGCTTCGAACGGCTCTGTAGCTCCCGTGGAATCATGGGATAGGACAGTGTGCTGTGCTCGCATACTTCAAAATGTCTCCCGGTGTCGTGCGTCATCCGGGGACTTCTCGTGTTTTGTGAACGCTACGTGTTTGGACATGCTAACTGTTTTCGCGTGCTGTACAGTATGGAAGTACACCATTTCAGATGCTGCCTGTAGGTCAGAGCTCGTTACTGTGCTGTATACTACACAGCTGGGGCGTATACAGTACGCAGTGTGTAGCTCAGGTTAGAAAGTGCTGAGAAAAGAACTGGCTGTAACCCATGATGCAGTCACAGTCATAAACAATGAGAGATTTGAATCATATTTTCTATGATTACAAATAGGAGAAAAGCCAGGAATTAATGCACAGAAAGACGCATCACGGTTTTAGGAATAAATTAGATTTATTCGGTTCTCTCATTGGCTGGGTGTGGATCTAGCCAGCCAATCACATGGTTTGCCAGTTGCAGGATATTTGTGTATGTGAAGTACGGTCTCTCGCTCGCGCTCGCTCTCTGGACAGTGCGGCAGAGGAAGCGCAACGGACTGTGAGCTGTCCTACCGGGAAAACCACAGAGGTAGTTAGAAAGATTAGAGAGTTAGAAAATCTCCTGAAAAGAAAAATAGACCTTCAAATTCGTGATACTTGGCTGAGGAGCACCAGCACAGTGAGCAGTCCAGGGAAGTAAAGGAGGCCTGCTTTCATCTTACCTCCACAGTGTGGGAAGCTAAAGTGGCGTTTGCACCGGCTAACGACGCCAGTTGCATCGGTAAGAGCCCATTTTACCCCCCTACACTAAGCTAAACTAAGCTATGGTAGATGTCGAACTAAAGACTCGTTTTGCATACTGTGCTGGTTAGTTATGCTAAACGGGAAAAAAACTAAGCTATGCTAAGTGGGGGAAAAAAAACTAAACTATGCTAAGCAGAAAAAAGCTAAGCTATGCTAAGTGGGGGGAAAAAAACTAAACTATGCTAAGTGGGGGGAAAAAAACTAAACTATGCTAAGTGGGGGAAAAAAAGCTAAGCTATGCTAAGCGGAAAAAAGCTAAGCTAGGCTAAGGGGGGAAAAAAGCTAAGCTATGCTAAGTGGAAAAAAACTAAGCTATGCTAAGTGGGGAAAAAACTAAGCTATGCTAAGCGGGGGAAAAAAGCTAAGCTATGCTAAGCGGAAAAAAGCTAAGCTATGCTAAGCGGGGGGAAAAAGCTATGCTAAGCGGAAAAAACTAAGCTATGCTAAGCGGGGGGGAAAAGCTAAGCTACGCAGGTAAAAGCTAAGCTATGCTAAACGGGAAAAAAGCTAAACTATGCTAAATGAGAAACTAAGCTATGCTTAGCGGGTAAAAGCTAAGCGGGGAAAAAAGCTAAGCTATGCTAAGCGGAATAAAGGGCTAAGCAATGCAACGTTGGTAAATCCTAGGATGGGTTGAGCTAAGCTAATAGCGGACTTGTTTAGCCTCAACTTTATTTTCTTGTAGCTTTAAATGCCTGAAATACTTAGGAGGTAGTTATTTTTGTTAATTTTGATTTAGGTGTTTTTGAACGAGTTGTTTGAGTTTGAGGAAGTTTTTTTTTTTTTTTTTTGTTCTGTGACACGTGTTGCTGCGTGTCAGGAGGGATAAGCCTCACAAGCTAACCAGTTTTCATGTAATGAGCCTATAGTTATAGGGGAGATAACTGTTCTCTTGATGGGGTTATTAATTGGGTATTTGTGAAATGCAGATGTGCGGTATGAGAAACGGTCATTATTTTGCAGATATGTAACCCAATTTTACTGTGACTGAACTTAATTCTAACAGTGAACTAGGGCCTGTTATAGGCCAGGGTTTTTTTTTCCACCATAGAGTTTGGATTTCTTCTTGTTGGATGTTTGATGGCGAGCCTACCCCAGACCAGAACCTAGTTCGTTGTACACCACTGGACAACATGCCTTTGAGATGAGAACCCTAACAGAACTTTCACTTGAACCAAAACCAGTGCGGTAGGAGAGGAACTTACTTTCTGCGCACGAACTGGATCCTCGTTAGGGTTACCTAGAGGAAAGACAATTAACGCAACTGTTTAAAGATTTGTTCAACCTCAGAACTCCTATTGAACTTGGTCAGTTGTTCTGAAGCAGTTTCATTTATTTGGACCTGATAATTGTGTATATTTTAAAAATCACATTTCAAGGGTAATTGTTTTATTTAACCACTTAAGGAATTTATATATTAGCTTAATGCTCTCATACCCGGGTATCAGCTAGGTACTAGCTAGCCAATTAATTTAAGGTACAAAACACTGAGTGAAATCGTCTGCCTGTTGCAATTAAAAGGAAGCCGTCTTGAGCTTTCTAGTATGTTCCGTGGTTCAGAAGTGGTCTTTAGCAGATTGGTTCGTCCTGACTCTGGAGCCGTCCCTGTAATCTGTCTGGTGGCAGTTAAGATTGGCCCATCTCACCTCCTATTGTCGTAGTGCCGTGGTTCACTGCCAGTCTCGGTTTAGTTTTGCATGCCCGTACAGCGTGTGCTACAAGTACGTACTACTGTAGTATGCAGTATAGTAGTGTGTCATTTTGAATACAGCCTCTGTAATGTTGTCAGTGTTGGGATGTGTACTGAGTGGTGTTGTGTTGGGGTGTAAGTTTTGTTGTGGTAAAATTTATTTACTTTGTTTTGCTGTTTTTAAAAAAAGACATATGATACAAACCACACTTATCTTTTTTATGCCAACCTGTTTTTTCCATCCCTTTAGTTCAGAGTTGTTCAAAAGTCAACCCTGACTGTAATCTGACTTTTTAATGCAGCTGGTTTATGCAGTTGAAAAAAATAAGCAGCTCAATGTCTAAGCTCTTTCCTGTGTCAGCTAAGGCAAGGTGAAATATGTTCTGTTACAAGTCGAATACGGAACGTCAGTGTTCGTATATTGCAGTTTTACTGTGAGTTGTTAAAGTACTCGACCCTAAAACCTAATTAACCTGTTACTCTGTTTGCGTTCTGCTGAGCTGATCACACTAGGCCTGTTCTTACGGTATGTTTAGTATCTTTTCAGCCGTGTCAGACGGTTTGTTACCCCAAACAGGCATGTGTGTGATCCTGCCTTATGGGCTTCCTGTTTCAGTGATGCAGTGAGAGAGTCAGTAAGCTCAGTAGTCAAGAATTTGTCCAGTGTGACAAAATAGAAGATCATTTATTTGAGCAAAATTAATATCTACATATATTTAGTTTTTCTTTGCCTTAGTGAGAGGGAGATACAACACTGCAGCATTAAACCAGGACAGCTGGAGGTTATACACTCATCATCTAAAGAAAAGCTGCACCCAGAAGGAGGTGTGGGATTGCAGTGCTATTGGGAAGGAAGATAAAGGTTACCAGGAACAATAAATGATGATACGTTGAGACTGATATGGACAATATTTATTGAGCTACACATACAGAAGTAGAGTGTCTCAGTACGGTGTCGGGTCGCCGTGTTTGCTAATGCAGCATGCCAGACGTCTCAGCATGGAGTCATAGAGGTTCCTAATGGTGTCCTGTGATAATCCATCCCATGCAGCTTGAATATCCTCACACAGTTCCTGCAGATGGTGCGGTAGGGGTGGAGGTGGAGTGACACCAGCCCCCCGAACATCATTCATTTGTCCATTCCTTTATTCACATATTGCTTTGTCTATCTGTTCATCTCTTCATATGTTGCTTCCCCTGTTTGCTTCAGCAGTTTGTTTATTGGTCAGTCTGCACGTCTGCTCACCTGTGCCTTTCTTTTTGGTCCAGTTCCCGTGGCATAAAAGCTGTATGAGTGGCGGAGCAGGGCATGGCTAGGGTGGCAAGTGCTACCCTCCAGTGAAGCTCCATTATATAGAGTAGACCAGAAGAGGGTAAGATGAGGTAACTGTTAAATAGTGGTAACTGCTACCCCGGACCACCGTGTAGTGTTGTCTATTGTTGATCATGTAAGCTGAGTGTTTTCACAGTGCGTGGCAGAGGCATTGTGTAAGGGGAGACTGGTCACTGGTTGGAAGATAACTGGGTAAGGTTGGAATGCTCAACATGGCGTCTGTTGATGGAGACCACCCCACCCTTCAACAGAAAGTAAGTCAGCTTGCTGCTTACAGAACTGGAGGTTACAGAAGTGGAGAAGGGCGGGGAAAGCCCCCTCTCAGTATGGGGATCTGCACAAGCGCAGTAGCCAGAACAACTTGAGCAGATCATGGTTTTGTGTTATTGAGGCAGATGCTACAAACCGCTTGAGGTTTTCTGTTTTTCTGCAGTCGGTCGAGTCTTCTTGGGTCCTTGGAACATCTTTCAGGGTGACGCATTGTGCTCTCGGAGAGTAGCAACAGGCCAGATGGTTTGTCTAGCTGTGGATTGATGCTTGCCCACGTCTTCAGCTTCATGCGTCTCTAGAACTTGTTTTTCTCAGAGTTGTTTGCGAGGGGGCTCGGTTCACACTAACCCTTCTTGAGAAGAACAGATTTGTCCCTAAGCTGGCTTTGTGTGCTGCCTTAATTTAACGGACGAAGCACCTGCAAAACCCGCACTTCCGATCTCATCTCCTTAATTCAGACACCTTTTGCCATTTAACTCTTGAAGTGCGCTTGCTTTTTCTAGCCTGCGCTGTGGATGTGCTCAGTGAAATGCATGGAAACTACAGAGGTTTGGGTGTTAACAGTTTAGAGCGATCTTGTTTATCTGTGGTTGGGACTTATTTCAGTAGTTCAGTAGTTTTCGTGATCTGCACTGTTTTTGCTTGGGAAGATGAGTTTTACATCTTTCTGAAAACTGCAGATACAGATGGCGTCAGTGTGCTAGATGGACTTTTCTTTTTCTTTTTTTTTTTTTGCTTTTGCTGTCTATGCGTCTCGAGCAGGATGTATTTAACCTGCGCTGCTGCTGTTTGAATGCATCAGCACTGACCAGCACAAGACAGAGAAGAGATCAGTGTTCCTGATGATGATTTCTCATTTTCATTCCCACTCGGTGAAAAACGATTTAATCTGATTTATTCAGTCAAAATGTGTAGGCTTTTTTTTTTAGGGAAAACTTTTGGCGACTGTCACGCTTCTGGGTTTCCCGACCGCCTCCGATCTCCCGGACTCCATATCCCAGAATACCCTCCTCGATGACGTCACTGTCACATGCCCCGAAATACCCATTCATACTCCACTTCCGCGTTCTGGGTGGCCAGAATATTGATTGCCCACCTGCACCTCATTTCTCAGTCTACATAAACCCCTCACACCCACATCCACCTTGCGAAGTATTGCCAAACCCAGTTTGCATACTGAGTGTTTCTCTCGACCTCCTTTTGTTTAATCTACTCTCGCTTTCAGATTCCCCTTCTGTTTCGTTCGCCTTCCTTGTTGCTCTCTCTGTGCTTTGCCCTACCTGCCTGCCCTCTCGATTCCTCTTTTGATCTCCCTCTGGTTCTGTTTGCTGGCTATTTGACTATGGTTTTCGACTCTGGCCTTTCTCTCACGTTGTCTCTCTCTTAGCCTCGGCTTGGTTACCATTGCTCTGTGTTTGCTGTTGAGCCTAAATATCATTGTCTCGGGCCTCTGAGCCAGCTCTCTTGGTGCTATCTACTATGTGCCTCGGGATCTGCGCATCAGAGGTTGGGTTATGTCACATCCTGTCTTGTCTTGCCCGTTTGTCTCCGTTTGCTCTGGTTTTGTGTTTCTGTCTCTTTTTCTCTTGTCACTCCCATGTGCCTTTTGTTGTCCTGTTCCCTGTGCTTCTGTTTGTTTTGGTTATTGCTCCTCCTGTCTCCGCCCTCTTGTCAGGCCCCTCACATTTGTCAGGATCAAAGTGACTTTGACGCTTGCCAAGCAGTCTTTATTAGACACGATATTCAGGCTCAACAGCAAACACAGAGCAATGGGGAGAGAGAGAGAGAGCGAGAGACACCAGTCAAATAGCCAGCGAACAGAACTAGAGGGAGATCAAGAGAGGAATCGAGACAGCAGGCAGGTAGGTCAAAGCACAGAGAGAGCAACAAGGAAGGCGAACGAAACAGAAGGGGAATCTGAAAGCAAGAGTAGATTAAACAAAGGGAGGTCGAGAACAGTAGTAGCAGAGATCAAGAGAAACGCTCAGTATGTAGTATGGCAATACTTCGCAAGGTGGATGTGGGTGTGAGGGGTTTATGTAGACTGAGAAATGAGGTGCAGATGGGCAAATCAGTACTCTGGTGACCTAGAACGCGGAAGTGGAGTATGAATGTGTGTTTCGGGGCATGTGACAGTGACGTCATCGAGGAGGATATTCTGGGATATGGAGTCCGGGAGATCGGAGGCGGTCGGGAAACCCGGAAGCGTGACAGCGACCAACATTTTGGTGTAACAGAAACATACTCATTCAAATAATGTTACTTTAACAGTGTCTGCCAAATGAAGACAAAACGTAAAGCGCATAAACAAACTGCTTCCACATTTCTTACCAGTTTATTTGTAACAAATAAAGTTCCACGAATACCCCTGTATTCTCACACAACTCTGTCCTCACAACATAAGTAGGAAAATAAAAAAAGCATAAGATTAATTCTCTAATATATATTTACATTTACTACAAAATCAGAGGTAAATGATTATTGACAGGCCTCACTTGTGTTCACGTTAACCGACAGGTAAAATTGCAGAAACTCTCACATCACCCACAAAGTGAAAAATGGCGATAACATGGATATTTGGTCATTATTACAAAATGAAACACAGAGTGCCATGGTTTTATGTCATAGTTTCACAAACTGAACGGCATACTCACATTTGACGCAGCGTTGCAGAAAAAAAAAGATCAGCAAAGTGAAAACAACACTGAAACTTGGTGGATTACTGCACCATGATAACAGGCTGAGTTCAAAGGTGGACAGTAAGAGTTTTTGCAATTCAGATCTTGAAAAATGAGAAATTCATTTGTTTCAACTGCAGAGATATCGAGAAACACAAGAAACGCAGAAAGAATGAAGCGTAAGGGAGGACAATGATGTCGAATGTGGCAGGGGAGCCAAACAGAACATTGAAATGAAATCCACTGAACCTTTGGCTCCTCGTAGAAGCGTGTTCCCTTGAGAAACTTTGTACGTCCTCTCTTTCAATGTACCAGACTCCTGACGGAGGACTAGAGCGAAAACCGTCTCCATCCTGTCTCCTGTTAAACACTGAATGCTAACACTACGAGTGTATATTCTCATTAATCTTTGACACCAAAAGATATTCATTTTATATTTTAACATGCACACACTGTGAGCAATACAGTGATATTCTTCTCAGACGGCATCAGTAACATTCCGTGCTGAAGAATTAATAAGGGTTAGTGCATAGAACAAGAGTGCAGTCGTTTCCAAACCACCAAAGAGGCTGTCCTCTAGTGTGGATAACGCCATGGCCGCTGTCGAGAACAGAGACGCTAAGAGCATTTTCACATATCTATAGCTGATCGGACTCCTGGGGCGCTCGGCCCCTAAAACCGCAGTGAAGACTGTTGGTGAAATATGGTCGCATCAAAGAGCTCTGTGATGGCCGAGTGTTTCCAGGGCATGGTCTGAACGTTTTACGTAGCGTGACCAACCAGAGAAGTCTTTATGATGCTAATCAAAACTGTTTCCTGTAAACAAACAGTTCCAGAGTATTCCTCTTTAAATTGGAAACCACAAAACTCATGTTTTTGCATCTGTATAGTGCAAAGGATGTTCTGGAACACTTACATACCCCCCCCAGGAATCCCTTTTACACTGCCCAACATCTTATGTGAAAATGCCCAAAGAGTGAACATGTCCAAAACAAAAGAAGGAAGCAGCACCTCACTATCTGAACAAGTGTTTTCAGACACTGCGCACTCTTCAAAAGGCAAAAACATAGGATGATTACAATTATAATAAAAACAACAAAGAAAGACGAGACCTGAAATACAGCGTTTACCTATTTGACATAATTGCTTTTGATGAATCGTGGTGTAGCATTATTTTCAGGAACCGGAAAGAAATATATAAATACAAATGATTTCTTTCACTTCGTTTCAAAATGCACAATTTGGGGCAAATACATGGCATTCTTTGAAAAAAAAAAATGAAAAAAAAAAAGTGCATGCATATACTGTAAGTAGTAATAATTCCTAAAGGCCTTGGCAGCATCAATTTTGGGTTGATTAATATGGCTTCGTAAAAAAACAAAAAAAACAAAACATAAATAAATAAAATATTTGCGTGTAGTGAGACATACTGCTTGTCATTATCCAAGCAATATTAAAACTTCCTGTGGCACAAGTCACTGTATTTTATCAAAGTTGTCCAGAACTTAAAATGCAGGCATACATACATAGAAGTGAATCCAAGTTTGAACCGTTAAACCGTTTAAAACTATGATAAGGCACTACTACAGCTGAACGATCGTTTGTGTTATTGTATTGAACATGTCACCATACAGGTTTTGATTAGGTGAGCTTCAAAACTTAGTGTCTTTGTTTGGTAAAGTGTAGCAAAAAAGTCTTTTCTATAGATACTTTTTCTTTGATTTGTGCACGAATCAGTGCGTCACTTAACATTTCATAGTTAAATACCACCCAAAACAATAAATCCTTGTGATAATATATATATTTATATACTGTATATATATAATTATATTTAAGTCTTATACTTTATTATAAGATTCAACAGACAATATAATTACACTGTGGATTAACCAGTCTGGGTGCTTTCCATTAAAAATCAAGGTGCACTCATATTCAGTATTGCACGGCATTTCAAACAACTTGCGACTCTTGATACACTCGTATTTGCGTGTCTGTCTGTGTGTTTTGTGTTATCTGTAGGCTGAAACAGAAGATAGAGGCACGAGCCCCAAAACTTCAGCGTTAGGTATTAGTCCTAATCTTTTTCAGTCACAGACACAAGTGACTTGGTGTCCACTTTACAATTGGTGACATTAATCAGTGGCAAAATTCATTTGAAAACACTTAATCAAAACTGTTTTTACAGTGTGATGAAACAAACATTCCTAATAGTTTGGCCGCTCGTCTCCCAGGTTCTTTGTCCACAGTGTCTGTAACTGTTCAACGTAGACGGAATCCTTCATCCAGGAGTTCCTGTCCGCTCGGTTGTTATGCCATTACTCGCTGCATCTGTAGGTTGTTTTATGCTCTCTGAAAAAGAGTATATCAGAGAGGCATGCTCCAAAGCTGGCTCAGGTGGTTCAGCTTAAGGTAGTCCTAAATTGAACAAAAAGGCTTATTGTGCAACTTAATGCAGCCTTAAACTGAACCAGTAACCCCCCAAAATACAGCTTCGAGGTATAATTGCCCAGACAGTGTAAAGACAGTGGCGATGGGAGACAGCGGTTTGGTACGTCAGATAGTAAGGGAGAAAATGGCCTCTTTGCTCAGAGAAACTGGAAAGCTTATGTTGCATAGTGATCAAAGCTGCCCAGGTACTCCAGTGCTGCACGGTAGCAAAACTGGTACTGCTCCTGTGGAACACAAAAATTCAAAAGGTAACATGGTTATTTTTTTTTCACATTAAATTCAAATTAAAAAGGCTAAATTTCACCATGTAAAGGGTTTCTGCAAGCCCCTATCCATAAGGCTGTAATACCTGTACTGTGGGGGTGTGAGGATATATAATGGCAGGAGCACAGAACAGTACATGGACACCTGATCATCACACCTATATGGCAGACATCTCATTCCAGCACAGCACCATGTGAATTTGAAGTGAGTTGGCCCCATTTGCAAAATATAACAGCCTCCACTCTTCTTCGGGAAGGCTGCAAGATTTTGGATTGTGTCTGTGCCCATTCACTCAAAAGGCCATTTGTGAGCACATTAAACTTATTTACACATGTATCTAAAACCAGACTGATGGTATATGACTCTGATTCCAAAGTGTATGTTTGAGCGCATGTGTACTTACCTCTGTCTGCACCATTGCTGGTCTCTGTGTTCGCAGCATTTTGACAGTTTGGAAGATGTCGACCACTCCTTCATAACGCATCCTCTCCAACACTATACTCAAAGTGATGAAAACCCCCGTCCTCCCAACACCAGCACTGTATGGACACACAAAGATGTTGATCAACTAACTGTACTGTAATGGAGTAATAGACAGACCTCACTACTACAGTATACAGCACAATGTTACGTCAGATAGTGCTAGGAAAGCACAGGGAAATAGCCATTATTATTTTGTTAGTCACAATATAATACTTTTTGTCAATACAACAGCAAAAGCAGAAGTGCCATTAAGCATAATCATTTATTTATGAACTGCTTCATTTAAACATATAACGGGTAGCGTTTCAAAGTTCATACCAATATAGTGATGCTAGCAGTTACCTTTACAATGTCAAGGGAAAAATAAACTGGCAAGCCCAGTGAACCAGTCTGAATAAGGGTAATATTCTTAACTGGTGGGTATGTGTACAGCTCGGGCTGGGAGATAAAATGATAATTATCACAATACATCTTCTTGATAAAAAATATAACGAAGGTGCAAGAAACAGCAACACTACTCTGCTGTCGCCACCAGAGGGCACACTTTCGACTTGATGTGACCAAGGGCTGAAATGCAGTTTGAGTGGTCATTAATCTGTTATGCCAGGATCAGACTACACAATGTTTTTGTATTTCAAGCGCTAAACCAACTGATATTTCAGCTAAAACATGAGATGACCTAATACTCTTGAGAGGCATGAAGACATTTCATGCAATTGGCAACCATTACCATTAAGTAATGCTTTCTAGGCTAGAAATAGGGACAGTTAGCAAATGGCGGAATGTGTTACAAACTTACCTATAGAAAGGAGGAAAACGATACAGCCACACTAAACATTTAAAAACCAATTATTTGCCTATCAACTTAAAATAGTGGACTGATTTACTATGTCAGCAATTATTTTCTGAGTAGGTTTGAATGTCTTTAGTATTTAATTCTTTCATTAAGATGTGCAGTGAGGTTTTACAGTATAAATTGTGTAAGGAGAAAAAAAAAACTAATCAAAGCTGAACTAGTAGCTAAACAATCTACAACAGGTGTAAATGAATGCTTTATTTGGTCAACAACATGATGTCTGGATTAAGTCAGAAGGTCTCAGAACGTGCTGATTAGGAGTTTCTGCCTCAAAAGTATGTCATTTTTGTTCCAATACACTGCCAGTCATAGTGTTGTTGCAGCAGAAATAATGTTTTTTTTTTTTCTTCTGGTAGACATGATTGTGGTACTGATTTAAATAGGTACCACCACTTCTATAGATAAAACTTTTTCAACTTTATTAGCACCAAAAAAAACCCAGTTTGACTATATCTCTATTTTGTGTCTTGTCATTTGTTATTTCTTATTTCAACTCACCTGCAGTGTACCGTGATTGGTCCGTCTTGACCGAACTGCTCTTTTGTTTTGTGTACTTGACCAATAAAATCAATGAAGCCTTCTCCAGATTTTGGCACACCCTGTTCTGGCCAGTCAGTGAACTGGAACTGCCGCACAGTTCTGGACTGACCGTCCTAGGAACAAAAACACGTCATGAGGCCTTCACAAAATACATGTATGTGTGTGTATGAGGAAACGGCCAGATCAGTCCAGACTGCTCCAAAAAAAAAAAGAGGTGAGTTAGAGCAGTGTGACCCACTGAGGAAATGAGAGTACTCATTCCCAGCAGTAATAGAAAAAATGAAAATTGTACCATTTCAGGAACAAGTTCCCAGAAAAGCTGTGTCAGAAGTTTTTCAAGGTCTAGTGCGGATATCATCTGTGCTTTACGTGTGTGTTAATAAGTGCTAATAAATAACGTACTCTGGCATCAGTCACTTTAAACTCTCTCAGGATGTACTGGGGCATGTTGTACTCGGCCATGGGATCCACCACGAAGTACTGATAGCGAGCTGACCTCTCTGACGGCCAGTACTGGTGACACTTCTCCTGCAAAAATAAAAACAGACATTTAAACACATTAGGTCTTATGGAAAAACTTGTGCTCATGCAATCCACAGTGCAGGATGTAAAATCAAAGGTAATTCCAAGTAATGCAGACAGAGAATATGTGGGAATTTATATTTGTGAATTTCTCATACAAACATACGAGAAACAGAGTGGGTTCTCATTAGCTTCAACTAACCCTTCCCATCTCTCTGAGTTTAGTGAGCATGACAACAATAGTGGAGTTGTGTTCCCACAGCATCCTCCAGTAGTCTTCAGCTGTCTCAGCCAGAGGACCCTGTGTTGCTATATAAGCTCTCTGTTGCCTGCAGGAAGGAGAAAGAAAGAAGCACAGAGAGAGACAGGTACTGTATTACAAAACTTTACCACCCAAATTAAATTAAATTGCTTTTAACTTACATAAACTTTTGTCTATTTTGCATAATACATGTCGACTTATTATGAAAAGCCATACCTATATCCATCTATAAAGCTGGCGTTGACATAGTCCGAGCCCTCCACTCCTCGAATCGGCTGCAGGCTCACCCGAGTGGTCTCATAGGGCATGATGTTGACCAGTCTGTTTTTAAACTTATTGCAGGGTAGGTTGGCACTCACAAATCTAGAGTTGTGCGCCCTCGCATTGGCTAATTTCTAAACCGTAACATTGGAAAGAAGAGGATAACCGTTAATATCTTAGACCTAAGGTGGACACATTTAGTCTGCATTTAAGCTTCATGCTGAAGGAGTAACACTGTGACATCATAGCCCTTATAAACATTTGAACAAAATTTGTGGGACATCACATCACTTTCATTTAGAACCTTTTATAGATTTATATATATATATATATATATATATATATATATATATATATATATATATATATATATATAGTTAAATGTATATTATGTCAGTCATCCTTACAATGTCAAGGAAAAACCTGGCAAGCCCACTATCATCAGCAAAGTGGATTTTGAGTTCCTGTATATTACACTGCTCATCAGCTTCAAAATGAAAGAATTTCCATGTCTATATTTTTTCTACTAGATTGCAGCCCAGACAATGAAAAAAAACAAAATCTAATCAAAGCTGAACCAGTAGTTGAAAAAACAATCTGCAACACGGGAAATGAACGCTCTGCTTGGTGATGCAAGCAATAATGTGAAGTCTGGACTAATTGCAGTTAAAAGGTCTCAGAATATGCTCTGATTAGGAGTTTCTGCCTTAAAAAGATGTCTTGCCTCAAGATGCTTGACATACACCGGCAGTCATAGTGTTGTTGTGTTTTTACTTGCATTCAGTCAGATATGATTGTGGTACTGTAACTGGGGACCACCTTTATTATAGATAAATTTAAATTAAGAACATTTCCATACAAAGTACACGTATAACACTGTGTTTAAGTGGGTGT
The DNA here is from genome assembly GCA_034552555.1 of Semaprochilodus insignis. Classification (NCBI taxonomy): domain Eukaryota; kingdom Metazoa; phylum Chordata; class Actinopteri; order Characiformes; family Prochilodontidae; genus Semaprochilodus; species Semaprochilodus insignis. The sequence goes on along the minus strand of CM067500.1, from coordinate 5,185,766 downwards.
CGATGAAGGTGTACTTCTCAAAACATTCTATTAAAATACAGAACTTAAAGTCTAAAGACCGTATCGAAGAGAACTGGACCCTAAAGCCCTGAATATAAAGCCTTGAGACCATAATGAGCTCGGATCTAGCACTCACTTTAAACTCCTGCTCCATCCCGCTGATGTTGTCCGGAGGTTCAGCTTGTGTGAGCCTCTGGATGTATGCGTAAAGATTCCGTGCAGGAACCTCTGTGTTACCACAGGTGACGGCCTCCAGCAGTGCGTCGTAAATGAAGACGTACTGCTCCTCCGTCTGCACCATGTAGTTCCGCTGTGAGCGCATCAGGGTCACGTGGCCATATACATCAATCGCCTTCTCCTGCTTCACTCGCTCCAGCATGGCATCTATCACGATGAAGCACCCTGTGCGGCCCACTCCAGCACTGAAAGGGATGAGGAGAATAACAAAGTCTCAGGAAAGAAATACTCTTTCTTTCTGAATATACAACAAGCACTTAATCTGGGGTATCAGGCTCACAGACGACACAGGAAATGCTTTCTCAGATTTAGAATTTCAGTTAAGTGATCTAATAAGTTAATTACCAGGCATTTGTGTGTTTTGTTTACATGTTTGTGTTTCATGTGTCTGCATAGATGAATCTGCAAACATACACGCGCACGTTTACATTTGCACAGGTGTCTTCTAACTTTGTCATGTGCACTAAGGGGCAGTGTTGCATTTATCAAAGTAGAACTGACAGAAAATAAAGACGAAACCTAGAAACGGCAATTCAGTGCACTGCAACAGAGCAAAAATGGAGAAAAGAAGCAAGCCTTTCATTCTAACAGGGCCTTCAGGAGGCACGTACAACCAATTAGATTCATAGGCTTGTCCGAAACTGTCTGCCATATAAATGCTATATAGATTCGATTTTTTTTTATTTAAAAAAAAAACAACAACAATATATTAATCTTTTGTGTTTTATATTATTGCCCATAATTTAGGAAAGATGCGATAGTCATGTGTCCACATAGTTTTGGCTAGTTTGTGTACACACATTTCTGATAGAATGACTGAAAATTTCCCACATTAATTGTGACTGGGTGGCTGGAAAACACCCACACCTTTATGTTTGGAAAATTGAAAACACCATTATCCAACGAAAATCCGAAGAGGTCTATGCTTGGAGAATATGGGAAAGACATAACAGTGGCAGTCTATTGCGATCCAACTGTCTGGTTTAAAATTTGGCTTGGATGACTGGTCCTCAAATAAAACATTAAATGTGATAAAGAAGAATTTCGTTGTTTACACTGTGCCTGAGAAGCATTTCTAGCACTTTTATCTCATCTCCTCTAAACCCAATCAGAATCAGGTTTATTGGCCAAGTATGTTGACGCACACAAGGAATCTGGTTTTAGTAATTTGGGTTAGTGACTCTCTAGTACTGACAGTCCACAATATACACAATGACTCTGCATATACACCATATGCACAATGCTAGTGGATACACTTCACCGTTCACCCAGTCAGTGTTTGATTAAAAAACAGCACTGTAGGGATTTTGGTGTTGTGCAGGCTAGCTTCCTAGTTAGCCTCTGCATACTTCAATTTCTAAAACCTCCAATCCATCTTAATGTGTATATATATACACCCCCCTAATAGCTAATATAAAGATAGAGCTCCATAATATCTTTTTAATATCTCTGTAGTTTCTTTTAGACAGGAATGAGATCAGATGATAAGAAAGGCTTTTGATTAAATATCCTGCTGCTCAGATGAGCACTCTGATGTATCTCCTCTCTAGTTTTATTAAATGAAGTCACACACTGTGCTGAGATTTGCTGAGATAATAACAACACTCATCTTCATCTGAAGTAGGCATACCTGCAGTGGACCACGATGGGGCCAGCATCTGGAGGGTTGCATGCTTTGACCCTGCGGAGGAAGGCCAGGAAGGGGGTGGGATGCTCGGGTACGCCATGGTCAGGCCAGGCTGTGAACTGAAACTGCCGAACTTCACGCCTTTCACTGCTGCCACTCTGCTCAGCACAAACAGAACACAAACTGCAACTCTGGGCTTTATGCATACATGCACAAGTATATAAGCTGGGATGCTGTTTTTGCTTGTATGAGGGAGAGGAAAAGACACACAGAGAAAGAAAAAGGAGGAAACTCAGACAGTAAAGCAAAAATGTTGTTTCTTATTCTTTTATTGTTTTTGGCAAGAAAGTAAACATCCCTCTGTATTGCCCCTTTACCATTTACATGAAATGGGTTGGTCTAGCCCCAAAACAGGGTACACAAGACTTGCTAAAAGTGAACTGCAAGTGTCAGTGGAGTATCATATGTCAGCTGCTACTGAAGCAAATCATGGCTTCCAAGAATGTAAAGAAAGAAAGGGTGACAGTACGACATCCAAGGTTGCCTGTTGGCCTAGTTCAATGTGAAATTCTAGCTAATATCTCCTGATTCTGAGTCCTTACATTTAAATCTTTTTTAGCCTATATTTAATCAGTACAAGCAAACTGTAGAAAGCTATTCCTAGTAAATCAGTTGTCTCTATCCCTGCCCCCTCCCAGAAACCCATTGTTTGGTTGACCATTTGATCTTTCCTCTAGTGCCACCATCAGCCCTGTTCCCTATCCTTTTCGTTTTCCGTTTTCCATTTCCTTTTGTTATTCAGTAAAGTTCAAATAACTATCCATTCAAGAATTGTGCTATTAAAATTACATTTAAACTGTAAAAGATGTCAACTATAAAAGAGGGTATCAGTCCTGCATCACATAGTGAACTCTACTGTATGCAGAATGTTGAATATATACATTTTCAGGATTGGTATGGCCTGTGGTGCTGGGATATCTTTTAATGGTGGCACCCCTATGTGAGAGAGCATAAAAGTGAGAATGCATGGTGGGACTGTGGAATTCACACTGGTTGTGGCATGTCAGTAACACATACGTGCAGTGCAGGTGAAAAAAAAAACATTTACTTAATATTTCTATTCCATAAATCTTGTGTAGGTTGTTTCCAAGGTAAAGTTTCACCTGCCTGTTCACACTGCAACGAGTTTGGTTGTATAAACTGCATAGGACTGAATGCAGGAGTTTCTGAATGTGGCCAACAGCATATATTTATTATGTGTGTTTACCTTAAACAGAGCGAAAGTCCTGACGCAGTATGTGGCAAGCTCCACTGTGTCCAGCACAGAAACCTGCATGAGGCCGTACGTCTCTGTGCCTCTGCTGGGCCAGTACTGATCACACTTGTTCTGCACACACAGCAGCATACAGTCAGTAATCTGCTACAGCACAGACAACACTGCCACAGCAACACTTCACTGATTCATGAAGCAGATCTACAGCAAACAGCTCACAGCTACGTCAACCAACTGTATGTCAAACACGGCATAGCTTTGTTCAAGGCAAGTCTGAACCAAAATAGTAAAACCTTTCTTGCAGTAAAGTTTTGGGGGAAATTCTAAGTTTCACAGTTGTCCGCTTACCCCAGATATAGTCAATCACCCAAGACATGTTTTAAGTCCAAATATTGCTTTTTCAGCTGAACGCTGCAGGCCAAATTGTGACTCCATTGCAGAATCACGTCAGATTAGGTCTGAGATTTCTGTAGTTTCTATTTTTAAACACATTACACTATAGGTCAAATTTCCCAGACACTCGTTCGAATTAGAGAGCTACTTTTAAGGTGCGTTCTTTGCTGACTCGGGTGTTCAACTGCACACATGAGCTTAATGTCGTTATGCCCAATGCCAAGTGTCAGCTAGAGAGGTATTCTCTGGTATAATGAAGCTCCATCCAGTACCTTTGGGAGGAGCTGGGGTGGCATTTATAATCCAGTACAAGTCATCCAATATTAGCAGCTTCCCTCACTAGCTGCTCACAATGCAATCAAATCCTCACAGCAATGTTCTAACGTCTATTATAAAGCCTTCCCTAAGGCGCAAATGCTGTTACTGTAAGTAAAGATGGGACAATCTCCCTATTGATTATTAAACCTTGGTTTCAAATTAAATGTTGGATGAGTAGGTGTTCACAAACCTTTGGACACATTAAGTTTGAAAATTCAAGATTTACAGTTATTTATAAAAACAAACATCATTCATAATTAATCATACATCAAAACATAATCTGTATCATGGGTTCAAGTAAAGGGCAGTGACCAAGGAGTGCAGTTTACGAAGAACTGAAAAAATAAAACCTTAATGTATAGCTGAAAACACATTTTAGACAAGTGTGTTGTGATACAGTGGCTAAGTGCTGTGCACAGTTACACGGTTTTGTTATTTTTTTGTTCACGTTCAAGTTGTATTAAACCACATTAACAACTTTAACAAAGTCCTGAGAGGTGTTAGAGCCGGCTGAGAGAAGTTTTGGGAAATGTTTGGGAACATTTAGGTGACTATTGACTTCCACTGTTTAGCTCCAGCTCGGAACTAAATAAGCACAATCTTGACACTGGTTGACTACACGTGGTGTAAGCGGACATAAAGTAAAACCAGGTACGTCCTGTAAAATCTGTAAATTGTCTTAAACAGCAGTTTACTAACAAAACCCTCCTCATTAGACGATTCTACAAGATTCACACTTGGATATTTTATCTAAGTTTAAAAGTTACTGCTAACTTGTGTGTTCATCTGACCCCTAAACTATTGCGAAGTTATACTCTAACACCAGTAACATGCAGTGATAGTGTGACTAGCAGGTCAGTATGACTAAATATTAAACCTAGCTGTATGCAGGTGCAGAAAGAGAGAGAGAAGAAGTGAAAGGCAAACGTGTAGGAAAGCTAGTGGCAAGGAAAAAGTGAGACAGTGAGAGAGCAACAAAGGAATCTGAAGGAGACGTCTTGCCTTAGAGAAGAAATAGGAAGGCATCTGGAGAACAACAGACAAAAACATCAAGCTTTGATCTACTGAGTGATATGACACAACATTCTGACTGCTAGAGGACACAGTTACTGAGCTTCTGTATTAGTAAATGAGGAAGTAAATGTGTATACTGGAGTATTTAAGAATGATCTGTGGGCAATATGAGGATATTTTATTAGTGCCATGACACACTTCTATTAGAATATCACAGGTGTGACACTCAACAGCATGTGCTATAACAGAGACAGATTAAGACCAGCTACAGAGTCATACTTTCTTTACATCATCTCCAGACAAACTCTGGTTCTCAGTCACTGTTCCAGGAACCACATCAGTTTTTACCAGGGAGGTGCCGCTGCATGTTTATTTATTTTTGCTTGCTCCAGTCTAATCACTTCATCCTTGTGTACTGATTCAGTATTGAGTATACCAATTCAAACCTTTTCATTATTAATATAGGCACATCATTTATGTAAGATTGCTAATTAATACTGCAGTAAAATTACAGCATTTTTAGCATGCGTATGATGTGATATTCTAGACTGATTTTGGCATTCGCTACTTTATTAGTGTGTTTAATATTGATTTTGGTCAAACTAGATTGAGCTACCTGATTGATCTACCAGAAGACAGATATTTCTATTTTACTACCAATAATTTTTCACAGTAAAATATTTCCACTACAAAAATATCTCCTCATTGAAAGTGGTGTAAGTAGAATGCAAAAAACAATAAACAAGGCTTTAGCACTCAGCGAGGCTTAATATAGCTGATAACTAATCTGCTGAAGTATCCACTGACCAGCCATCAGAGAGCAACCCTATAATAAGGAATAGAATATACTTTGACTAGATTTAAGATGCTTTCACTTGTCAAGATATGATTTTTTTGTTCTTAGTCAGTTTGTCCCAGCATGCGATGCACTTTTGTTGGGGATGTGTCGAGTTATACTTCATACATCACTTTTTTTTATTCTTTTGACTTCAAAAATCCATAAGTGCTTTTCCTACAAACTGACTCATAGGGTCAGTAATTACCTGAGCAGTTGAACAGGTATGTCAAAGCAGAACGGACATTCCACAGACTAGGACTGAGAACTGCTGTTATAAATTCACCTCCAGGTTCATTACAGTGACACTGGCTCTGTGTGCATTTCCATGAGTTTTCTGTATATACACCAACACGCTTACCCTTGATTTTTCCTCTAGCTTGGTAATCATAATGATGTTAGCCGTGTGTTGTTCCCAGACCATTCTCCAGAAGTCACTGATCGTCTCGGGCATCGGCCCCTGGGTAGCGATGTACGCACCCTGCCGACGGTAACCGTCTATGAAGTTAGCATTGATGTAGTCACTGCCTGGTTGACCTAAATGCCCAGAACAGAGGAGATACGTACAAAGATCAGAGGCTGCAAAAGCTGCTTAACTGTAGTCTCCTGAAAGGTATCATTTACACATGCACACAGGTGTGAAAAACATGTAGTCCAAAACAAAGCTTAATCTGTGTTCAGCAAAACAGCCTTATTTCTTCTTCTTACTAAATTGTTGATTTGCCCACTCTTATGGTTTCTACTACTTCTCTGATGGCCCCCTTTACTTCAGCTCTTTGGACCGTATATTGAAAGTTCCCATAAACATTAAATGCATATTCAACACTTAAAAATCAACTCCAGACCTTTTATTTTCTTAATTTGTCATGAAATAATGAGGCAACGATCCCACCTAGCCATGAATGTGTTTATCAGTCAGCTGTCTAATTAAACTAGAGGGACTATGTAAGAAGTGTCTCTGATATCTAAACAATTCATGTAACATTTTTGGCTAAACTCCTTGAATTAGAGCTCCCAGTCTACACTTTAAACACATCTCAACTGCTTCATTTCAAATCCATTGTGAGGGTATACAGAGGTAACGTTTCAAACATACAGTACACCTTAAAAATACAACATATACATTAAAAAGGCCATTGCTTAATGCTCACACAGTCGCACATCTACACACTTTTCCTCACCATCATTGTTAGAGAGCACTACTCTGGTGTGGTCGTAGGCGATGACATTAGCATAACGGTTCTTTGGTTTGTTAATCTCCAGGTTTGAGTGCTCCCAAGAGAACTGCTGCCCGGGGTCAATAGACTACATGGAGAGAAATGTCAGAGAAATGTCAGGCTTTACAATCATTATCCAACACTTACTGGGTAATTATACTCTCTCACACAGCCTTCATATGTTCCCTGGTTCAAATCATAGTATATATAAACATGTACGTAAACATTTTAGTTTATTAGGGACTCCTACTTTATACCCACCTACTTTACACTTACACAAATGTAGGTACAACTACAACACAGATGCGCTTTGTGGATTAACAATCTCTGCCTGTAGCTCATCTGTTATTGCACAATTTATCAACTCCCTTTTACCCTGTTCATCAATGGAATAAGACCACCAGAGAAACAGACCAGATATACAGACTGTTGATCAACCGCAGCACGGCAGTGACACTGAAATGGTAGCGGAATGTTAAGTGTGTTGTACTGTCTGAGTGTATCAGGCACAAATAACATCTGGCCAGTGGTGGTTCTACGGTAGTTGCTTTCCTTTGATAGAGGGCATACAGAGAGGCTGAGAAATTGTGCAGCAAAAGACGGGCTACGGTTATGAGCTGTATAGCTACAGAATGCACATACAACCCATGTCACCTGTCACTTTTGGAACAAACCATAGATCTGCAATTTTCATTTTTTGACATAATTTTAACAGCTGCCCTTTACTTTATGTGAAGATTTCATGATGGATGGACCAATGGAAATGTCTCAAAATCCAGTTAGTTGGAAAAAATATTTTTGATATGGACAGTGACAAAAAGTGGCTGCTTTAATGTACCCATTGCAGATAAAGGCATTTAAATGCACATGCAGCGTGTATATCTTCATTAAAATGTGTTGCCAAAAGGACCAACAATAGGACCCTCTGGAGTAGCCACACGTGAGTCAAAGCAAATTACATTGGTTATTACTGGTTATCAGAATTTTTTATTTAAAAAAATATATATATATATAGTTTACTCATAGTTAACTCAATCTCTCACAAAATGTTCATATGGTCAGACTGTAATAAGTACTACCGGTACACGGTGTAAGGTGTAACAAGATAAACAGGCAACTTTGTGTTAATGTCAGCACGTACAGTATACATCAGAACAACAAATGATGTACATGTCTGTGACCTTACCTCGTACTCTTGAGAGAATCTCAGATTCTCATTGGCTTTCATCCTCTCTATGTGGTTGGGCAACTCTGAGATAGCCACTGGTGGATGACTGGCCATACCTGCCAATCGGGAAAGCACAGTGTCAGTCAGAAAGAGACTGAACAGCCACGGAGAGGCCAGGAAGTTACAGATGATGTAGTTCAGTTAGGCTTTCTAAGGGATAAAGAAAAAACCTAGGCATCTGGAAAGAGTTTATTTTCAGGTTTTTATCGGAACTGTGGTGTGATTAGAGCGTTAGAGTCAGCCACTGTCTTGCAGGCTGTCAAGTTATCATCATTCTCCTGTTATTATTAGTGTTTCAACACTATTATATGTTGGATGAAATTAATCAAGCCCATTTCACACATACCTGCACGAAAGTGATACTGCATTGCTGTGACACTTTTGTTTTTGTAGTTGAGTTTTCAGTTTTGTCAATACAAAAATGATTGGGAAGAGCCTTTCATTTAGAAATAAAAGAACTGTTGGTCATTCATAACTAGGATGTCCAATTAATCTTGCGGCAAATAAGCATTCTGCATGCATTCTGGTAAAACACAATTTAAAGGTATACCACTAATCACTCTGATTCTAAAAGTGTGAAAAGGGCTTTACATGACAGTTATTTATGTGTTTGTGTGGGCATGAAAATGCATATTTAAGACTTCAGCGTGGATTAGCTAGAATGTTAGAAAGTCCATTAGAAGTTAGAAGGTTCATATAAATAGGAACAACTGAAACTAACTTGGTAAACGACGATAACCAGAAGAACGCAAACCTAGAAAGGAGAGAGCATCATTTTTTAATAGTTTGTATGTGGGTGCATGTGTGGGTCCATGTGATCGATTTCCCAAGGATACAACAAACTGGGTCAAATGCTGGGCGCACGTTAGCCAGAACCCTCAGCCTCATACTGTGTAGGAGTGAACGGCTATTAGCCTGTGGATGTTTGCTGTGTTGCTACCGTTTGGTATGAAGCACATGTGCATTACCCGGTGTTGGGAAGTTGATTCTGCGGAGCTCCACAGGATCAGAAGGATGTTGAGAACTCATTGCTTTACTGCTGCTGGGGAAACTGCACTTCCTGCCCTCTAACTCTGCCCGTTTTCTGTGACATCACAGAGAACATACACATTTTTTTCAACCTAGAAATATTTGAATATTTTGTCTCATTCAAGATCTTCAGCATTCTATCAATGATACTGTATTTAAAAATTCAACACACCTGTCTGGTTTGCTGATTTATATCCAGGAAAGAGGGACAAAATAAAAACAAAAAAAGCCATTACAGAAACAGTACAATCAGACAATGACAGCATTCACAGCGTCTCTTTCCCTTTTTCCAATCATCTTATTTATTTTTTTCCCTCTGTTGTGCTTCACGTGTCTCTCTTCTCTGTAAGTAACTAGTTCCATTTATTCAGCTACATGTACTTTATGTCAAATAATTAGATCATAAACATACATACACACTGTAGCTGCTGACACTTCCCATTTTTAAGCTTTAGCATTTTATTTTAAACCACAAAATAACCTGAAACAGGCAAATAGCTTTTGGTAGATGGTAGCTGTCTTAACAAGTTACAATCCAGATGTACAGAGTACACATTAGTTACATTAGACCTTTTTTTTAATGAAATAACAGTTTTGGTACTTGACCTCTGGCTTTCTTATCAGTCTAAACTTATTTCCTGTCTGCATGTTACCTTTTAAAGAGGAGGATGAGGATGACGATGCTGATGATGAATATTACTGCCAGCACTGGCCCCACCACCCAGAGAAGACCTTCCTCTTCATCTACGATTGGCTGTGGCTCGACATCCGAGAAAACCACAGGGTCAGAGAACGGGCTGGTAAAAAAAAAAAAAAAAAAAAAAAAAAAAAAAAAAAAAAAAAAAAAAAATAAACAAAATGTGACATTCTGAGAAGAGTTGACCTGCTGTGAAACAAGTGTGATGCAATTTTTTTTTTTTTTAATTAGGATTAAAAATATCTGAGCTGATCCTGACTAACCGCAGTTGTACAACTGCAATAAGAAATCAATCCAAAAAGTCCTACAAAGCACACACTTTCTCGCATGTCCACAGCGCTCAACAGACTCAGTCATTTCGGCTAACATAGTCATTTTCACTCTAGCTACTCAGAAGCACAGAGAATGTGTAATTCTTGGCACGTGCACCTTCACACCACCCCTTACACCACTGCAAATACTCACTCTGAACACCATCACATTCCCAGTCCAGCAACGTCCAAAAATTCCAAATTATTGCTTTTAATAAAGGTAGGGACACCGGTGCAAGTGCACTCGCACCACACGGGCATATGGACTCTAAAGATTACAGTTGGGGGTTTCGGGTGTTTCTATGTGTAAAAAAACAGCTTTACTGGGCCTAAAACCAAACACAGAGTTGTTGGTGCAGCTCTCAGGGGACTGAGCGCCTTTCAGTTACAAGGATCAGTATAATGAGAATACATCAAAGTTTGAAGAGCAGTAAGATACCAGCACTTGGCTCTCTGAGCCCTGTTAATTTCTCAGAGAGTCACAGAGCGACACTCAGCATTTTACCTTTACTTTTAATTAACACTGAGACCACAGAAAGCCCGGGTAGATGACATCACAGTCCGTCTTTTAGATAAACAGATCTCAGCTAACATTACAGCCTTGACTTTTTCAGCTCACCAAGAGCCATCAGTACAGTAGTAAATTGATGCTAATCGTGATTAATAATTGTGAATCAACTTTTGCCAGCATAAACATCAAAACAGAGTGATGATGGTAATGAGCCTCCACACCATGACCAAGGTATTGCGGCAATGCAATTATTGTCACAGTCCTAGGTGGGGTAGAGAGACAGGCAAAAAAGAAAAAGAGACATACTCACGTTCTGTCCTAGTTCCAAAATAGCCAGCACAAAGCAGACATACTCCTGTCCGTTGAGCAGCTGGCGGTTCAGGAATGCTCCGTACACACGTCCATCTCCTAGCTTAAACTCAGATGGAAGGTTCTGGAAGTGAGCACTGATGTACGGTTTCAGTTCGGCCTGCCTCCTCAGACGTACTGTCCGGCCTGTGCCATTAATCTCTTTCAACAGCTAAATGAATGAAAGAATAAGTAAAGAACTTTATACAAACATCCCCAAAAATTGTAAAACAAGGAACAACCTAAAATGAAAATGATCAAACATGTGTATGACATTTTTAACATAAAATAAATACTTTAATTTTGCACAGTTGGTTTGACAACTTTACTATAAAATGTATAGTCTTTAAAGTCACCATAACATAACTCGTTGGTACTGAACAATCAACCATTTGTATGTGGATAAAGCAAAACACAGTACCTCATCTAGATTAATTTCATCTGGATCACTCCAAGGATTTTGGAAATTTCCTCCCCTTTGCCTCTTGAGTGGGACCACAACAATATAGAAACCTCTGGAAAAAAGAACACCACCATTGGAAGCACTAACAGTAACTTTACTACTTCCCTGTCCAAAATACTGACATAAAATTTATGTCATGAACTATCAGGCCTGTCCCAATTACTATATAATCAACTGATCAGAATTCTGAAATTAATCATCAGCAAAAATGTCATGATTACGACAGGCCTATTACACTACAGGCCAAAAGTCTGGCTTTGACTAATCTGTACACACCATGCTGGGATTACATTTACAGACAATTCCTTTCCAGGAACTGGATTTTGGATTTTTATTTTTAGTGGGAAAACAGCTTGAGTTCAGAAACACCTACGAATGATGAGCAGTCAGGGATTTTGGCCACAAGCGGTGCAGAGTTGCTGATGGTGTAAACACAGGCTTTAATGTTTACCTACCAAAATGATCATACCACAGTTTTGCTAAATCAGCTATAGGAATGGGCAGCATACTATCTAAACTAAGGTCTAACAAGCATTTTGTATTTCAGACTAATGCTAACCTGACATTATCTTGTCCCTGCATGGTGGGCAGCTGCAGCGTGGCTGTGCTCTGGGTGCTGGTCTTTTCCAGGAGCTGGGGTTTGCTGGGCAACAAGTTTGGAGCGGTCATGGCCTCTGCACGGTGCTGGAGGCCTCCAGTGCCATCGGCTTTGTTCGTTAAAAGGAAGCTGTACAGCGACTGGGGCTTCAGTTTAGTGACCAGCTTCTGACCGAGTCTACCATCCACCTCGACAGTCTGGCCATCCCCGTAAGTGATCTGATGGAGGACAGAGAGCAAGTATGCAAAATAAGAATGCTGGCACAGACTATACTAATAATTCCACTGTCCAAAACACTGACACAAAGTTTATGTTATGGCCTACGTGTAATACAGTTTGTCATACGGACATATTTACACCAGTAGTATTTAACTTTAGTCTGGGAGGGCTGGTGTCCAGTAATTTCCCCTATTCAAACACACCTGATTCAAATTCGTTTCTTGCAAGGTTTAGTGGGTGTGTTTGAGTAGGGCAAGTACAAACTACATGAAATACTGGCCCTCCTCGTCTGCACAAATCACAAACACTCTCAATATGAACTCCACACATCCTCATCAATGCGTGCGCAAAAAACACCACCAAACCACTGAGCAACACTTACAATGAAAGTGTGGGCTTTATTTTGGGATGTTCGTGGCTCCCAGGCTAGCAGCACTGAGCTCTTAAAAGCAGCTTTCACACGGAAGTTTACTGCAAACACTGTAACAAAAAACAAAACAAATCCCCACACTCTTCAATCACACAAAATACTGCAGCAATGCTAAAAAAGTGGCAGAAATGAGTTAAAGCCTGGAACACCTGATTCTAATGTTAATAATATTCATGTTTATAAAATCATCAGAGTGAAATTAACACCTACACTGGCGACATACACGCTCATAGCTAATTCAGTAAGGTGGATTTTTATGTCAGTTACAGACTACTGGGTAATCCCAAGTGTAAAGAAGTTTTCTGCTTGTTCCTTTAACAGAGTTAACCCTGCTTAGGGAGCATTTTTTCTTGCAGCTCAGTAAACGCTTAGGTCATAGTGTGATACCATCTTTAATTTGGCTATGAAACTGTAATTAATCTAGCACCAAAGAACGGTATTGGGAATGTCTGAAATGTTCATGTTTGACAGCTGATTACCTGATGCCTTCGTCACAAAGACGTTTTTCAAGTTGAGGCCGCTTGAAACGATTTTGATAGAAGTGTGTGAGCTGAGACTTTTACATGAGGCTCAAAAATCTCTTCCACTGATGTCTAAGAATGTCCTAAACTGTGACACAGGCGGATGTTTGTATAGGCATGTTAGACTATGTTATTAACTTAGTTGAGATTATACAACAATCCAATAAAACAGTTGGGCATAAACCTCCATTTCACTTTTTTATTTATTCAGCAGAAGTCATTTATCAAAATAGACCTACATTCAGATGCCTCACCTTGGAACGTGAAGCTGATGAACTTCACCAGTAAACAAATAAATAAATATAAAAAAGTCACAGAGAAAGACAATAAAAGGATAAGAGACAGAAAGACAGACTGACAGGGTGACAGACATATAGACAAACTCCACAGGCATATGTATGAACAGGGGAAAGGGTGTGTACTGTGAGTGTTAGTCTGTATGTATTTGTCATACCTTCTTCGACTGGCTGTGTTCTAGTATATAATGGGGGACTATAGGGCCCTGGGCCGTCTTCGTTTACCACACACACTCTGACCACATACTCAGTATCTGCTTTTAGCCCTGTAAGAACCACAGCTGGTTCCGCCACCTCTGTTTCCATGGCAACGTCCGTCCCATTACTGTAGGTGAGGGCATACCACACACGGTATCCCTGAATTGGGCCAGCATTTCTGGGCTCTTCCCAGCGCAGGCTGAGGGATGTCGAGCCTACACTGCCAGCAGTTAAATTAAGCAAAAAGCTGAGGGTGTGTGGTGATTCTGAGGTCATATCTGGCATCCCTGTGGTGGTGGGTGAGACCTCTGGGGTCGCCAAAGTAACATCCGTGGATGGGCCGTAACCCCAGGCTCCACGAGCAGCCAGACGAAAGAGGTAAAGGGCCCCTGCACTCAGAGAGGAGACGGTGTAGTTCAGCTCATCCGCACCAAGTTCCACTGTTGTGAAAAAGTCGGAAAGGTTGTCAGCTCTCCCGTAAGAAAGCCTGTAGCCCAGGACTGGCGAGAGGCCAGCAGGGGGTGTTGGCCAACATAACAGAACAGTGCTGACTGATGTGGCTGTGACTGTCAATGATGGAGCATCTGGCACTGTGGAGAAAACACATGAGAAATCTTTATAAAGTGAAGTTTAAGTGTTGCAAAGAATATTTAAACCTTTGAAGAAGTACCACTTCAGTCTGAGAGTAGAGCATTTACTTATTAATTTCTTAAAGCCTGTAAAAGGTTCGCTATTTTAAATCATGTGGGTCCACACTTTCACTTCAGTTCCTCATTCTCAAGACATATTAGCTTCACAGTAGTTACAAAGACTTTATAGCAGTTGCTGAATTGTATGTTTTAAGATAACTATTTATCTATTATATCATATTTATTATTATTTATTAAGTCACATTTTTTAATAACAACATGGAAAAAGTTAAAGTGAGGTTTTAAACTGAGAACGCTTGGACCCACTGACAGATCCTGAAGATGTAGTGTGCTGAACACATCATGGGTACTGCCAGTGAAAACCTAAATGTGTTGAAATTTATTATGAATTATTATTTTTTCATTAAAACAACGACATATTTGTGTGGCAGAAAAGGAGGCATTTTCATCTGGGCAAAATAATCATGCATTTAAGTGGAATATGTATGAATATTTAATAACCACAGTACATACGTGCTGGTTTAGTTCTGATGATGATGGCTCTGCTACGAGTTCCATCTCCTTTGGAGGTAAACGCAGCCACTGCCAAAGAGTACTCGGTGTTTGGCCACAGATCTGACAGAATAAGCTCCTAAATGCGCACACACACACACACACACACACACACACACGGCCGCCCAAGATTATTTTCCTTGCATGCTGTATTGGTTCCCTTGCATGCTGTAATTCATAAGAACGTTGTCATGAGAAAACCTACAGTCACTACCCTACAGTCACTGTGTGCTTTCTGTTCCTTTTTGGAAGTTGGTACTAATAAGTGTAGCGATAACCGCAACCATACATCATACAATTTGCAGATTTGTGTGGATTAGCTGGAAACCCTGTAGGGCTTTTCACAATTACTCAAATAAATTAATTAATCAGATTTCCACTTAATGCACTCAGTACTTTGTTTAAAATGTAAATGATAAACAGTGTGTCCACAGGTCTTTATACAGCTGTATTTAACAGGTTCTCCATAAAAGAGAGTAAATGCACTGAATTATTTTTTGTGCATCACTGAGGAAATCCATCAGCATAATCTTATGAATGCGCTCATGTTATTAATTACACATTTGAAGTCAAATTAAACATCTGGTTTTAAACCATTCTGTGTTTATGAAGTAAAAGTGTATATGAAATTTAAAGACTTCAGTTAACTAAGTTTAGGCTGGACAGCTTGTCAGCAACATCCATAATTATCCATAATTTCCTGTTAAAGGAGAGCTGACTGTAGATAGCCCTGCTACTTGCTGTATAGTTAATCCCATTTTTACCGTTAGGGATTAGTTCACTTCATTAATAATCACTAGATAACTCAATTACACATATATACTCATATATAGCTCTAAATCCTACTATATATACACACGTGTCTTTATTTTTGGGAAAAGCTGCAGGGTGGACATTTCAGATTCTCTTATGACAATGATGCTAAGTGTGGATATTAAAAATATCATTAGTAAAATGATAAAATGTTTTTGGAATGCGCCAGTATGAAAGAAGTTTCCATAAATGTACTCACATGTAGTGCCGAATCATTTTGCAGCTAGATATGAAGTTAAATCAGGAAAAGGATTATTATTATTACTATTAAAGAGAGACAAAACAGCCTTTATTTCATATTTCAGTCAATTTTCAGAAACAGCATGACAATTTTTCAAAAGACTATTGTTTACTACTAAAGCACATTATGTTCATATATTCATTAATGGCAGTATTTCATTGAGATGTGTTTTTTTCCCACTGTGGTTATCATTATCTCTATCACATCAGGGGGCTAATGAAGCTGACGGAGGTTAATAGAGTTTAATGCTGATCTCATCCGAAAGCTCAAAGCACATTTAACTGCCATTAGCCGGGTTAAGACCTTAACCCAATTACAAGCGCTATTTAAAACAAATAAATATATATATATTTTGTTAAAGTAACAGTTAGTACTTTTTTCCTTTACTAAAATAAGCATCCTTTCAAGAACCTACGCATTATGAGGTCTGTATCTATAGCATCATACAAAAAAGCCCTTACATTCCAGGGCAGAAACCTCACAAATGCCTATGCCATTTCAAATTGTAAAATTACATGTATATACACACTGTAGAGAGTTAGGGTCAAAGAGGCTTTTAAATCCTCAGTGACACTGTGTAGACTGATGTGTGTGTGTGTGTGTGTGTGTGTGTGTGTGTGTGTGTGTGTGTGTGTGTGTTTCCATACCTGAGAATCTCTCAGCAGGAGCTCTTTGATTCTTGGAGTACCCGTTCTCTCCCCGGATGCACGTCTCATGTATGTCACCTGGTAACCACGGATCTTTCCGTGCTGTCGCTCGGCAACAGGAGGTTTCCATGACACTCTAGCAGCGGTGGAGTTTAGGACCACCACATCAACACCCCGAGGAGGAGCACCGGGCACTGCAGGGCCAGTGTGGGGACACAGCACATGAGGTCATATCACATCTTCCAGGTGACCAGGGGTGGGGAGGTTGAGGAAAGGCTGAGGTCAGCAAACAAGTTTAGGTTGAAAAATGTTCCTTCTTATTTTCCAGCATGGGGATGGAGGGAAGGAGAAAAGACCAGTGCATGATTGTCTGTCTATATGACAGCTCTGGCAAAAAGAGAATCCACCTGGAGCGTGGAAAAATTAGCCTCCATTATAGTACACTGCACGTGGAAAACATTTAAGAACTGCAATGCAACCGAGGAAAGATTTAGGATTCAGGAGTTTGGTCAAAGGTGAAAGGTTGTTTTGTCACACCACAAGACAGAGGATTCGTTAGCGACGTACCATCCTCCTGAGTGCGGACCAATAGTGGAAGGCTCTCTGGTCCTTGTCCCGTCTCAGTGTTGGCAGCAACTGTCACAGAATAGAGAGTCCACTTCCTTAAGCCTTCAATCCGATAGCGGAAACAGTCTGCTGGGATGCTCATTATGTGCTGCACCTGGTGTTTGTCACGTTCCGTGGCAGCATAACGGATGGAATAACCCTTTACGATTCCATTTTCCCCATCCACAAGGGGCGGAGACCAGGTTACCAACAGGCTGTTAGGGGAAGGGCTTGTGCATGTCACTTCCTGGGGAGGGGGAATGGGTTCTGATTGGACGGTTAGCAGGGCGGGCAGGTTTTAATCATGTGTTTTGAGGCGTTAGTGGTTAGTGTTTTTTTAAGAGTGAGAGCAGGGTGATGTAAGGACATGAAATCAGATAAAAAAAGACAAGAAAGACAAAACGAACAATGAAAAAACGGACGACAAGTGTGTATAATGTGACATGATGCTTGTACAGACATTTAACATAAAACATTGACAGATTTAGTCAAGATTATCAATGGATTAACGTCCATGCATAGTGAACATAAAGAGAAAACACATACATTTAACATTAAACCCACCTTAATCTCTCTCGCTAATCTCGCTCAGTCCAGCTCCTCAAATATTTATTATATTCTATATGTATCTTTTTATTTTATATTCTAGCTGACTTACCACAATGAGCTGTTCTGTAATTGTGTGCCATTTGCCTGGACCACTTTCATGTGTTTCTTAAAAGCGCAGTAGACAGGGAAGAACATTAAAAGGACCCAGAACATTGCTTAGATACCTACTGCAACCTGCAAACACCTTTCTCAAATCAATGAGTTTTCTGTTGGCTTCTGAGCCGCACATGACTGTCATGACTCACAAGAATTTATTCAGCCGTTGCAAGCATGCTTTTTTTTTGCAGAAAACATGGGCAAAGATGGAACTTCCAATAACCTTGAATGTGTTCCTATCAAGTGTTATAACTCTGAACTGATATTAAAACCATCTATCAGTAAATATATCCTGTTGACTTTGTTCAGTTATTCGGTTAGACCAGTAGAGCCTACAGTGGAGTGAGGACATGAAAGGTTTTGTCTTTTTTAACGTTACAGCTACATGCATATATGAATCTATGCATCTACATTTCCGTGCTGCCTATAGAATGAGATGGTTTAATAGCACAGACTACTGCACACTTAGCAGTTATTTTCAGTGTAAATGTCCTTAAAAAGTCTGAAAATACAGAACTGTTACCTACATTAGTCAGCTGTCTGTAATTTAATTATTGGATCGATCTCTCTGAGTATGCTGGTCTAGTTTGATCTAAACTTAAGATCAAAATCAAAATCAACAGAGTTCTTGAAAGTCCTGAAGCAGACTGTGTCTAAAAGCAGTTAGAATACAATTTCAGTGATCTACACTATATTGCCAAAAGTATTCACTCACCCATCCAAATCATTGAATTCAGGTGTTCCAATCACATCCATGGCCACAGGGGTATAAAACCAAGCACCTAGACATGCAGACTGCTTCTACACACATTAGTGAGAGAGTCTGTCGCTTTCAGGAGTTCAGTGAATTCCAGCGAGGTACCGTGATAGAATGACACCTGTGCAACAAGTCCAGTCATGAAATTTTCTCACTACTAAATATTTCACAGTCAACCGTCAGTGGGATTATAACAAAGTGGAAGCGATTGAGAACGACAGCGGATACTGAGGTGCATAGAGCACAGAGGTCGCCAACTTTCTGCAGAGTCAATCGCATGAAGAAATCGCATGGAGAACGGTACTTGTCTGACTGTTTTGTGCCAAGTGTAAAGTTTGGTGGAGGGGGGATTATGGTGTGGGGTTGTTTTTCAGGAGTTGGGTTCGGCCCCTTAGTTCCAGTTAAAGGAACTCTTAATGCTTCAGCAGACCAAGAGATTTTGGACAATTTCATGCTCCCAACTTTGTGGGAACTATTTGGGGATGGTCTCTTCCTGTTCCAACATGACTGCACAAAGCAAGGTCCATAAAGACATGGATGAGTGAGTTTGGTGTGGAAGAACTTGACTGGCCTGCACAGAGTCCTGACCTCAACCCCATAGAACACCTTTGGGATGAATTAGAGCGGAGACTTCTCCAACATCAGTGTCTGACCTCACAAAGGCGTTTCTGGAAGAACGGTCAGAAAGTCCCATAAACACATTGCTAAACCTTGTGGAAAGCCTTCCTAGAAGAGTTGAAGCTGTTATAGCTGCAAAGGGTGGGCCGACATCATATTAAACCCTATGGATTAAGAATGGGATGTCACTCAAGTTCATATGTGTGTGAAGGCAGACGAGTGAATACTCTTGGCAATATAGTGTATCTCATCTACCAAAACTAGAATGTCCCCTCACAAATGTTCAAGAGCCTCATGTTAAGATCAAATGATTTATACATAATTGTGTCTGCAATCAATGTTAGTGTGCATGAGTCAACAAGGGCAGGTCAGATAGTCTCAAATGACACACCAAAATATGCAACATCATTTTCAGTCAGGGCATTTCCAGTAGGTTTCTGGATTCGGTTACCTTAAAAAAAAATTAGGTTCAAATGTTCACATTATCAATTTATTCTGTAGTTGAACGCAGCACTGCTGAATCAATGGTTGGATTATAAGCATGTATTCAGTTGATATTTGTACCTCTGTAAGAGGCATGTCTGAGAGACACCTATACATACGTGTTTGTGGGGTTTGTATGGTGATCTCGCCAGTGAAAGCTCCCACGCCATGTTTACTGCGAGCCGCTAACTGGAAGGTGTAGGTGGAAAATGGCTTTAGATTCTTCAGCAGGTAACTGGAGCTCGGATCAAAGGAGATTTTCTGCCGGGGAAACAGATCGACAGCCAGAATTATTAAAAGAAGAGCTAAGGTTAGTCTACCTACACTTTGCACAAGTAGCAATGGCCAATTCAGAAGGTTACCTCGTAAGAATGTGAATACAAATGAACATAAGCTCTTCATAATTAACGTATGACCAGTAAAATAAAAAGCCCTTTTAACTTGTGTTGTATGCATGTAAATGTATTACAACATAATGAAAATGTAGTCTTTCAGATTAATTGCTCTCCCTTACTGCCTGCACTGCCAACACGTTTTATACAGGGTTGTGGTTGTTGTTAGATGAGTGGGGTAATGGGTGGGTTGCTGTGTTCCTACCAATGTTGCCCCTACCAAACCTACACCTTTACCTGGAAGCTCATTTTTTTAAGTGACATCTCTGATGTTAAGCTAAAATAGTCTGTACTTATGTCAGAATATATATGCTATATGTGCTGTAGTGCACATTAGGTGAATGGTTTACCTGTTCTGGTTGGTCTCCTAGTCTGTATATGAGCTCATATCCAGTGATAGCATCAGTGCCGCTGTGAGCCGGGGGGAACCACGAAAGCAGAACACTTGTCTCTGACTTTACCTCCGCCTTCAGCTCAGTGGGTTGGGAAGGCACTGTGAAGTGCATAGAGGCAGAGAAATGATCCTACATGCTGTGGGAAAGGTACTGTCAACAATAGATACTGCATAATACATTTAATGTCTTGCTTGTAACATCTTAGTCTATCCTAGTACATACATGCAAACCCACACACTCCTCTTAGTACAGGTATACAGAGCACTTTTACCTAACACAGTTTGCCTGCTCTGATCAATTCACTCTAAAGTCCAGCAAAGCTGTGAAATACAACAATGTTAAAATGCCACGAGTGAGCTTCAATTCAAGTGAATTCACAGCTATGTTAGGTGAACACAATCTTTTTATATGTATGTTAGGTGACCATAAGTATTTTAAAAAATGATCACATTCCTTTTAACATTTAGGTTAAGCTTTAAACTTATAATAATTTGAAATTAACACCAATTACCATACTCAACACTTGTTTGCAGATTCTTTGCAATCAATGACTGCTTAAAATCCCCACCCTCAGATATCAATAGACACTTTGTCTTTGGTGATTTCCCCTGTGATCCTGCTGCGTCTGCAATACAGACATTTTCAATTTCTGTTTCTTC
This sequence comes from Semaprochilodus insignis, assembly GCA_034552555.1. NCBI lineage: Eukaryota > Metazoa > Chordata > Actinopteri > Characiformes > Prochilodontidae > Semaprochilodus > Semaprochilodus insignis. Next base: position 5,164,485 of record CM067500.1, on the reverse strand, counting down.
TTTCAGTTCTTGTCCTTGGCAAGGGAAATGCCTGGATGGTCAATAACATTTCCTATTTTAGTTCTGAATGAGATAGCTGCCTTAGTTTCATTGTTTGGTTCTCTGTTCTGCTGCAAGATTACCAGTTTTAAGGCATGCGGCTGCAACTAAACCGTTAAAACGCTTCTTTAGAATCGACAGTCACATCCTCATACCTTACTTTTCAGCTGGCAAAATTTGGACTACGAGTCGTTCCGTTTTTCTCCACACTGTCTTTCTGGTACAGGCTCATCTTCATCTCATCCAGTAATTAACCTTATCCCATAGACTTAAGTGAGGGGTATAAGGTAAACCTTTATTGTGTGTAGTAATGCATTCTAGTGTAATCTATTTACATTTTGAAATATGTTTACAGCTTTAATACGTTTTCCATTGGGACGGCAGAGTAAAAACAGAAAAACTGCACCATTGTCTAGCTATTTACAGACTAGACACCGACTGACAATTACAACTGAGACTGCTGCAGAAGTAACATTTTTTGGGTGACAAAGGCCATTATATTACGAGAACTTAAATGCCAAAGCAAGGATGGAGAAAATCCTGCAGAGGATTATCTTCATGCACACACCCAGACCCACCTCCTGTTTTGGCAATGATGTGCAGATCACTGGAGAGAGGCCCATCTCCCACAGCAGTAAAAGCCAACACTCTGATGTAATAGGTCTTGTTTGGCGTCAGATCGTGTATTGTTAAGGAATTTGCTCCACGGACCATCTCCTTTTCCCACTGGCTAACAGGCAATGTTGAATCTGATGTGTAATACACCCTGTAGCCCACCACCTGTCCATTTGCCTCCTCTGGCTCCTCCCATTGCACCATTGCTGTGGAAGCACTAAGCATCCGTCCCCTGACCCTGCGTGGTGGCGAGCTTGGAGCTTGCTCGGCCGTCCGAGCCTCCACTGTTGGGCTGGGTGGCCCGCGCCCAATCGAATTCACCGCTATCACCCGGAATTGATAATGCGAGTATGGACTGAGCCCTCCGACACTGTAGCGAGTTGTAGCCACGGCGTCAATCTCTTTAAAAGGGTCACGTGAGGAGGTGGGCCGGTGTTGAATGATGTAGTAGGAAACAGGAAGTGGGTTTCCACTGTCCCACATCAGAGTTATACTGGTGGCTGAGCGCTCCATTACAACTGGAGCTCCTGGAGGGTTTGGGAGAGCTGGAGGGAGGAAAGAGGTCCAGAGATAAAGACAGAGAGAAAGAGATGATATATGCTGATATGTTAATATGTTGATAAGTGTTGATATATGACATCTGCAAACTCATACTGTTGTTTAAGTCTCTTCTAAGCATCATGTTAATTCTACGTATGCGGTAGTGACACTTTTGGTAGTCTATCAGGTCTTGTCTGCTAGTGTTGGAAACACTGGTTTACTTTTGACATATTTTCTTTTCGCCTTCATTATGGAAGTGCATTATCCTTTTAATCATCAAATCACTTAAAAATATCTCCTGAAAAATGAATAAATTGGGGCGGTCTCTGTGTGAGCTTTCAGCAGTTGTGCTGTTGCTTTTGCAATTTCCTTGGGAATTCTTGCAATTGCCTTGGGATTATTATCTATAACTTTTTACAATTTAAAAAATAAAAAAAAATTGTTCTGTATTAATGTTTTATGTTAAGCCCCATAACATCAGTACATAAGCTTACGAATTACATATCAAACATGAATTAATCTGAGTAGTAAGCTTGCCTTTGACGGTGATCTGTGCAACAGTTTCAATAACCCCAAGAGTGGACATGGCCACGCAGGTATAGTTGGCTGACTGGCGGACATCTGTGAGCTCCAGAACATTCTTTCCGATAGGCATGTCATCCTCCGGGGTCAAATCCTCAGTTCCCAGCATCCACTTCACATAAGGCATGGGCAAGCCTACTGCCTGACATGTGATGTTCACTCCTCCCCCTGGCATGATTTCATAATCCATAGGCGGAACTGAGAAGCGGGGAGGGACACGACGCACTGCCAAAGCAACAGGAGATTAATTATTATCTCCACCAACAGAAGTGCTTGATATGGTACAACATTAGATTGCATCACATTTGCTCACTTCAGACGTGATCAAGCGAAACACCGACTGATTAGAAGAGCATATGTAAACATATGCAGACATACTATATAGGCATGCGAGATTATGCAACACAGGATTATTCAGATTATGATCTATATGCATACAAATACCATATAATGCATTATGTTCATGTTTATGTGTAACCGGGCTATTTAGTTTCAGTTATACAGTCCTGTGCAAGGGTCTTAGGCAGCCATAAATACGATGAAACTATTTATCGTATCTTATCGTACCTTAAAATATAAATATATACAAATACAATAAAAGGTAACAATATTTTTTTGTTTCAAATGGTTATCAACATATTGGCTAGAGGAAGAACAGGCAGGCTAAACAGGCAGTTACAAAACAAACAGCTCAAACAACTACTCTATTCTTAACTAATAAAGGCGCTTTAAAGGTCTTGACTATTCTCACTTTCTCACGCCTTGTGCTGTATGTAAAATGTGGACAGTATGGTTTAATGTATAAAGCAATAATGGCTGCTTTTGATATATGACAGTGATGCCACAAGGAGAAAAACGTGGTTTATAATGCAAGCAAGCATGCAACTGAACACAAATCGAAATATTTATTGATGTATGTAGCCTGGCTACAAACTCTCCACAAGGGGGGCTGATTAGCAGTCAAACAGCTTTTGATGCTGTGGTGCTGTGTGATTCTAAAAAATATATGCACAGCAGTGCAAAGTGCTTTTGTAGTTTTGTATTTTTTTTCCTATTTCTTTAAAGAAGAGGTTAGTTATACTGTCTAAACTTGCAATGCACCCGGAGGCACACAATTTTACTAATAATGTATCACTTGTCACATCATCGTTGTGATATCCCACAACACTCCCGAACATCGTATTTTATGTCCATATCATCCAGTCTTAAAACACAACGCTAGAAAAATGACTTTGCCAGACTTTTGCACAGTCCTCAGTACAGTAATATACTTTGGGTATAACTATGTTACAAAGACTATATGGTTGGGAAAAGATATCTATGACTGGGCTTGGCAGAGTGGGTAGAGCACTTACCATCTCTCAGCTCTGAAGAGAAGAAAAAAGTGACAGAACAGCGAAAAGATAACATCAAGAAAAAGAGAAAAATAAGACAGATTAGAATGTACTAGATCTACAGGTGAGAAAGAGAACACAAAGACTGGAACACTAAAGAACAGCTATTGTTGCTACTGTTGTTATATGCACTGAATTGCATACAGATTGTTCTCGGACGCACCTCTGACGTAGAGATTAGCGGGTGTTGAGTAGCGTGTTCCTTCGCTGTTTGTGGCAACACATTCATATTTTCCTTGATCAGTTTCCTCACTCCGATCAATCTGTAGTGCACCTGAACATGCACGCACGCGCGCACACACACACACACACACACACACACACACACATAGGAGAAAACTTTCTTTCAAAATAAAATCAATGGCATGATCAATATCAATTCAACCTGATCTATCGAGTGTAGGTGTGTGTGTGTGTGTGTGTGTGTGTGTGTTCCTCACACATCCTTCTGCCTCATACTGGCAGGATAACAGGTGAGTGTGCTTTATCAGACATCCCGGGCGAATCAATAGAACATTAATGCTACTGAATGGGAAAAAATGTGTTCTGCTGTTCCATTTGAGCTCTCTGAAGGACTTTGTCTTTAGTGGACCTTCACAATTGACAACTCAGCAAGACAGATCCAAGAAAATTAAAATTCCAGTAAAAAAAATGCAGGCATTTAAGGAGGATATTAAAAAGAAATCCTTTAAAATGGAGTCAGCTCTTTCCACTGGTTGGCTCACACAGGCCAGAGAACAAGAAAAAGTTATTGAAAAAAAATTAAATCATGGTCAGAAAAAAGGCACAAACTGAAAGAGAAAAAAACTTGCATGAAAGACTGCAGGCAGTAAGTACATGTACATCATCCTAAGTTACAGACTCAAAAAAAGATGTTTCATTAGACAGTGTCCAAGACGGAACTTGCTGAAAGATGAAATGTGGTTTCATTAGAGAACAAAATAGATGGACAGATCCACAGAGGGATCAGGAGAGTGCAAAAAAAACAACAGATAAAAAGAAGAAGAAAGTAGTCTTGTGGGCTATCTGTGAAAGTTTATTCATTTATTAATCTATGAAACAGCCACTTAATAACATGACATAACAGACTGAACTAAACTAAAGGAACTGAATTGAGTGCATTACATACTGACTAGTTAACTGTCAAATTCATTAGTTCTATTCTTTTATTCATGGTTTTACTTCAGCTGCTGCAACAAACTAATATTATTAATGATGCTACTTACTAAAAAAACAAAACAAACAAAAAAAACCTTTGCACACAAACACACCGTGAGAACATATCTTCAACTACAAGAAGGAAGTAGATTTATCATGATGATACAGCCATGGCTGGCATGATAAATATAATCCCTAAAGAAATGACAGGGTTAATCATTGGAAAATAAGTGTGACAAGCGATGATGAGAAGAGAAAGAGACAAGGAAAAGAGAAGAAAGAAGAAAGACAGAGAGAGAAATACAGAGAGTAAACAAATAGTGATGGGTGGGTTGAATGGCATGGTTAGCTTTAGACTCTTACCTCTGATTGGTGTACCCCCTGGATGGGTGAGAATGAAAGCAGATGAGAGATTAAAGAAAAGAGTTAGTGCAGCGAGAGAGAGAGAGAGAGAGAGAGAGAGAGAGAGAGAGAGAGAGAGAGAGAAAAACAGAGAAGAGAGAAAGAAAGAGAAATGCCATGTAATTCTTCATGTCTTAAGTGCTAAATGGGTCTGTTTTAGTTAGCATCATTCCTCCAGTTCTACATGAGGTTGTTTTAACAGAAGGTAAAAAAACAAATGAGTGCTCTCTTAAGAACTCCAGCAGTATTAACACTCAAGACAGGCAGATTCACATATGCAGAGAGGGAGGGGAAACAAGGAAGCTACATGTTTTGGGAGAGAATCCATTGTAACATTAGGCATTAGAAGAATAGTTAAAAAACTGGTCAGGCTGGATATCAAGAGCAAGAAAGAGAGAGAGAGTTTAAAAATAAGGTGAGGCAGTGTAGGAGAGAACGAGTACAAGGATAAGAAACAGAGAGAGAATGGTTAGGAACAGGAAAAAGAAAGAGCCAGAGACAGTGTACGCAGAAGAAGAGGAGCGAGAGAAAGCAAGAGAGAGTGTAAGACTGAGAGATAGAGAAAGATATACTGTGAGGATAACACCGAATTCACACCAGACACTACACATCAGCTTCACGTAAGCGTAGCTAGCGAGTGAAGCAAGAGTAACTGAGCATCTAATTCACACTGGCTCCAACTCAGCCCCATGCCGCTAACAGTTTAGGCAGGTATATCAGATCTGTTCCCTCCATTTCTTTTTCTACATAAAACAATTTTATATCAATTTTAAAATGTGCAAGCACAAACTGCACGTCTGTTCAGCAGTTTTGTACCACTGATAAAAGCTGCACCCTGACAGTAGCTCCCACATACGACAATGAAGCAGCATGTAAGATGTCAAAATCAATGTGGAAGATTTATTGTTTCCAAAACTTCCAGAATTGCCAAAATTTTTCAACAGAGTATAAAGAAATATGGTGGCATGTCACAGATGTCTATGTATCGTGTTGCAGAAATGTCTACTGAAGTTAGCATGCTAACCAGCTAGCCCTGGCCTGTCCTGTTTGTGATACCACTTTGTGCCTCAGGAGGTGATAGTGAATCACTGTAGCGTCAAGTCTGCCACATGAGCGAATAAAGAAGAAGAAAACACGCTCTTGGCAAGTGACAAATAAGTGACAAAAATAGAAGAAAAAGAAGAGATATTATTTTCCACTGCTGGAGACACTCTTGGCAAGTAAAGGGATGAAGTTTGATGCTGAACTTGCAGCACTTCTTCAGACTGTTAAATGAAGGGGCGGGAGGAGGAGTGAGGAAAGAGGACGAGGGACTGCGTGATCTTACATATTGCTCCTTTAAATACAGCACAGGAGCTAATCTTTAAGTTTGATTACTTTAAACATAAATTAGGAAGCCACAGAAAGCACAAGTGTACAACTTGACCAGATCTCTATGAAGTTTACACAATACTCACATGCACAAGTGGAAAAAAAGTTTGGCAGTTTGGAAGGGCTCGAGTTCTGATGGTGAAGTCATGCACTACTGGTAAAAAACTAAAACTCCCGTTACAAATGGAAGAATCCTTAGACAACTAAAAACAGGTTGCAAACAAGGAATGTGCACAATACTTCAGTACTCAGTTAACCTTTCAAAGTGCCCATATTCAATAACTAAAATCGCGATTCATGGACTCATGGATTTAACACAGGTTAACTAGTGTTGGGAAATCACAGGGTATCTCATGATACGATATTATCACGATACAATGCCCACAATAACAGCGATATAATGATACTGTGATCAGTAGAGAGTTTTCTAGGATACATCATTATATCTGTGTAACTAAAGAAGATATAAGAAAATATAAATAGGCAAATAAGCAGAAATTATGCATTTATTAGTGTCAGTTTCACAGAATTTCACAACCAATATGAAATAATGTACAACAAAGTGCACAGCTTAGCTTCATGTCTCTTTAACACAAATACACGGACTGTATGACGGATTTTGCTACTGAGAGCCTCCACATGCCTATTACAAATGTGTCCAGTGTGAATCAGCTGTAAGAACAGAGAGAGAGAGAGAGAGATCGCGAGGCAGAGGAAGAGAAAGAGAGTATAAGAATCAAAATAAGAGTGATAAAGCAAGAGAGAGAGAGTATAGGAGGAGAGAAGAAAACTAGAGAGAGAGAAAGAGCAGAGATGTAGATACTCCGATGGCAAGGGGCACTGAGTGAGCGAGATAGTGAGAGAGTGAGCTACTGAGTGAGGGAGTGGGGGTGAGGGGGCGAGAGAGACTGAGTGAAAGTGACATAGGTTAATTTCCACATGTTAAAGGGGCAGCACTCGGTGAAGATGACTACCTCTACATGACTGGGGTGCGAATTTAGATGGTGTGCGGATTTTTCTGGTATGGCTGTGTAGCGTCATTGGGTGAGGTACTGTGCTCCATGCAGTTCACTAAGACTAAGTGAGTTTGTTGTGCTTGTGGTATGGGTGTCTGAGTGGCAGTGTGCATGTGCGTGTGTGCCGTGCCTCAGTGTAACGGACTTACCAAAGGACTCTGTAGATCAAAACACAAAAAAAAGAGACAGCACATGGATCACTTATCATTCTTTCACGCGTTTGAGACTGTTTATGTGTGCGTTTGTCCACATTACAAGGTTAAAACAAAAGAATAAATACAAGTAGCAAAGGGTAATCATTCAGTCTTTCTGAACACAAATCCAAACGCGAACAAGGACCTACCTGAGCGCAGCTGTTTGATACGCCCGTGAACGTGCGTGTCGATGGGAAGAAAGTCTTTAAACCATGTGATCTCTGGGTCTGGAGTGCCGCTGGCTGCACACAGCATGGTAGCTGTGCGAGAGCGCTCCACCACCTTCAGCTGAGGGCCCATATCTATGGACGGGAAGCCAGGAGGAAGCTGGTCCTCTGTAATGCACATGAACGCTCACAGATTAAACAAGTCATTCACATTGCGTTTGCTATGTATTTATGGTTTACCTTTAAAAGAAGAATATATATGTATAATAATTTTACAGCGCTTGGAGATATTAACAGACTTTAAGTTCCACCAAATCCCAGGACATACACACACAAAACTGCAGTCATCTGTACTTCCTGTTCATTAAATCAGTGTTTACAGATTTAACATTTCAGTTGTTGTCACTGCTTGGTAGCCAATCAGAGGATAAATGCACCATCCATCAGATCCAATCAAAGCAGGGATTTAACTTTAGAGGCTCTTGTACAGTTACAACCAAGTACAGTAGGAACAGCTATAATAGTAAGGAACAATTACAAAGGTATATTTATACAACAAGTATATATGCAATAGCTTAATGTGCTTATGTGCAAAAACTACAGTTTTGGAGGAAAACTGTAGGAAAGTGGGAGGAAAGTTCTTATACATGAGGATCATGACATAGTATATACAGCTGATATGTACATTACACTGATTCTGAAAAAGAGCACGCTGTGTAAGACAGAGGGATGTGAAAAGGGTCCTTGTTTAGTAGGATTATGACCTGGACAAAAACGTTGCGGAGGTAGTGACTGGTGCTAGTCTTTAGGGTTCTCCTTCTGAAGAGCCAACAGCTTATGACCCTCTTTGCACAATGATTTTCTCACAGTTTCCTGTAGCCGCCACTTGATGAGTGAAAATGCAGAGCCGAACCACAAAGAGAATGTAATGATGTTTTCTATTATGGAAATGTAAAATGTTGCAGTGCTTGAGCCCGAATTTCTTGAGCTGTCACAGGAATTGACTACACTGAAGAAAAAGAAAAAAAAAAACCTACTGACCCTGAACTGTTAAAAAGAAGATTTTCTTTAAAAAAGGGTGCTGAAAACGTATGATTGCTTTTCAAGGGCAGCAGTGAGGAGGCTGGAGACCCCTGAGGATTGTGAAGAGCGTGATGTGGCTCCAAAGTTATCTTACCAGTAAGAGCTTAAACTGCAAACGCCTCCAACAACATGGAGAAAAACGGTCACAGATCTGAACATACTGACGGTAGAGTCATCAGGTGAACTCTATAAAGTCATAAACATGTTCACTGTTTGAAATATGCATTCAATCTGTTTTGTTCTGTATGATTTTATGTTTTGTAATTTTTGTTGCTTTTGCATTCTACTTTCCTCTTCAGTGTTTAATATTTGTGTATAATAACCTGTAGGACTGAAAATTTGAGTTTGTGCTGAAACAGGTGATACTGATACAGACACTGTACTGCATCAGTTCTTTACAGTCCCATTAGGGTTATTAAGGGTTATTAATGTCAGCTGCAATCAAACTACATTTCTTGCCGCTGCAGACTTCACGGTATTGAGCTTTTCTTAACTTCTCATTCCCTCTGTGATGCGAGAAATTCCTGCTCGTGAATAACTTGTGTAAGCTAAAAGAACATGCGGGGTTTGATCCAGGGGGTTGTTAGGTCTGGGACACTGTTTAGCTTTTATAATTTATGTGTTTATGGTTATTTGTGGGTGTGTGTATAGGGACAGGCAATCTTAAAGGCACATAATTATCCATTATTTTTCTATTGAAAAATATCTCCTCTTCATGAACTTGGTATATCAATAACAAGAATTTAAACTTAGAATTTTCACTTCAGACAAAACTTCTCCACTTCTTTAAATGACCTACAGGTGAAAAATATAATATATATATATATATATATATAGTATGTGTGTGTGTGTGTATATATAATATTTTTTTTTATTTATAAATATATATATAAACAAAATGTGTTATATGCTATCATATGGCACTTACTATTTACCTGTAAACTACTTAATTTTTTTAATGTGTTTTTAAAGGCCAATTTGAATTAAAATTTGTACATCTTATCCCACTCTCAATGTGTACAAGCGTTTTACATTTTGAGCTGATCAGATCAACTGAGGTATAGTAATTTAGGTTAGAAATATCAAGGTTTTCTTTTTACTTACCCACTGAGGCCACAGAGTAACTCATTTTGGTGGCAAATTAACTAAACATTAAACATTTTAACACTTTTTGAATTACAAATAGTTTGGAAAAGTACACTGCATATTTTCAAACCAGTTATCAGATCATAAGTAAAAATACGTACAAGATATACTTGAATTACCTGAATAGAACCATTTTGATAATTATTGAAGTTCAGGGTCTTAATTCGCAAAAGAAGGTTTTGCTTACTATGCATATTAGCAAAGAAAAAGTAGGCGTGGATAAATAATACAAACTATAGGTTAGTTTGTCTTGAGACCAGCAATCAGGAAAAAAATTATTTTGTCCCTAAGAGATTTGGTTTAGACGATGGCCAAATGCTTTAGACTTTGCTACAGGCCCCCTTAAGGCCAACAGGGCTCATGCTGTGTTCGTCTGAGCAGCGGGTGAAACTACTACCTACTGATTGAGATTCATGCCTGTAGAAGTTACAGTTTGGTTTGGTCAAACTGTTTTAGCAGAGAAAAAGAATAATAAGAAAAACTCAAACAATTCCAACAGAATCCTACGTACCGCATGTTTGGACATGCTTTGTTATGGAATTTATAAGGGTTATACAGGAGGAGAGAGAAAGGCTCAACAGGGAAATGTATGCTGGAGTGTTTTTACGCACAGTTGACAATGAAGAAGATTAAACTGAGAATGTTTCCCAGTGCATTTCTGCCTCACTAGTCTGGCTTATTTGGCCTGCCCGTGACATCATCACACAGCTTCAGTCACCTTAAGGACTCAGATCACTGGTTAGCTCAAATAAAGTTGAGCGGTTCTGACAGGTGCACTCTTGTGATGTGACCACACACAAATGTAAAATATCATACTGGATTGACATTTCCAAAAAGCACTGCAGCACTATGTTCATTATAAAAAGATCGGATTAACATCAGAGTACAAGAGCTGCGCAAGAGCCTGGCGATACAATACCTATATATATAAAAGGCTAAAAAATAAAATAGCATTATCATTAAACAATTATAGATTAAACTTTAACTTCTAAATGAATCAGCCTTTATTTGCTGCATATTTATATGATGCATATTTTAAATTCTTCTACTGCTCTCTTGTTCGGTAAGAAATAGAGCCAAGTGAACACACTGCTTCATATTCAAAATTTTATATATATTTTTAACTAAGTTCCCTCACAGTTTAAAATCTTCTAAATTATCTGCATGGTTTGTTATAGTTCAGGTAAGGCTGATTACTCAGTTATTCGCTAATTTCTCAGTATACTACTAATATAATTATAATTAATAGATTGAGATGGCTTCGGCACTTTGGCAGAAAAATCTGAACTGGAAACTGATAGTGACAGTATGATAAAAAGATAAATTAAGCAGTGTGCGCTGCTCACCACGGAGAACAGTGAGGCGGGTAGAAGCACTGATCTCTCCGGCCTCATTAGACGCCACACACTCGTAGACTGCCTCATCACGAGGAGTCCGCAGGGGTTGGACCCGTAACACTGAGCCAGAGCCGTCCTCAAACTCAATCACCTGCAGAGAGTGAAAAAGAAAAACATGGAATGAGAGAGAGAAAGAGAGAGAGAGACGCGTATGTTAAGGACAGAGGAAACCAAGTAAAAGACAGACAGAAGGAGACAGAGGCAGAGAGACCCAGAGGGAAATAGAGAGAAAAGGAGAAAGAGAGAGAGAGATAGTGAGATAGACAGAGCAAGGCAATAGTGGGAGAGAGATCCTGAGATAGACTGTTTATATATGTGGGAGAGAGATGTCAGGAGGTGCTTTATAGCAAAGCTAACACATATCATCTGTGTGTCTACATGGGAGTGCATTTTCAGGCTCCTAATTTTCTAGCAAATGTTGTATGAGTCATAGATTAAAACCATATAATGATGGAATGAATACCTTGATTAATCACACTCATCCAGAACTGTGACTGGTCAAGATGAACACACTACACTGACTACAGTGAGGCTGGCACAGGGCATCTGCATAATACAGCCTTGTGAGAGATATCAATATTGCAAAGGCCAATGTAAAGATTACGCATTACACATGATATATGTGTGTTCCTCTACCTCAAATCTCTGGTTGGTGACTTTTTTGCCTTTCCTGCTCCATGAGATTCTGGGCTGTGGGTCTCCTGTCGCCTGGCACACAAAGGAGGCCACGCCCCCCTGCACACCAGTCTGATCAGTGGGTGTCCGAGTGAAACGGGGAGGACCTGAGAGAAAGAAAACAAGGGAAAGAGAGGGGAAGTAGTAGCTGATGATTAATTGGCATATTATTTATGGAGATTAACAACATAGTTTTCTTCTTTGTTCACTGTGTTCATTGATTAGATTACAAACCTGAAGCAGCCAAGTCGGCTGATTTTCTGTCTGTTCGTCAAGAAATTTTAACACAATGTAAACAGCAACTGGTATTTTCATACCTAGAGCCACAATGTGATTGTAAAAGCTAACAAGAAAATAAATGCGATCAGAGTAATGAATGCATTTAACTCAAAATAACTGCAATCGGACGATTAGGCCTAAGAAGGAGGAGCATGAATTGTTATAGTTTTGTTATAGTGTTTTCTAAATACTAGGGGTGTAACAAATAATGCAAAACTGTGATACTGTGCATCGTGGATTTCTGACAGTGCATCATGGAGAATGGAAATTGTTAATTATGGCATCTAAAGCAACTGCATTGATTAAACACCAATGTATGCAAACAATCAGCACCAATCAACACTTTGTTCCAGCACTCCCCCTGCCTCCCAGCTCCAGTGTCATTAAAAAGTTGTGCAACAAGTTTATTACAGTCATATTTTCACTTCATTCAAATTTTGTTTTGTAAGAATACCAAATAGTGGACCCAGTATTGTGAAGCACATCATGGGATGAGTGTATCATTACACCCCTAAAAATACCCATGTACAGAGCACATGGCATGATTGCATTTCGGGAAACCCGAGAGGCAATTTCTTTTAACTGCTAGTATTATTGCAAGTATGTTTATTAGGCACAAGCCTTGTATAGTTTATACTGAGTAAACCTCAGAACACGGCTACAATCAATAAACTTCTCTATTCAGTCACAAGAAAATTAGACTTTATACTAACGAATCCTTAACTGAATTCAAACACATTCTGAATATCAAACACTTTTTGGAATTTTTCAGAAGTCAAAAATGCAACATTTTATTCATACTGTTCATTTTCTGTGAAATGTGCAAGCGACATTAACTCGCTCAACCAATCATTGTTGAATCTAGAAATGGCTAGAATGTTTTCATCAACATCAAAATGACGTTAGCATCTCCAAAAGCAACTCAAATGTGGTGCAGACCAAGGTACAGACCATAAAGTGTAATCTTTCAAACAGTTTCAGCTCTTGAAAGAAGCAGTGAAAGCAGCCTTTCTTTCTCTTCTTCAGCCTAGCCATAATTATTATTATATATTAAATACTTTATGTATATACTTAAAGGATAATTAACTGAATAACACTTTTTCACAGTATGCACTTTAAATTTTCCGTTTCATGCCAAATACATAAAAGTTTGTACATAAAAATCTTTCCACAAAACAAACGTAACCCGAGTCATAATATAACGTCTTCTACTCAAAAACACAAAAGTAACGTCAATTGAAAGTTTAGTATATGCTCTGTTGACAGAAATGATTGCTTTCACAGAGCTATCAGTGAGGAATTTATACTGTAAATTTACAACAAACTTTTGCAACCACCAGCAACAGCTTTGCCTTCTAAGGGTTAACATCAATGTAACATTAATGCTTCAGATAATTCTTCAGGCAGAGAATATATGAAGTCCACTTTATCCAGTAAGTGGTTCTCAAGCGGATTCCCTCACTATCTAACCAGCGCATTAATCCAGTCAGTGGATCAGGGCATGACGCAGTGGACATTCACGCTAATCTGCTTTCTGTTTCACTGATCAAGAGCAAAAGTCAATGGCATGTAAAAGCAAAGGGCTTTAGTTCCTACTCCTCAGACAGACTTTGCATGTGTGGTCACCTCAGATGACTTAAAATGAAACTGTGATATCCTCTTTACATGCTTTAATTTTGCATACCAATTTTAATCCTGAAAAACACCCATGCTGATCTACATTTGCATGTATACACAGAGAATTGTGTGTAAGCAGCATGAATATTATGATTAAAGACGAACAGTTCAATAGGGAAAAATCCCCAGTAACGTCATCCAGTTCTGTCTCTGGATATTAATCCCACAACCACAATAACTAAAGCTCTGTTAAATGTTCTGTTTTTGTGTGGCATGTGCTGGTATACTCTGGCCAAGGGATAAAATGCATAATTTCAAAGAAGCGCTCCCAAGTCCAGAGAGGATCTGGTTGTTTATATAACATTGTGATATAGCAGTGTGATACAGGCCTGCATGATAGGGTGATGTAATCAGATACGTGGATGAAGGACAAATAACCCAATGGCCATATGGAAAAGGAAGTAAAAGATAGAGAGATAGAGAGAGAGAGAGAGAGAGAGAAAGAGGAGTTTGTTAAGAAGCTGCCTTTTTGTTTTCTCTTTTACACACTGTGATACTAGTTTTCCCACATGTCTCCTCAGTTTCTGCCTAGCTGAATTATGAAAATGCTGCTGTAACATCCAAAAACATCTGTTTAGTGTGTGAACATGGCTTTGGAAATCGAAAGTATCTATAGCAGCGAATGCTACTAGCACGCCATTCATCACAAATCTGCACCAGAAGAAGCTCATGAATGCACATGTTCAAACATGTTCATAATTGATCACAAAAAATGATTTTTAAACTAGAAAATAATGTGCTAACTATTTATAGACATCCAGGCCTAGTGTGATACTGAGCTAAGATATGGTAGAGTGTGGAAGAGGGATGAGCTGGCTTGCGCTGGAGGAGCAGCATCTAGCTCTAGTCCTCTAGCTTCCAGGTTTTAATCACAGATTCTTAAAGAAACTAGGTAGATTATTTTATATATTAGATTATTGATGTTTTTTTTTAATATATATATTTTTAAAAGCAGCATGCTGATCAATAAATGGTAATATGTGAAATTCAAGTGTGGTGTTGTGTTGGAAAGAAAAACCAGCTCCCCTGTTTGGATGTTTACAAAAACAAGCAAATGACTATAGTATTCTCATGCTTGTGGTCACCAGACCTGATGCTGGAGATCTACCTTTCTGCAGCGTTTAGTTCCAACCACAATCTGTCACACTCGTTCCAGCTAATCAACACAGTTGGAGCAAAACTTTGCAGGAAAGTAGATTTCAAGGAGGCAGTGGTACTTTATGGTCTAATAACTAAGAACAGATCGAATTGCTACTTCAGTCTAAACGATATTAGCTTCAGCTTAAGTAACTATGAACACTATTATTTATGTCTACATTTGAGCATATGCAAATCAAAGTACAAAATGTTTTATATACATGAACAATACATGAAACGCAGATCAACGTCATTTCTCAAAAACAAATATATAGGACAAGCCAGCGTTACGTAACAACAACAGAGAACTTACTTATTCTGGGTGGATAATGCTGGTAGAGTTGCAATGGTACAACAGGATTTTGTACAAATCCTGATAATTATTTATGAGTTAATACACCAAGGTACTGGAGGAAAAAAACGTTTTCTTGTATAATCTTGTGATAAAACATCTAAATACTGAGTTAGTGTTTGAGCACTGTTCACTTGTTATTAAACCGTGTGTGTGTGTGAGCTTGGCTGAAGAAAACTTCCTGTAAGACAAGAATATAGTTGGTCCTGGAATTTTGCTGCAGTAACAACACTGATAACGCACGCATCCAAGATTGTCCTGATTCCGGCAGATACAGTTACAGCATGCTCAGCTGTAATCTTGTTAAGGTTTTTTCAGTGATTTACTACAAAAGACTACTGAGCAAATGACTACAAAACAATACTGTGCAAAACAAAAAATATGTGATCAGTCAATCTTAGTTAAATAGTTCAATGTGAGTATTCAATGCTTCCTTATCGTTAGCATGCAATGCTTTGTGAGGAAGTGTTCTCTTAGAGCCGTGCTCAGCCGTGTATTAGTAATATCTGAACGGCCTACAATTATTCTTCTAAACTGAAAGGAACATGATACTCAAAATGTGCGTGGGTGTGTGTACATGTGTGTGTGTGTGTGTGTGTGTGTGTGTGTGTGAGAGAGAGACTCACTCTGAGTGTGTGAGAGCTGCAGCACACTCAGTAGAATCAGCAGAACCAGCTGGAAGGCGGCTTTGTAGATCATGTGACTTCTGGCCATCCTTTCATTGGCTTGTCTGTGACTACGAATCACCAAGCTCCACGGGCGCTCATAGCCTAATAAAGATGAAACACATATTAAGCCATCCATACGGTGCAAGAATTTTAAAAGGCTAAAGTGCCCTGCATTTTAACTACTCTCACTAAATCTCCTGTCTTTCCATCTTGGACATATGCACATTAGAAGAGTTTTAAGCTTAACGTTAAAGCTTAGACCCTGAGGACTTCTTTGAAAACATCAGAGTAAAAACATTATGGAGTTTAAGACAAGCATGACTAAACTAAGCCACGTTTACATATTAAAGCAGGCAGCACACTGAATTGTTATTAAGCAGATGGTGTAATATACTGAACCATCAGACAGGTCAACCACAAGCACTGTATGCACAGAAAAGTGTGTGTGTAAATGATGCATCATGTAGGGTGGGAGATTGGTCTCATTAGTGGGGGCGAGATCACATGCTGAGCATGAGCGTCAGCAAACATTTCAATTGAGTGATAAAAGTCCGCTGTCTGAGGACTGTGTTAAAGAGCAATTTCAGCAGTTAAAAGCTGACATCATGAACATGATCCCAACATAGAATTAGAGCCAGCAGGGATCAGTAATGAGCACATATTTTCATGTTAACTAGGGTTATTACTGTTTATGACAGTAAATAATAACAATAGTAAGTGAATAATCGATTTTTGTTTTGATTACTTCTGGTTACTTTGGTTTTGATCATTTTATTGTATAGAGACAAACAATAAAGTGAACCTAAAAAAAGTCCATTTACAAACTTTCACAAACACCTGAAGTCAGAGATGACCTTAAAACAGAAGTCAAAACTGGAAATGTGAACCAAAACAAGTTAACAAACCAGCAGTTGCCAAAACTGGTATAAAAAATGAAAAACAATTATCAGAGCTATTCAGAAAGTGCACTGTTGCTGTTTTCTCTTTCTCTCTCTCTCTGAAATCGATCCAGTTTGGCTCCATCCTGCAAGCCAGACAGTCCCTTATTCAACTCTGAGTACCTCTGTGTGACATGAGTAATGTGGCGGTGTAACTGTATAACTTTCACACAATTGGCATTTTTACGCAGTGTTTGCATTGTGAAACGGTTCTAAAGATATTACACACAAACTTCTTGTGTTTTATCCATTTTGCTTCATGTTATTTATCCTCTGCAGATTTGGGCCAACGTTTCCAAAGCTTCCAAAAAAGCCTGTGAAGCGCCAAGTGTTTAACTAGTTTTTGGTTAAATAACATCCATAAATTACTAAATTAATTAATAAATTATTAAATTATTAAAATAAAGTGTGTCCATATGTTCCAAACATGAAAGAAATATCATTAGAATGAGTCACATGGAGTTGACTTGGAGTGGGTTTTCTCTGACATGTGATCGTGGAATGAAAAATACAAAACCCGGAGTCGAGCTGGAGGAGAGTGATTACAGAAAGCTTTGAGCGAGCAACAGAAATGTGTGCCACTCCACTCTCACGCTCTTCTCTCAACTCTTGTGCAATAGACCACAAAAACAGCCACTATCAGCTTTCATCTTTAAAAGATGGGAGAAAATTCAAGCTCTTATTTGCTTCAGATCTTGAAAAAAAATCATTCTACTGGGACATGAAAGGGTGGGTCTGAAGGGATGTGTAGCCTAGACAACAAGTAGAAGTCAGTAAGGAAAAGGAAATACATTAAACAAAAAGAAAATTTGCAAATCAAACAAAGAAGCTGCAGATTTTTTTCCCAACACTGGACTAACATACCTCATATCTCAGCATTCATATAATTAAGTTCACAAGACAAAACAAATTGTCAGTGTGCGTGTATAAAGTGGTAGTAACTTCAGGCTCCCACAAATGGCTTTGCACAAGGATGATGGGGCTATAAATACCTGCAGGGTGTGAGTGATGGGATCCACAGATTAAGAAGAGGTGGTACAGTGCAGTGAATGTCTCGTTCCATGTGTGGAAAATGGCTCCAAAGCAGATTGGCTAATGATTGGCTAAAAGGAGTGACTGCATTTAGGTGTGCCAAAGACCATAGTGTGAAGGAAGTAGCTGAATAGGCAGGTGTATGGAAGCGTACGGTCATACGGGTCTACCAGCAGTGGCTACAGTCCCAGTCTACAGGCAACTCTCCTCAGAGTTGTGTCAAGGAAGGCATCCACCAAATCTGGCCCAACTGCACAATTCACAATGCAAGACTGGCTGAACACTGATGCTGCCTACATACAGAAACCTGAACAGTTCATGCCAAATCGAATCGCAGCTGTTATTTGTGCTTATGGAGGTCACAGGTGACTAGCATTGTTATTTTGTTTATATATGTATGTTAAATATACATTTTCAGGTTTTTCTGATGCTAAAAAATGACTAACTAGAACCAGAAATATTTTCTAGAACTATAATCATACTATGATTTTCTCACACTGTGACAGTCTTGCTCCACATTGGTCAGTGCCGTTTGAAAATCTGTGTGAATCTGTGAGCTGTGACTAATTATGACTCTCATGATAGAGTGATGTGACTAATCACACTCATCTCCTATGGGAAAATGAGCATAACTGCACCACACTGTGTTCATGGTAAAGAGGTACCCTAGAGCTACATTTGTGCGTTGACCTTGACACAACTGCTCCCAATACTAAGGTGCTCAAAAGTCTTTGATTATATATACGAGAGGCTAAAAGTGAAGCTGATCTCAGTAGAATAGACTTCCAGGAGAATGGCTGCAGTCTTGGTTCAGTTGGTATTGATTCAAAAGCCCCTAATTGAAAGGAGCCTCAACTGCACTTAATATCCAGGAGCTATGATCTCAAATGGAGAGATGTTGTGGGGATGTTCAGTCTGACAGCTTTATATGAGTTTTATAAAGCCTGCTGAGCTCACTGAACCAAGTCGTTTTGTGAAGCTCCTTGTTCCTGACACGTGGACGCTTCGGTACAACTGTCAAACCAGAGAGTTGTATAATTACTAACAGTAAGCGTATAACGAATAATTGTGAAAGACTCTGATCCAATATTTGCAGTGTTATAGTGTAACCTATAACTTCTAAACAATTCTGTAAATTTATTTACTCCCTTTAAATGCAGAAAGTAGCTGTGACCTGTATTAAATTAGATCAGTGCAAAACACAACATTTGATGTTACTTTACAAGCTTTATTTTTTTGTAAAAAAATATACTAATTTCAAACGATGCCTGCAACATATGCCAAAAAAAGTTGAGACACTTCACCACTGTGTTTCCTTTTCTACTCAAAAACATTTGGAAAACAAAGACACCAATCGACCCAGTTTTAAGAGGGTTATAATAATTTGCCATTCCTCAGGTCTACAAGTTTCAAGCTGTATAACATCTTTTTCGATAGGAGACAAGCAGGCCACTGTAGCACCCGCACTCTGATTATGTAGCTATGATGTTGTAACACATGCAGAATAGTCCTTGGTACTGTCATGTTGAAATAAGGAACATACGTTGCCCCAAAATGTGTATGTATCTTTTAGCAATAATGCTACTGTTCATTGACAACAGATTGTCAAAGTATTCCCAAAACCTTGAGGTGATTTCTATCATCCCAGTTTTTAAGGCAGTGCTGTCCGAGGGATTCAAGGTCTCAAGCATTCATTCACGGTTTTTGGCTTTGCTGTTTTCGTGAAATACCTAAAGTCCTTACAATCACTCACTGAGAAACGGTATCAGACAGCTGGTCTGTTTGCTAACTGATTTTTTGACAAAGTTGTAAGCCTCGACCCATCCTTGCTCTAAAGAACTTGGTCTTTCTCGGAAGATACTGTCATCCTGAAGCATGATTGCATCACCTCTTCAAAATTCTTAAATTGCCCCTTTCCCAACCCTTTTGAAACACGCTGCATTACATATTCTGTTTAAATACAGGTCAAAGTGGACTTAAAATCCATTCTTTTTATTATTTAACTTATATTCCACATACCTTATATTCCACATACTGTTCAAAATCTTGTTGGAAAAGGATTTGATTTTTAATTATTGATTATATTAGTAATTCCACAGCCCACTAACTTTGGGCATTTGGTAAGGTATACTGGAAAGAATTTGACCTGAGAAATGTTTTGAGTTGGCATCTAACTAATGCTTTTGCAGTGGAAGTATGCACCCATGCGTTCAGCCAAATGTTTTTTTTTTCCCGCTGTTTAATTATGGATAATAAAGGAATGCATTCTGGAGGATGTTAACAAACCTGTGGTACTGCTGGGCACAACTTTCACAAATTTTGAGGTGAAAACTATTTGAGCCCAAACTCTCCTTCATATATGTGCAGTGCAAGCAGCATACAGTTTAAAGAAGCATAGGTAATATAAGGAAAATATATTCGCCCCCAGCTGCTAAAAGCCTCGCAACAACACACTTTTACAGCAAACTCAATAATTAAGCTATCCGGCCCATAAATGTATAATCAGAATTCTCCCAGAAATGTGAGAGCGAGTGAACGAGTGAGCGTGCACAAGAGGGAGAGACGTGGGCAGCTGAATAGCACTAAGTGAAGTTACATTAAATATGGATTGTGTGCATGGGAGATTGCCATGGACGGGGTGTGCTGGGAATCGCCATGGTAACTCTGCCCCCATGGGCACCGCGCTTGTCACGTCCCATCACATCAGCAGAACACACAGAGTGGCTCGCAACTCCCTCATGCGTGCTATCTCCCCTTCCTTTGATCTATTTTTTATTCCTCCGCTGTACTCAGAGGTTTCCCTCGCTTTTACCGTGCTGAGAGAGGAAAGACTACATGTGTCACTTCCTGTAGGGATTCACACAGGAGGAGCTTGGGAGTGGGGGGAGGTGTGGGAAGGATTGGGAGGGGGCAGTGACACACACACACACACACACATACACACACACACATATACACACACACACACACACAACACACACACACACACACACACACACACAAATTCATGTGCACATAGAAGATGTAGCTGTCATCGTGTGTGTGTGAGAATGTGCCTGGTAAATCTGGGTCAATCTGATCCCTGACTCATGTCATACAGGAGACCTTCAAAACACATATGCCCACACACACACAGACACACACACACAATCTGCTTCATTTGGAGAACACACCATATCAGCTTAACGCAATCCCCAACGCTCACCCACTCACACAATGATAAATACTACAGTTGGGAATCTCTAGGCAGCTCACAATTCAATTTCGACTCAGAGTGCCAGAACGCAATTAAAAACGAAACTCGATGCAGCTCCATTTTTTATATCATAATGCAGGCTATAGATGTATATGTATTTTGGGCTGTTTCTACACCTACTACGCTTGCTAAAGCACAAACCATAGTTTCAGTTTTTTGTGACACTGGCATGAATTGATTATGCTTCTCAGATCAGGAGATTAGTGGTGCTGATTTAGGATCTGCTCCAGTGAGTAAAATCAATGTAAATAAGACAGAAATCTGATCCTAAATCTGCATTCTTACTTTAAGAAGCTTTGTGAATACCAGTCATTGCACCTTTCTGTATCTCTCTCATTTGGTTTGGCCGGTTTTCATGATGCGACCACTAGAGTGAGCGTTCCGTGACTGGTCAGAAATTTGGATACAAGCACCGTTATTCTCACACTTTTTATTTATCCCTTTTATGATGCCGTAAGACAGTTCAGCCTGACTGGCTTTTTACTTATTTACAGAGGGAGCAGCAATGATACAGAAACTGAAGTAGTAAACATTTTGAAATCTTAGTTTGGCAAAAATAAGTTCAGCTGAATGAATAGATAAGCTCATAGTCCATTGCAAACGTGGTAGTCCAAGTTCAGTTCCATTGCGAGTGCGGCAGTATTCTGCCTTTACTTAGTATGACATGATTTTTTACTGGTTAATGTCACGCCCATCTTTAAGTAATCCACGTCATGTCCATTTTCTCCTGGTTTTATATGAAAATGTTTTGTTTACAACAGTGATGAGAATGCCTCTGACTCTGAAGCCTCCAAATTTGAAAACTGTCAGGGATCTAGAAGACTGTATCAGATTTCTGGTGGGATCTAAAGTATTACTAAAAGACAAAGCTTCTGATAAGGGAATAAATAACACCATAATAGAATACTACATTCAGCCCTTCAATGAAAATCACATATTAAATAATACAACACTACTCAGTATAATTCAACAAGCTATTTCCACAAACAGTTGGAAATGTGTGTCATAGCTACCTTTATTCACTCATGATGTGTCACTGTCGGGATTATACTCCTCTCTCCTGCTGTGTTAGGACCATACGTTAAACTGCCTAATCTGAGCAGAACAAAGACACTGCGATAATCTGCTATTTCCTGTCACTCCACATTCTGCTAAAAGTCAATACGTAAGCTTTGTGCGTTGTGTGCGTGTGTGACAAAACGCGACATGTTGTCTTGGTTTGCTGACTCAGCGTAGCCACAGCTTAGTTGTAATTCCAAACAGGTAGAAGAGAATAATGAGTGAAATAATCTATACTAATCACTGTTACACCAATCACATTATCTTATTATGGTGCACTAACACAATTAGCCTTTCATTACACGCTAGTGGGTTACAGTTAGAGGGCTAACAAGTGCATTCAACAAGGTGAACAACAGATTATACTCACGAGCATAAAAAGCATTCAGAACTGCAGAGAAAACAGTGAGTCAAGCATGAGCAGGCCGAGAGTGCAAATAAATTTAATTCAGTGATCATTATGGTATTATTGCAAATTGGATTTAAATATTACATAATACCTTTCAGGCAACTCATGTCACTGTTGCTTTTAAAGTAGCCTATTACTTTATTCCTATAAGGCATCCAATCTTCTTCCACTAGGGCTAGTGTGGCTAAAAGTCTTCATTCCTGTTTACTGAGTTGGACTCATTTGTGAAAAAAAAACGAGTAGTTATTTGTGTTGTGCTCTCGCTTGGTTAGAATAACAACCTGCAGCTGCATCGGCCCTTTGCGGATGTGCTTGGTGATCCCTGCTAAAAGGTTTACACTCCTGTCCATGTACGCATGGCAAACATTTTCATTACAAACCCCACAGTCACACAGATCAAGTAAGAGAGGGTGAAATTTTTTTTATTTTCTGTGTGCATAACTCAGAATTTAAAATCAGTCAGTAAGTCAGACGGCCCCTTCCTGTCAAGTTGGGTGGTTCTGTGCCATGCTAGGTAAGGCGACACACCAAGGTTTTGTTTAAAACGTGGTAATTAATCTAACTGGATTGGCAGAAATCCACAACAGTATTCTAGAGTGTCGGTGGCATCTCAAGGGTTAACAAAAGATGCCCCTTCAGAATGCTAAAGAAGAAAACAAATACCAGCATAACCAATTTAAAATGTAAGTATTTAAATCATTTGAGCCAACCCAGAATTTTAATATCTAAAGCAAGAAAGAAGCTTGATTTTCTTCTAGTTCTCCCCTATTTTCATTTATTTTTCATTTGTCTTTCCCCTTTCTTATGCAAGTGGATTATCTTATTTCTAATCTCCTGAGAGATGTTTCCTGAAAATGAATGTAACACTTAATGTTCACACAATATAAAAGGCAGCTGGTGCTTTCAAGTAGTGTTAAAAAAAAACTGTAAAAAAATATAATATACACATATGGAGATGCCTTTGTTTGTAAACACATTGCCTTGCAACTTTCTAATAATAAAATATGACATTACGGTGAAACAATTTATATTTAACCACACCTTTCCCTGTAATATGTAAATACCTTACCACAACAGCTGCCTAAAAACCACATCACTAAGGGAATTCTTGCATCCAAAAAATGTGTGTGTAGATGTTTATTTTTATATATAGTTTTTTTTGTAGAAAACCAGACAAGAAAATGAATTGAGATGATTGTTCGGACAAAGGAGTGCATGTGAGGTCGTGCACGGCTGTATGTGCATAGAATAAAAAGTGATTATGATTGTGTAGTAATCTAAGACCACAATTGTGTTCTGAAACTTGTATATATGTCTGTTTTAGGTTGGTATCACTGTCTTTGGTTCTGCATGTTGGTATGAGCATGAATCAGTCAAGGCTGTGTGCTCCCTAACCAAGAAGTTATGTAAGTGGATTTTCAGTATTATGAGGGTAGACGTTAACCCAGCAGCGCATGACACTTAGCACTGGAGAAATATGCATCACTCTCTCCTTGCCTCTCTTTTACACATGCAACAGAAATAAAAACTACTACCACCACAACATTACAAAGATTTGATCAGAACATGGTTTAAAGGCTCCATATCCTAAATTTGTCCGAAATTTATTATTTTTTTTTTATTTCCTCTGATGTCTACTTTATGTGTGAAAGTCATCATTGGTGTCACAATTTGTTTTTCACCATTTGTTTTTTGTATTTATTGCTTTAATGTCATCTTTTGAACTTTCTTCATCCTTTAGAACAGTGTTTCCCAACCCTGATCCTGAAGGCCTATTGCTCTGAACAGTGTTTTCCCTCCGGCCAACATTCCTGATCAAACTAATGAGCTAATGAACAAGCTAATCATCTGTCTAATTTACAGTGTTTGAAAGCACTGAAATGTACAGGATACGTATATACCAGCATTATGTTCTATGATCTATTTAAACTAAAAGTCTTTCATGAATAATAAGTAAAATATATACAAAAACTGTTATAAGGCACTGACTTTCCCAAACCCTAAATTTCAACTTGTGAAAATAATACTTGTTTTTTCTAAAAGATATTTTCAATGTCTTTTAGATTTATCAGTTCAGTTTTAAGTTCAGTTTTAAATGTGTCCCAAAGTCTGAAAACCAGCGTCACTGAAATATGTTCTGTAATTAAATAACCTCTTTTGTGTTCAATGGAAATAATAGAATTGTACGAGTGTACAACTGTTTAAAGGTTGTTATGTATTGGCGAGCATTTTTGAGATCTGCTCAAAACAGGCTAAAACTGCAACAGAAGGAATAATACATCGCGTAAAGTTTTGTTAGTTTTAAGGCTGCCTTCGTAGTAACAAAACTCTCATTTATGTGTTTGAACTAATTTGGTAGAAGTGAACCATTAATAAGATGTTTTGATTGGTTGTTGTGGCTTATTCATGGCATAACATAGGTCCTTTAAATAAGCCAATTAAGTTGATATTATAGAGTGTGAAGTGGTTGCATTAACAGAGAACCTAAGGGACATCAAAAAGCAGGAGGGAAGCAGGGAAACAGGAACTCTACCCTATACATGCCATCGACAAGTATTTACAACTCACAATGTCTCTACTAATCCCTCTCTAAATCTGGTCAAAATCACTAGATATGTATAACAATTCACTTTACATTCACATTTGAATTACCAAAGTAAAACATATGCTTTCAGCTTATTCCAGAAATGCGAACTTGAACTTTCTGGAAATAATTGTTATTAGGTCTGATACAACTAGCTCTCACAATGATGTGGATCTGTTTTGTTCTTGCTGAACTTTA
Organism: Semaprochilodus insignis; assembly: GCA_034552555.1. Lineage (NCBI taxonomy): Eukaryota > Metazoa > Chordata > Actinopteri > Characiformes > Prochilodontidae > Semaprochilodus > Semaprochilodus insignis. The sequence goes on along the minus strand of CM067500.1, from coordinate 5,139,117 downwards.
AATAACCTTCATACAGGACTTCAGGATAAAACAGCAGGAATAACAATGAATCATTGCTAAATATTAAAAGAAGTCATCAGTCTTTTCATCAGAAATGACACATGATAATATCGCTTGTACAGCAAACTAGAAAACAGAGCCTTTCAAATCCAGAACCCACCAGAGAATACTGATTTAAAGTACTGTACTGGGACAAGTATTTGGGCTTAAGTATTTAAAATGTTATCTTTTTAACGAAATATAAATAATAAATCACTGGACCAAAAAAAAAAAAAAATAGTGACCTTTAAGTTGGTAGTAATTTCAGGTTCCTGCAGACGGTGTCGCAAGAGGATGATGGGGGTTAAATACCTGTGATGTGTGCAACGGGATTCTCTGGGATTGGGCATGCCAAAGGAAGTAGCTGAACCTGCAGGTGTATGGAAGCCCACGGTCATACGAGTCTACCAGCAGTGGCTAAATCCCAGTCTACACGAAATTCTCCTCAGAATTGTGCCAGGGAAGGCATCCACCAAATCTGCCCCAACTGTGCAGTTCTTTGATGCAAGGGTGGCTAAACATTGACGTCTCCTGCATCCAGAAACTTGTCTGGTCCATGCCAAATCGAATCGCAGCTGTTATTAATGCTTGTGAATGTATTGCATGCTTTTAGGTAGGTTTCAGTCACAGGTGACTAATTTTTTGTTCCAATGATCCTATACTGCAATAATTGCATGTCCTGTACGGAGGACTAACAGCATTTTACAGAAATGTAAATATAACATGTTACAGATATAGAAGTATTTTTTTTATATATATATATATATATATATATATATATATAT
>CM067500.1:5082892-5137937 GCA_034552555.1 Semaprochilodus insignis | reverse complement strand
ATATATATATATATATATATATATATATATATATATAATTGTAAAAATTGTGAATGGAGGGAAGAATGTAGGGGAAAACAAACTATAAACTAATACCACACAAAAATACACCGGTCACCTAAAGCTCACTGTGAAAGAATATAACGATTTTTTGCTTGCTTCAGTGCTTCTGATGTTCACACATTTTGTAAATGCCCACAGCAATTATGTGAGCTTATTCTGAGCACAATTTGGGGAGGTAAGTGCTAACTATCAAAAAAAGTGTGACTGATGTGTGACGTACATTTTTATATCTGCATTTTTCTTGCACAAAGAATTGTTAGATGACGTTTACCCATCAAATAAATTCAACATTTCAGGGAATTTTTACATTCCTGATATTTTTTATTTGCCTCTTCATATCAGGTTTGTACCTAAATCTCAACTAGCCCTGATATTTAGTCAAAAAAGCCCTTTTCTGTTCACAATTCCACCTACTGTGTTTCACACTTCCAGTTGTTGTAAAAATGTGTGAACGATGGTGCCTGTTGAAAGGCTGATGTTACCATGTATCCCCACGTGGTTCTGACCTGAATCTAAGAGGTAAATGTGTGCCCTTCTGTACCTGTGGAGTTTCACACCGTTTCATCCATTTTCACAACCTTTCGATCGCTGCATACATTCACACATATAGTATAAATCAGACATAAACTGCACAAGGTCAAACTGCAATGCTGCTCTCCAGCTGTTAAAGATACATAAACACAATCTCAACTGACTGTCATTGTTTCTGACAGATGATTCAATTCAGAACTAGGTCTTCTGTCATGGTAAGTGAATGTCTTAATTAATTAGTCATGCTAATGTATACACTTTTCCATACTGTTTTTCTTTACAACAGGATCTATTGTCAGTGGTGAGTGGCAGCATGTTTGCTTAATCCTGCCATAGCTGATTATGCCTTGCTTCCACTGAGACATTTAGCTAGACGGCCACACAAGACCAGTCTTGGGCAGTAGAAGTGATGTGCCATGCATGGTGACTTAGTCCAGTTGTCTGCAGGAAATTTACTTTGTCAGTACAATGTCTTCTCAAATGAAAACAAGGCTTCATGCGGTGCAGTTCTTCTTCCACTGGCTATAGATTTATCCTGACTCTTTAGATATAAAAATGTTACACACCTTTCCTTCTAAACAGAGGCCTGTCGTTTAATTCCAGCAGATAATATAACTGCCTTGGCACAATTCAAACCACTCCGTGGGATTAAGCTGTTGCCAGTCAATTGCTGAAGCCACGGCTGCTTAAATTAAGACTCATCTAAGATCAATGCCAACATCCACAATCAGTGTCCTCAAAAAACCTGTACGATAGAACCACACCATGAGGTCATCAGCTGAAATAATCTATAGCACCCAAATACAAATATTAATACTAGCACACTTTAATATTTTTTTAATTGAACAGTTACAACTACGGAAGAGTGGTAATTGAAGGGATAAGGAGGACCATATCCAGTTAAGGCTTTCCATAATCTTGGAAATAGCTTCTCAAAGTGAAGGATTGCAGAGTAATGGATTATTCATAATCACAGAGTCAACATCCATCAGCACAATTGCAGCAAGTTTTCCTAATTACAGCTTAACAGGGAGTCAGTGATAAATCGCCATGATAATGCTCTGGGTAAAATGAGCCCTTTCATGCTGATCTAAGACCAGCTTTGCCCCTCCTAAATCCTGACCTTAAGCATTACAAGACAAACCACCAAAAAGCTTCTCAGATCAGCAACTGTGATTAACACCCATGATAATACTAAACACTAATGCAGCATGTTCATTGTGCTGGCTGCAGTACTTTGATAATGAGAACATTCTTTGTCTACTTTTCATGGATGTGGAGCTGTTTGGTTTGAAGATAAGAACCTAAATGAGGATAGAAAATGCACCGTTAACTAAACAAAAGCCTCTAAATGAGAGATAAATTTACTTGTCAGGTTGACATTTTTTTTGGTAGGGGTAGGGAATATGCCCAATCTTCATATGCATTTTGATATTTAGTTTTTCTGAGATTAAAAAAAAATTGGAACAGACAAAAAGAACTAGTGGAGTCACATAAAAAAATAAAATAAACTATGAATGCAATGATTTTTATTCAGCATTTTTGCATATTTCAATTAAACATGACTAATTATGCTCTCTTTGTAATAAAGCATGCAGTTGGTTTATGTTCTTTATGATTCAACATCAATAATTTTAGTCCTTTGTAGAATTTGTAGTTAATAAGTTGAGATCCTTGTATCTTGATTCCACCAGAAAAGGTCAAAGGGTTTAAGGTTGCATGTTACACGATTTAAATTTACTTTGTATTCTGTATGTCTTCATGATGGCCAGAACAATGTTTCACTTCCTGTGAACACATGTTCCATCTTCTATGTTCGGGCCACACAATTAATCAAATTCAATCTGGATATCTACATTTAAACTCCTATGTCATTAAGGCCCACCTCTCCATGGGCCCAGTGTGCTCTGACTGATCAACCATCAGAGCAGCATTCTGCTAAGTTCTGCCCCACATCAGTGTGACTATTCTTACACTAGCATCGGGGCTGCAGTACCAGTTTAAACCAGTTTATCAGTTTTAAGCGTTTGTTCCTGAGAGTCAGGTACAGAAAGACAGCAGACCCAATCCACCTTCACAAGCTAGACTGGACCAGGACATTTTAGAGTGGCGAGTTGTGTGAGGGCGTGCCAAGCTTGCCAGTAGGCGGGCAATGAAGACTGTGTTATGAGATGACATCACCTTGTAACAGAGAAAAGGGCTGGAATTCCAATAAGGCTTTCAGGCAGCCGGGCCAGTTTCTCCCTCTAGTGTGTCCTTTGAGCTTTATAACTTTGCAGACTCTTTCTATGCACAACAAGCTACACAACACACTAAAGGGAATAAAAGGCATAATAGACCCCATTCTGGTTCATAAATTCTTATCACTATGACAGGCTGGAGTTTCTATAAAAACCATGTGAGCCTTCATTATGTAGGTATAATTGCAATTTGTTCCATACTGCAGTCAAATATTCATTTTTTAAATATCTTATTGTGTTTATAAGATGACTGCGTTTTGTTACTTTTTGAAAGGAGCTGGCGGAAGGGGCAGGCAAACTGACCGAAAATCTATATATGATGAGCAATGGTAGGAGGCTTTGACTGAGGGAGCAAATTTAATTACTGCAGCTGATAAATGATGTTCTCATGAAGAAATGTAAATGTGAAAACTGTGTAGTCCTTTCAGGCCATTCTGAAATATTTCACATAGGCTAATCTCCTAGTAGAGCATGCATTCTTAATTCCAATCCCGAGGGATCTCTGCACTGCACAGCACTGTGTTTTCCCCGCCCTAGCACACTTGGTTCAACTCATGGTGGGCTTAATAATTGCTTGATGATGTGTTAAATCAGGTGTTTCAGCAGGGAAACATATCAAACCGTGCAGGGGCACCCCACTGCTAAGACTGACAATCACTTCTCCACAGTAATACACAACTGTGGCATATGAAGAACATACCTTGAAATCAGGGGTCAAGTTGTATGAACATTTCTGTACACAAATACTGATTAAAAGGAGCTAAAAAGTCTGATAACTGATCATTTCATTCTATATGAATTAATAATCATTTTAGTTAAACAGTGTTTTACTGACACATTGTCGGTTTGTCAAATGTGAAAGGAATCAAAAATTATTTTGATTCCTGATTAATTAGAAGTCAATAGGAGCATAAGCCAATTGTCAGCCTTAAATGTCTCTATGAAGACTGGCATATGAGTATGAAGTCAACAGTCTTCCCTCATATCATAGGTGCTGTGTTTCACGCAATACACGTAACACTAAATATTGGCACTCTATTCAAAGAATTAATATCAATAAATCAGCAGAACCTCCATACTATCAGCCAACCAGTCTAATGACCCAGTAATACTCTGTGCTGCAACCAAGTTCCCAGCAACACCACAGCCATCCACAACAAGTCAAGATAAGGGGGGAAAAAGAGGCAACACAAAGGATGCCAAAATTGCTGGCCAGTGGACAACCTACATCCATGGTTACAGACTGAACTGAAGACGCTGAAGCCATTATTTGTTAAGAAAACTCCTAAGACGGTTGGGAATTGATGCATCTGGCCAGCTGGTTTACGCACTGCAATGACACCACCATAACTTAATAAAATATACAGTACAAAAAAGTACATATATCTCACCTTCAGATGACAAAACCGTGGCAAAAACGTCGACATCGGCTTCTAAGCGGGTAACGTAACTGAATTAAATAAAACCTCAATACTAGTTAGCAGAGGTACCAAGGGGCGAATAAGCTCAAACTAACTAACTAAATAAGACAAATCTGTACTAGTAACTCTCTGGGATCTACAAACTCAGCCATGTGCCAAATTTGCTACTTGTATACATGTTTCCCCATCTATGCAGAAATGCGGTTCAAACATTTCCTGAATCTGCAGAGTCTGCCTTTCTATTTCATCTTATCGCGAGATCCATAGTTATGAGGCTATGAAGTCAGGTGGAGACACACGTCATCTGCCTCTTGCTGTGTGTAATTGGTAGATTTGTGTGTCCAACTACGTTTTTCATGTGTAACTGACCAGCTGACACTCTGGAAATCACTAAGGGCTCACCCATCATGTCGGAGGCCTTTCATTCTTCATACAGTCGACATCTGAGCCACAAGAGAAAAGATGGTTCTGAAAAAGTTTACAGCTGCTAAACTTGCTGAAGCAGTTCCTCATTATAGTGACAGCTGATGAGACCGTTCTGAACACACTGATAGCATATGGGTGTCACGTTGAGAATTTAAAGAAGACATGCAAAAATCGAGAGACTCCAGAGGGTTAAGTCAGGCTTGAACAGCAGTTATTACCTGTTCCTATAAACGGCAGGAACATGCACAAATGCACAGTAGCACAAAGCCGCTACTGTGGTGTCTGCATTATTAATACCGAACCATATGCCACTGAATCTGAGGCCACCTGGTCCATAAATGTCTACAGGAGGTATGCAGAAAAGGTTAATTATTTAAAAACGGCATTATTTCTCGCCCCCCTCTCATTCTCCCTCCAAGAAGGCAACAAAACCAACAGGGCTTGGGTGAAATAGGTCAAACGCTTGCCGCAGACCTAGGGGCCAGAGGCACCTCTTCTCTGCCACATGCAAAATGATGTTTTGGCTACCTTTGTAGGCATTTGGGGACAAACTCAATCTAAAGCCTAAAATAATGGCCCTTGGATTCAAGGGGGAGGTCGTTTTACAGCCCATGCTGGGACCCTGAACACAAATAGGTAGAAGACACACGACATACAGGCATTACAAGGGTTGCTCAAATATCACCAGTGCTCATGTATGAGCTCCTGAGAGCAATCTTGCTCACTTGCAGCTTAATTATAACAGGTCAGTCATACTTCACATTTTTTGACAGAGCCATGCAGAGGGTCTGTCACTTCTCTTATGAGATACGCCCGTATACTGTCCCCCAGGCGTTACTTACTGCTGAGGTACCGACAACATCTCATGAGCACTGGCTGCACTAAGACATGGCTGCATCTTTTTTTATTGTTATTTACGTCCATTTATACATATTTAAAATTACCTCCAGGAAGACCGAAAAATGCCACTTCAGCACATATTTTCCCTGAGGTAAGCTGCCAGTTACAGCGTTCTTCAACGAGGGAAAAGACTGTGGGACCGAAAATATGAGCAGCTCAAATGCTGCTGTGTAAAAGCCCACAGCGTTTACATTATTACTACATTAATAAACGACTGAAGAAAAAAAAAAAAAAAACACAGAGCAGGCTTTCAGGAGCAGAGCCCAGTGTCCACAGACGTACACGAAGCCCTCAGGTGCTAGTGTAGTACCGTTAGTCGGTTCGTCCCTTATATTCGTTGTTAGCTATCTGGGCTAAAACCAGACTGCCATTTCTCCCTACCTGAGTAAACATCTCTCTCTCTCTCGCTGCAGCCTCTTAGTCCGGTCTCCTCGCTCGTTGAGCGAACGGTAAACGGTACCGTCGGTTACAGCCGCCAAACTCGACTAGGTCGGCATTACCGACACCCTCCACAAACGGCTCCTCTCCTCCTCCTCCTCCTCTTCCTGTGACTAACGGCTCCTCCGGGCGGCCGTTAAAAGCCAAGGCAGTCCGCGCACGCGCGAGAGGTGGACAGCGTGGCTGATATTTAAAAAAATATCTAATAATAATGCTATTAATAATAATGACAATAATAATATTAACACAGGAATAAGAAAATCAAACGACCACACCGCGTTCCCTCTCCCCCTCTCTTCCTCCTCCTTTCTTTCTTTCTCTCTCTCTCCCTCGGACACGGAGAGTCTCGCGCGCGCTCACACATAAACGCGCACGCGCGCCCTCGCCAGCTAAAAGGCGGGAGGCGCGAGGCGCGGTGACGTCAGAAAAGCGCGAAAATGCGCCTGCCGTTCGCGGGCGGCGATGAATTATTTGGAGCCGCACCGAGTCACCCCGGCCGGTTTTCCTGTATGGCCGTTTTCTTTATGTAGGTTACGGTGAAATCAGGACGGAGCTAGTTTGAGCTGCTTCATGGGTATTTATATGTTAATGAAGCCCGAGTGGCCGCAGTCAACACAGGCTGAACAATACTCCACTATGCTACACAGAGACAGAACTGAAGCCTGAATCCTGCCTGCTCCACACACATCCACACACATAAACGTATTCCTATATTAGTGGGGTCTTCGGTGAGGTGACTTGAGGCTCTCAGTTTTGCACACGTACATATGTGTATTATAAAAGCCCCTTGCCGCCACAGGAGAAAAAGTTTTGGTTTTTTATCTCTAATTCTCAGTATTATCAGTATTTCTTCTCAGTATTTCTCAGTAGACTTAGTATCTCGAAATAATGACTTAATTTCTTACATTTTGAGACGTATATTACTGACTTATATTTTGAGAAACAATGTTGAAATAATAAGCTATTAAATGTAATGAAAATGAAAGTACATATTTTAGAGTACGTAATTACCATGAGATATTAAGCCAACATTTTGAACAAATAAGTAATGTCCACATTAGAAAGTTCATATTTTGAGAAAATAAGTCATTATTTTGAGATGTCACTACTTGAGAAAATAAGTTGAACTTAACTGTTAAATAAACACCAAGTCAATGTTTTGTGAAAATGTAGTGGTTTTGATAAGTTGATAGTTTAAGAAAACAAGACAGTATTTTAAGACACTACATCAATATTCTGAGAAAATCATTTTGACTAAGTATGTTACAATTTTGAGATAATAAGTCATTATATTGACATAGCAAGTCAATATTTTGGGCAAATAATTTTAACACACTATGTCAAAACTCTGAAGAGAAAAGTAATTATGAAATATGAAGTCAATATTTTGAGAAAATGCCATTAGATTTAATGTACTACATATTTTGAGAAAACAAATCATTATTTTGAGAAGTCACTATTTTGAGAAAATAAGTTATATTTTGACAGAGTATATAACATTTTGGGAAATAAGTCATTGTATGGAGAAATTAAATAATTATTTTAAAAACAATTTTAAAAGTCAATATTGTGAGAAAATGTTGTTTTAATAAATTGACATTTAGATACTAGTAGATATATAAATCTTGCAATATTTTGACACTGTAAGTGAATATTTTGAGAAAATCATTTTAAAACACTATGTCAAAATTTTGAGAAAACAAGTCATTGTTATGAAATAGTAAGTCAATACTTTGAGAAAATGTCTATTATATTTAATGTACTAAAACAAATCATTATTTTGAAATAATACGCCACTACTTACAGTACAAGAGGTCATTTCAAACTAAGACATCAAATATGGGGGAAATAATTCATTATTTTGAGAAATTCAGTAATTATTTTGAAAATACTAAGTCAATACTTGTTTGATTAAGTCAAATGTTGTTTTAATAAATTGATAATTTAACAAATTAAGTCACTGTTCTGAGATACTCCATTGCTTTTCTGAAAAAAAATCATAGTAAGTTATCATATAGTACGTTCAAATTTTGAGGAAATATGTCACTATTTTCCAAGTTATTTTGACATACTAAATAAATAGGTGGATAAAATGAATCTTATTTTTTGCATGCTAAGAAATTATTTTTTATTTTGACATAGTAAGTCACTCTTTTAAGAAAAGTCATTCTGACACAATATGTCATTTTTTTGAGAAAATAAAGCATTCTTTTGAAATAGTAAGAGAATATATCACAATTTCCAGATACTAAGTCAATACTTTTGAGGGAAAAGGAATTAATCTGAGATATTGTTGATATTGCTGCCGAAAACCAACAAGAAGTAAAAATCTTTGGCTTTTTTCCCCATCTCTATCTCTGGGCTTCTACAGCATGTCCATTGAAATTGGACTTCTTAAAACACACTGTGAAACAACAGCTCATAGTCATTAGCAGGTTGGCCCATTTTTTGCAAACCAGTCATCAAGGACCCCCAGCTGGTCCACATTTTTGTTCTAACCCAGCTTTGGTTGTAAACCAATCAGTGTTTATATAATTTGTGTTGTTTATCGCAGGTTAACTGTCCACACTTGCATTCACATGTGCACAGGCCTGGCATCAGGGGGTCATCTAGAGGGACAATGCCACACCAATCAGTCAGGACCTACTGCCACCCAGCAAACTGAAGAAGAAATAGATAGACAAGAAACAGGACTTTGAATGCACTGAAGCACTGCTTGCTGTGCACACCTTGTATAACATGCTACATCTAATAGAACAGGGTTTGCTTGCAGCCCTCTGAATTGGCTGCATTTACGAATGTGCTGTGTGCTGCGGGAAGATAAATCAGCAGAGAGATTTCCTACATTTTAGTTCACACCTGAACCAAGCCATTAACACCACTGAATACCAGGCAGCTGTTTTTGGACTGTTTCTACCAGCTCTTGTTCTGAGTTTTCAAATAGCATCAGCCATTCATCATGTTAATCAAGCTTAACTGGCTGTATCTTGTTCAAAGTAAAGGCAGGGATTAGCAACATGCCTTTAAAATGATGCAAACTGTGACTAATTATCTCATTCTAAATAAAATACTGCAATTAATTTCCCCCTTCTGTTCCAATCAGAGATGCAGATTAATACGGGTTTTAGAGAGTAAATTGGAAGTAAAGTAATAAGTAATGAGATACACACTCGTCATCAAAAGAATAGTTGCACCCAGAAGGAGGTGTGGGATTGCAGTGCTGTTGGGAAGGAAGATAAAGGTTACCAGGAACAATAAATGATGATACATTTAGACTGATATGATCAATATTTATTGAGCTACACATACAGAAGTAGAGTGTCTCAGTATGGTGTCGGGCCGCCGTGTTTGCTAATGCAGCATGCCAGACGTCTCAGCATCGAGTCGTAGAGGTTCCTAATGGTGTCCTGTGATAATCCATCCCATGCAGCTTGAATATTCTCACACAGTTCCTGCAGATTGTGCGGTAGGGGTGGAGGTGGAGTGACACCAGGCCTTCTCGACATGCGACATGTGACAACAAACTGTTCATCTTGGCACTGACCACGGTGACCTCCACACAGATTCATTGTTCGTTTGCACCATGACAAAAGCGGGACTCGTCAATGAAGATGACCCGCTGCCATTCCGAGTCACTCCATAACAGTCTGGCACGACACCATTGCAGTCTTTGGTGATGCTGACATGGTGTTTAAGGGCGGTCGTCATAACGGTCTGCGTGCATGTAGTCCTGCATCGTGCAGCCATCTGGTGCTGGCATTAACAGGATGACTCATGGAGGGCATCACTGCTCAGTGGTGGCTGTTGGGTCACTCCATGCATGCTGGACAGTTCGTCGTCTCTGTCAGTCTGTCGGGTCGTCCCAGCATAGGCACTCTTGGGACACTTCTCATGCCGGCCACCAGAGGTCCAACTCTGAGGAATTCTGAGGATTTTTGCAACTGCTCCCTGTCACCTAGACCCTCCCGCACCTGCCCTCTCTCACCTGCTCCCCATCCCAACTAATTACCCTTCCCTTTAAATGGCCTTCCCCTCTCTAGGTGTTTGTGGAGCATTAACCACCGTCCCGTTTTTGCACAGGCTGGTTTTTTGTATGATCCTCAGTTTCAGAAATTCCTTGAATAATCCTTGTGTTTTGTTACCTTTCAGAATACTCCCCAAGCTCCTGACTTTTGAAACCCTCCAGCCCCTCTTGCCCTTGGTTTTTTTGTGGTTTGTATTTTTTTATGTGGACATTTCATGGTCTTTGTGATTCTTTTTGTGACGTTTGAATATCTTCTGGGCTTTTGAATTTTTTACTTTTGTGTTGGTTTTTGAGAACTTCTGGGCGTTATATTCTTTGAACCCTTTTGTGTTTTTTACATTTCTGCAGTTTTGTGGTTTTTTTTTTTTTTTTAATAAACTCCTGCCTGTAATGGATCCTCTCCCTGTGTCTGGGCAGCCCTTATTACACAGTGGTTCGTGTAGGTCTCCCAGATCCTTCACCCACCAGCGGTGCTTGCCTTCTTCTATACACTGCCGCCGACAGTGTGCTATGGTAATGTCTGCGTGACCAGTATGGTGAGCAATACTTCAATGAGACCATCCGGCTTCCTGGAGCCTTACGATACAACCCCTCTAAACTGCTTTCAAACTCGCAAAGGATGCTACCAACACAACAGCACAAGTCAGAATGGAAAGCATGCGCAACAGGACAACTATCTGGGTGCAGCTTTTTATTTGATGATGAGTGTATACGGATGCACTGGAAATTGTTTCACATAAAAGGAGCAGTGCTGAATATTTTAAATAAATAAAATAATGGACAACCAAAAAATGGGTAACCAAAGCTGTTGGCCGTAGATGTCAAGGAGACAAAGTTAAACCAAATAGCAAGAACTCGAGCACAACAGTGGCTGTGGTTAAGAGATTTGCACGGGATATGCTTGTTGGATGGAGTGGTATCACAGCAATGTCGGAGAAAGAGAGAACTCAGACACTCCAGCTTTCTAAAGGTGCTAGAACCTCGTCACTCTGTACTGCTCACATGCTGTAACCACACTAATGAGTCACAAACGGTGGTGCTTTTGGAGACACAGCCAATGTCTTCTCAATAGGCCACAATATGACTCAATCAGTCTCGCAGAGGGTACAAATTCATACATTGTTGGTGCTGGAATACACTTCTAACAAGGGTACGCCCCTCCAAAACCCACCCCAAAGGTCCCTAAACGCCCCTCCTACCCACATGTAGCCCAAAATTTCTCATGGTTGTCCCCAGACGTTCTCATTACAAGATCATGTTCTGCATGAGAGCTTAAAAAAAGACCCAGAATCACGATTCTCACGGCTAGCCATAGGTCCCCATGGCATCACATATTTTGCTGTTCAGATCTGAGACGTCTGGTCCCCAAAAACAGCTCAAACACACCGAGTGGTTTGTATTCCTGTCTATGCAGGGTCTTTCCATTGCCTACTGTATTAGGCTAAAGTGGGTAAAACCTGCTAAACCCAGCCCTTAACTTTGGTCACTCAATGGAAATGTTTTCTCTTTTTTATGATTCCAAATAAATAAAGACATTAGCGGGACCCCCCTGTGACTCCAGCCGAGCGTCCTTACAGCATCACTCATTGCCATGTTTTCCATGAATCTGGGGGACATCAGATCCCCAAAAGAGCTGAATACAGGCACGCGCACACACACACTTCAGTAGCCTAGTTCCCAGAGCGATATGTTAATGAGGCCGCATTAAGCTGCTTCATTTGCAGAAAGTCACTCAAGTAACAACAGAGGCGGCAGCCCGCACACACGCAAACAGCCTGCACTCACAAACAGGCACACACATGCGCAAGAGAGCTATTTCCAGGGTGAATTTTAATTGAGCATAAGAATGTAAGATTATACTGTGTTTTGATTGAGTTTAGCCCCCGCACAACCAACGATGCAACACTGTCTAAAACACACACACGCACACACGCACACACACACGCATACACACACATGCATACACACACGCACACACACACGCATACTCACACACACGCTTCAATCAGCGCACCAACTGTGTAAGGGAGAGATGGAAGTTCGAGATGCTCTTAAACAGAATGTCAGTGTAAGTGGTTCAGACACTCGACATTTCACACCAAATTAACACACAACCGGAAGGCAAGCACACATACACACACACCGACCCCAACAACATCAAAGAGGTGACATTTAATTAATCTAACTAAATCTGGCCTTTGGAAAGAGAGAGAGAGAGAGAGAGAGAGAGAGAGAGAAAGAGAGAGAGAGAAAGGGAGAGAGAGAGAGAGAGAGAGAGAGAGAGAGAGAGAGAAAGGGAGAGAGAGGGAGCATGCAATGTAACATCAAACCATGCGTTTATACCATCTGTGTTGTTTATCACAGGTTAGCATTTACGATTAAGTGCTTATACTGTACGGACTCAGAATGTAAAGTCCCTACCCTTAGAGCCAAAGTTATAGCAAGTAATGGCTGTCATAACCAAATCAAATAGAGGGGAAAAAAAGAAGGACTGGATGAAGAAACATTCTTAACCTGAATGTACATTAATGTAACAAATTGTTATTCCAAGTAATTTTTGGAACAGTACTGGGAATGTGTATTAGTTACAATTACAAGTTACAATTTGCAAAGGCAGCATTCAGATTAGTTCTACACACTATTTCTACAATTTAGTTCTATATATTATTTAGTTTATTACATACTACACAGTCGAGTCACATTATTCCTCCTTTCAATGGCGGCAAGTACGTAGCTCATGAAAGAAGTCATGTTTTCGTGGCATTCTCTGGGCCCACTCATTAATGTGGAAGGCACTCTCAACTGATATGGGTATGAATCCATCCCTGCAGATACACATACATGCTGCTTGGTTTCCCTGGGGCGGATGGGATCTTCCAGTAAGACAATGTGACATTGTCAGACACTGGTTGGAAGAGTATAGCCAAGACTTCCAGGTACTACCCTGCCCCCCTACTTCCCCAGACCTGAACCCAACTTAGCATCTGTCGGACACCTCAGTCATCATGTTCGCTTTATGGATCCTCAACCACAAACTCTCCAGCAGCTGTAGGATGCACTGTAGTCAGCATGGCTCCAGATACCTGTGACAATCTACCAGGACCTTACTGAGTCACTCTCAGCTCGTCTAGCTGCTGTCCATGCTGCACATGGCAGTTACTCTGGATATTACACACATGACTCGACAGTGTATTTACTCTATATACTTTTAGAAACCATCCATGAGATTCCAAGTCATTCCCATGCCTGCTTGGAGATATAATCCCACCAGCTCTGGGTCTCCGTTGCAGGGGTCCATGCCACTAAGGGCCTTCCCGCTATCCCTCACTGCCTACAAGGCAAGGCACCTATCTTCCATGGTGAACCTTGCAGGTGTAGGGCCCATATCTTTGAAAGACACCCCATAAAGGTTTATTTATGGGCTATTTTAAAAACAATAGTGTGACGTGTAAAGAAAGACTCAAAAACCAGCTTCTTTATCAGCACTGATGTTCCAGCTAAAGCCTGAGTATACTGATAAATCCCATTTGTTAGGATGGCATAATTGTGGCCTGATTGTACTGCTGCCTAACTATGGCCAGTCTGAGGGCGGCACAGCACCGTCTACAGCAGTGGGGGTTAATTGTTTTGCCCAAAGGCACTACCTGGTATACCCAGTCAGATCTGGGATTTGAACCTTTTGGTTTGCCAAGTTACCTCTACTGGTTGGTGGTGAGTAATGTTATCGACAGCTTTAAAGCAAAACAGCTAGCCAGACACTTTGGCCGTATTTGGCCTATACAATCCTCATGCAAAGAGATCACAGTGGATGAGCCGTAATTAATTAGTGGAATTCCTAAATAGGTAGCTATAAATGTCGCTTTCCTCTAATCTTCCAATGTTTTGGCCTATATGTCCCATTCTGCAGCATTGATGCACTACCTCAAACCACCACCCCCAAAAGCCTGCAAGGGTTTTCAGGTGTACCACTCATGTAACAAGGTTTAATTATACATAATTGTGGTGCACTTCTATTGGACCATTTATTACTTGGGGGTTCACGCTGCGTTTTTAAAGACTGCTGGCTGTGCTTTTCCCTGCAAACAAGGTGTTTCATGGACTTCACCAGGTGAAACTTCAGGATAGCTCCCACTTAAAATGGCACGAAGCTTCGCTGGTTTTCCATAAAACTTGATTCTCAAAGTCTTGATATTAGCACTGCGGCGTAGGTGTAGAGTAAGGCGCAGTAAACTTTGCGGGAGGCTTTAAGTAAATGCTCCTTTGTTTTGAACACAACAGCAAAAGAGAACCGCTACCAGCAGTACCAGGATGGGCAAGATAGCAGGCAGGTTATCTCTCAGTTCAACTTGCTGGTAGGCATAAACACTGCACTAATATCCCACAGCCCCAGAATAGCACAAGCAACACATACCACACATTTAAAAAAGCCGGCAGGCTAGCAACTCTTGCGCATCCATGGATGAATGAGCCGGAAACGTGATGCTACACAACCACCTCTTACAATGGTCAGCTATCCACAGTGGAACGGCCACCATCCCGGTAAACAAACATGCCTCCAAACATGCGTGGCAAAACTCCTTACATCTCATGCCATCAACCAACACACCAGTGAGAGTGGTGGCAACAGCAGCGCCGCTCCATCGGCCGCCCTTTGCTTCCTCTGCCACTCACCATGCCATAGACAACAGCAACCTGACTCTCTGCTTCAGGCAACCACACCAACCAGTGAGCTAGCCTGAGTGCCATTTTCCCCTCAGTGTTCTGTTTGCTGTGCCAAGTCTTCAGGAGCGCCGAGTTATGGACAAACTTGCTTGGGTCTTTGGAGATCCCCCCACTGCATCACAATATCAAGTATTAAGAACTCTTTAAAATGGCTGTGATTCATTTTGAGCTCCTTGTCTCACTTTGTTTCACTGAGGTGTCTAGAGGGATGGTCCTGCTTCATACTATGGTGGCACTGGCCACCCCTTGACCCCTGGAGCAAAAACAACAGCAGCAAGACTTAAAGGTTGCGTTTGTCTGTGATCCCAGTTCATTCAGTGTGTCACCCCCTAAAGTTCAGCCGGCCCAAGATCTGCAGAAACCAGACGGATAACGTGAGATACCCAATCTTTTTCATAACCTGCTAGGTAATGTATGCACTGATTGGAGGAGAAAATAAAATGGAGACTTTCAAGGAGGACATGGAAGTTCAAGAGCAGGACTTCTGGAACAAGCTGCTCTAGACAGATGAGTTAAATAGAAGTTAGAGTTGTTTTACCACAGCATCAAGAGCTGTATTTAGAGCAAACCAAATGCGGCATTTGATCGGAAGAATCTCACGCCAATTGTGGGCGGAGTTGTAGAGGTTCCTAATGGTGTCCTGTGATAATCCATCCCATGCAGCTTATGTATTCTCACACAGTTCCTGCAGGTTGTGCGGTAGTGGTGGAGGTGGAATGATACCAGGCCCTCTGGACGTGGACAAGTCACAACAAAACTGTTCATCTTGGCGCTGACCACAGTACCTCCACACACTTGTAGGATTTGTTGGTCGTCTCCACCGAGACAAAAGTGGGACTCGTCACTGAAGATGACCCGCTGCCATTCTGAGTCACTCCATGACAGTCTGGCACGACACATAGCAGTCTTTGGCGATGTTGACGTGGTGTTAAGGACAGACGTCGTAACGGTCTTCGTGCATGTAGTCCTCTGCCGTCTGCCAATGGCGCTGGCACTAACAGGATGATTCACGGAGGGCATCGCTGCCCCACCTTGCGAACCCCTACGATGCGACCCTCCTCCAACTCTTCCAACTGCTCTAACTGCTTTCGAACTCTTATCCGAGGCATACTTCACTTGCAGTCAGAATGGACAGCATGTGCAATGGGCCGACCGTATAGTCAGTTGCGCAGCCGAGCATGAGACCTCAATCATTCGCATGTTTCATGATGTCAAACCTGCCCAACTAGTTTCATTACTGTTGGTTGATTCCTTCTCGGGGCAACTTAATTTTCATATGCGTGTGTGTGCACGCTCTGTCTTTCTCTCTGTTTGACTCCCATTTCCTGATGTTGTGTGTGAGGATCAGCATGTGAGACAGAAAGCTAAAGTCGTACACCCACACTTAACTATCCCCTCCCTACACCCACATACAGACTTGCTCTTGTCATGTTCATGACTAGTTGATGAGAATGCCTGTAGCATCTAAAACAGCTCTACTGAAAAACCCTTTCAACACACACACACACACACACACACACACAGAGACAAGGGTTTTAGTCACAACAGAAAGTGTGTGTGTGTATGCACTGTGTGTCGTTGAAGGGGTGTTTTAAGCAGAACTGCTGTTGTAAACCTCCAGGCTCTGGCCCGAGCTCACACTGACGTTCAGCTAAACTAATCATAATCTGTTGTTGTAATTACGTACGCACACATGCTCAAGCCTCTTCTCTCTCTCTCTCTCTCTCTCTCTCTCTCTCTCTCTCTCTCTCTCTCTCTCTCATTACTCGTACAGATAATTACAGTGACCAGAGCGAAACACTTCCAGAGCCAGCACAAGCAACAACACAATTTTCTCTCTCTTTGACTCGAATGGCCTTGTAGTCTCCTCCCTGGGTTTTCTCCATCCCCTTCAACCCCTTTTTATCTTGTTAGTTCATGTCCCTGGTCATAAAGCTAAGCAATGTCAGATTACACTCTGGCATTTTATAACATGGGCTATACCTCGGACCCCTTCTTCCGAGAAGGGGTGGGGGCTGATGAATCTGATGACGGTGAGTGTGTTGAAGGAGTATTCAAAGATAACTCAGAACAATAATAGTTATTTATATTTATACAATAACAGCCTTACTTATGTATAGAATATCCATATCCATATAAGTATTCATATATCTCTTCAGCTCCTTTCCTGGCTCTTTATTCTATTTATTGTATCTTATTGTACTTTTAACCTTGGTGTAATACTTGTTAACAGTCTGTGCACTTGCTGCATGACTAATTCCTTGTATGTGTGAGGTGTGTGTATGTGTGAAATAGTGAAGATTCTGATTCAGATTCACGTTAATATGCATGATTTGGTATTGAGAAATGAGAAATGAGTATGTTACTGCCTTTTCTTAAATATTTAAAAATAAAAGTGAATACAGGCAATTCCACTTATTAAATTACATATATAACTATATATACACAAGTTTCAAGTTTACTTGTCATTTGCATAGCATGTCAGGACATTTATGCATTGAAATGCTTGTGGTGAGGCTCAGGTTAATACTCTACAGCAGGGCAACATTAATATACATAGTAATAAAACACACTAAAAAAGAGATATATGAAATAAACACAAAAATTATGTACAAGATATTAGACAAGGATAATCTGAGAGAGAGAAGGCATATATCAGCTGTTTAAAGTGACTCAATGGTATTGTCCATAGCAGTGATATGATATATTATTAATAATAATACTGCTATATATATCGCTATATAATATGCTACAGTTATGTTCCTTAACTAAAAGCACTGAATATGTACCATTGACGGTACCAGCCCACAATTCCTGCCATATTTAATCAAGGCTGACTTTTACTAGCGCCTAACTCTTAGTTTCAATACCTCATAAACACTGTAATGCTCATACTACACAACATTTATCACCTACGACCTACGGTGTCTCACACTACATGAGTGGTGTGTACACTAGACGAGTGATCCCAGACACAATCCTTGACCTGGAGCGATCCATGACAATGCACTCCTGATGACATAATCCCACTGTCTCCTAGAAACAACATGCGAGAACTGTCTGTCACGTTCCAAACTGGAGTTGGAAAAACTTGCTGTGGTTATCGTTTCACCACCAACTTGTGCCACAAAAAGAGAGAAAGAAAAGAATGAAAATGATACAGTACCAGTAAAAAAATTAAATGTACCCAACTATATGGATGTTTTTCCAGGATGTCTTAAAGACTCTACAGGCTCCCACTTAACAGTTCCAACAGATGAGATCTTGTAGATACCACATACTCTTGATGTATTATAGTCTATCTTGTATTATATTCTATAAAATATCTGTATTATATTTTTGCCATATCGCCACCTCTAATACATATTTTGCTGTGCATAAAAACACTTCTATTTTTTGCACAGTTTAAAAGCTTTAGTCACCCTTTCAGATCACTGAAAACTGCTTAGAAGAAAATCTTAAATCAACCTTCATTACAAGTTAAGGAAGCTGCTTTATCTTCCTGTAAATCTCCATTCTGGAGGTTTTTAAGGTGGACTGTATAATGCCATGAGTGCTATTATTAGTTTAACATCTTCACTTTTATTCTAAAGTAAAGCAGGAAGATAAACACAAGGAAATCCTTCTGTAAGTAGCCGTGTCAAACCTTTTGACTGGTTCTGTAGTTCTAATAAAGCAGGGATTTGTTTTCTTTCTATGGGCCTATAGTCCACTAGCAGCAGTAAACTGTCAGGGTCTTCGAGGCCTTCGGAGAAAACCTAATGATTTCTAATGCGTGTCCTTTTTAGCTCATTTGTATCATTATACTGAACCGTGCTTGTATTGTAACCCTACATGGAGTAGCATACTTGTGGTTATGCTTTGGATGGAAACAAAAAGTTTTACAGTTTTGAACCATGGAGCAGGAATTGTGCCATGGTTGAATTTTCCATTCCACCTTAAATGCTGCGGCAGTTACGTTCTGCCAAAATGCACTGAAATGTTACTGCCCACACTTTAAGGTGGAACAGAAAATTCAGAGGAGATAATTCAAATAAGAAGTTCAGCCTTATCAGAAAGTGTTAATGCAAATTGCTGCACTAGCAAATTAGCAGAACTGTAGCAGCAGTTAGGATTGCTCATGTTTTGACCCAGTTTCTACATTTGTGTCTCAAACTGAAGGCCTAGCTCTAATAGTCATGGTTTGCAACTGAACACTAGTGAGCACAGTAGTAAGCACCAGGCTGCTCTGGACTGATGTGGTGGTGAGCAGCACTAGATATTCGCAAATCTTGCCATGCTTGCAATCGCTTTGTTGCTTGTGCCTCGCTCCTTGTTAGCTTTCTTGTATTCTGGCTGGCTACTGGCCATTATTACTTTCACTTGAAGAGGTGCTCCCACTACAAAACAGATCCCAAATCATTTCAAAATCTGGTCTAATCTGGTGATCTACACAGACTCATGTACACTATACAAGCGGTGGTCACAGGCGGACCTGGTGATTTGTCGTCAAGCTGGGTAGTTTGCTACAGAACCCCAAAGGATCAGGGCTAAAATTATGTAGCATGCACATGGCTTACAAACCCTTCTGGGTTTTGATTACATCACACGACACTAAGAGGCAGGCTAAAATAAAGTTAGCCAATGACATTATGTTCACATTCTCCTACCAGAAACTCCAGATGTCGGAACGAGTGAGAACGTTTAGACAGCTCAGAGAGCCTTCTTCATTCCTCTTTACTCCGAGATCCCAGGTTAAAAAAAAAAAAAGTACAATGAAGTATATTTAATACTTCATAATACTATATACTTAAAAAGAAATAACTGTACGTAATTATACTTTTTAATGACACCACTAAGATCCACTTAGATATACTTACATATTAAAGAACACACACACATACATATATACGTATTTGTAAATAGCAATTGTAACTAGCACACAAAACAATAATGTGCTTGAAGTGTACTTGCACTTTTCATTAAAGTACATTACAATATTTAGCATATTTAAAAATTTGCTTAATTACAGAACAATTTACCATTATTATCACTCAGAAATACTGTACATCACGGTACATAAGGAATTATGACATTCTGTTAATGTTGCATTGAAACCACACCTCAGGTTTTCCCTATAACTGCATATCTTACATATCATTTCATAACTTCTTAAAACCAAGAACTGGGGATTGGGAGACCTCTCTGGAGGAAATATCTGAATTCTATTCCTATGCTGGAATAGAATCGAGCCGGACCTTCTTTTTAGGTCTGCATGTGTGACATTAATAGGTACAGTGCAAGACGTGGTCCTGCAACTCCCGCAAAATCCGACTCCGCTGACTTTAAAACTGCTACTACAGTCTTTACAGGGTGACCTGCCGTAGTGCATAAACACTATTTTTGTTTATGTTTAATTTTCCTAACTTCGTACTTCTTTCAGTTGTAACCACGAAATCTTAATGTTGCTTTCATACTGTGCCAATTTGAACTATGCCATAGAAGAACCACTTGTGGTTCCCCAAGGAACTATGGGCCTTATTCACCAATATCTTTCTTCTTGGTAACACTAGTGTGAAGAACCTTTTCAATATTTAGAGTACCTTCACGTAATGATACACCAATGAAAAATCTATTGTTTCCTAGAACCTTTACATTATTGGAGGTTCTTTAGAGACTTAATTAAATACTTTTATTTACATAAATGGTTCTCTAATGAACTAACCATTGAACTATTGCATTCTTTTGGAAACCAAAAGTGGTTCTTCTGCTGCATCACGCAAAGGATGCTTTATTTTTGAGAGTGGTAGTTACCCAATAATACAACTTTTCAAAAAAAAGTTTTCGCTGTTAATACATGAGCACACTCCGCAATAACACTGACCTATTTCTTATGTGTGACATTGCTATTTTTACATCATTAAACCACGCAGTGCGGAATTGCTACAACTTTTGTCCAGACATTTTAATTCTTTAAATATTAATCACGGCGTTTAAGACATTGCAAGACTTTTAGAACCCAAATTCACTGAGGACCTCACTGCTGAGTGAGTTCTGGATTTGGGGCAAAGAAAGAAAGAGAAGGAAAGTTTTATAAGGGACATCCAGCTCATCCCCTTCAATAAAACACATTCAATTATATGATGACATAATTTAAAGTGCCAAAAAAGGGTTCATTTAGTGCTATAGAACACTGGTCACAAACCCTGGTCTTGGAGATCTACCTATACCTGCAGACTGTAGTTTGAACCACAATCTGCCGCAGCTGCTCCAGTTAATAAACATCTTCAGATATCTTTGGTTTGGATCAGCTATGCTGCATTAGCATTCGGTAAGAGGCAAGTACACTATATGGCCAAATGTATATGCACACCTGACCATCACACCATCCCATTCCACAAACCTGAGCATTAATACAGAGCTGCTCTTCCTTTGCGTCTGTAACAGCCTTCATTCTTCTGGGAAGGCTTTCCACAAGACTTTGGAGTGTTTTTTGGAGCCCATTTTGAATTTTTTGCCCATTTTGTCAACAAAGTAATTGTGTGGTCAGACACTAATCAACGTTCCAATTCCTACCAGTGGTGTGTAGTGGGGTTGGGGTCAAGGCTCTGTGTAGGCCACTGGAGTTCCTCCACATCAACAGAGGCACAGTCATACTGTAACAGCAGTTTGAGGTCTTGCTGCCTGGAGTTGGAAGCACATATGTGTCTAAAATGTCTAACATTTAACCTTAACATTAGCCTTCGCTGGAACTAAGGGGTCCAAACCCTAAAAAAACAGACCCAGACCTCCACTACCAGACTTTTACCTGGTAACAATTAGGCGAAAGGTAGAGGCCTGAAACACCTAAACTCAACAGTTAGGAGAGGTGTCCAAATACTTTTGGTTTCCCATGAATCTTTCAGTAAAAAGAAAATTAAAACGCTTCCAATTAATTTAAAGGTTTCACCAATTCAACTTACAAAACCATTTAGGAGCCTTTATGTTTAAAGACGCTGAGCAAATTTGGAGGTGTGTAAAGCAACCAATCACTGTAAAAAGTGTTTTGTTGGTCCAACCTAAAAAAAAAAACTTTTTGTTACAGTTTGTTACAGCAAATAAATAGGTTTATTTAACCTAAAAAAGAGTAAAAAATATGAGTACAACTTTTGAAATTAAAGGTGGATTTTTCCAGTGAAGATTCCCAGATTAGAATCGGTACTGAAGAAATGACATAAGTTTGCTATGTTGTATTCATCAGTTTTGGCAACTTAGCTGCGTATGTGTGAAGCTCAGTGTATATTGGCCATATCAGTCTACACTTAACATCATTCATTGTTCCTGGTAACCTTTATCTTCCTTTCCAATAGCACTGCAATCCCACACTTCCTTCTGGGACCACCTGTTCTTTTGATGATGAGTATATATATTTATATTCTTCTTCTTTGATATTCTTGGGTGCTCACTTGTGGACTGACCTTCTTTAATACACATCACAGCTTTTCAATTGGATTGTAATCCAGAGGGAGCCGATGCAAAACTTGCATTTTGTGCTCCCATTCTGCAACCATTTCTTTGTGGAGTTTAATGTGTGTTTGGGGTCATTGTCTTGCTAAAAAGGTTCTCCCACAACCTGTTCAAGTTTCAACCCTGTTTCTGCCCAGACGGGCAGATTGTTACTAATATTTGGATGACATTTTGAAGTTCAGGTGCACTTGGTTCACTGTTTAATAGTCTTCTGTTATGTAACTTTTCCACATAGCTTCTGGTCATGAAGTTGAAGTTTGAAGATTTAGGTTCAACTGAAATTTTGATCTTTGGGTTCCTTTTTCCAAAGAAATTCATTTGAATCATTATACGTGTTGTTTATAATATGACTTCCTTTGCTCAGTTTTGGAGAGGTGCCTATAGTCCCAGAGTAGATTGTATGTACACAAATAAAGTACAAAGAATCTAACATAGTATGTTCCTGTTTATTTGTACCACAGGTTTACTGGGTCCTCACCATTTACTGCAGAAATCTATCTCTGTTATAGCTACAAACATCATTATCTGGTACTTTGTATCTCCTAGAAGTTAAGGTAATGTAAAAGGAAGTGTTACCACTAGGGCTATACCTGACTCAGAATTTTGTCAGTCGAATCGGATTCGCCCGTCCTGGCCGACGATTCGACTATTCGTTCATGTTTTTTCTCCATATACATTATCTAGTAATCAGTAAATCAATTTGCATACGTTTCAGATCTGATGTCCTCCTCATTTAGAAAGTCAGCAGAGTCACAGGAACATATTTTTGAACTAAAAGAGACGTGGCATATGATGAACGATCTGGAGCCTGATTTAATTACAGAATATAGCGTCGGGCAGCAAGCAGGTATTTATGCTAAAAATTAGCGCTTATAGCCTGTCTTTTTAATTTCACTTTTAACAGCTTCTTCAGTAGGATGACCCTTCGTCTTTCATCTCTCATAAATAATGAACTGCTAAATGACACCAAATTAGTCAATATTTATATTATTTTTAGATGAAGAGAAGAACGGTAGACCTGAAACCGTTTAATTATTAGGCCTATATCACCCGCGCTGAAATAATTATTCCTCGTTTATCAGCAGGCATATTAAGTGACTGTACTTATCTTTAAATAAAAATAATGTTAGCTGTAAACGAATAAATAAAAATATCTGTAATTTAAGTTCTAAAATAATGGAATTATAATAAAACAAACGTCTTCAGTCCGTTTTTCCTTCACTGCAAACAGCCATTATGTCTAAAACGAAAGTCAACTCACTGGTTTGAAGCAGTGTTCGATGTCTGACTAAATGACGAGCAGAATTAGGTTTGATTTGTTCGGATTCTCTTCTTCAAAAGCTCCTCCAGACTTTTTCTGAGACGTCGTTCCACCCGTGTTTCTCAGCTTCACAGCTTTAGCTGCCTTCAACGGTGAACTGCCAGTGCACGTTGTCACATGGATTAAATTTTTTAGCAAGCATGCATCATAGCCCAGCTAGAACTTAAATATATATTCATTGTTCCCCTTTTAATAATTATTAAAATGTCTTTTTAAATTCTTTAAGTTCTTGTGCATTTTGTAAGCTTTTGTCTGTTTTACGAAAGAAAAAAAAATCATCACTGTTGTCAGTCGACTTAAAGGGTCTCCGATTCGACATTCATGAGTTCTACATAGAGCGATTTGCATGTTAAATGGCTACTTTGATGGTGAAATTGTTCTTCAGATTAATGGGGAATAGTGTTATATGTGTTTGTTATATATATATAAAACCTTCTTGGAAATGGTTCTATGTAGCACCAGTTTCATTAGCGGCAAGAGTTCTGCTAATATCACAAAGTCAGAACACTGCTGGACAACAAGGCAGACATAAGAACCACAGCACCAAATGTGTTTGAAGGCAATGACTGAGTCAGGTAGCATTGGTCAGCGTGTATGATCATCTCTGGGTCTTACCTTTCGATGGAGCACATGCTGCCTCTCTGAGTTACAGAAGCTGAGGAGGACAAAAGAGCAACATATCGTTAAAAAGAGCAGTTAAACAAATGAGGAAGAACCTAGACTACTTCAGCAGTCCACAGCCCTGCTCCAGGAGAATGACCTTACTGTAGAGGTCAGTCTCAATCCCATCTAAAGTCCTGCATGCTCCCTTCTGATGAGACGGTGCCTGAATAGCAATTTCAGTGTAGACGCTAGTATTACTTTTAACAGATGCTCTTTTCCAGAGTGACTTTGTTAGGAGCAAAGGTTTTTCCCAATGCAGGTTACAGAGCCGTTTTAGCCTTACGGTCTTGCCCAAGGTCTCCGATTGGTATAGCAAGCTGTGCATGGCAGGGAATCAAACCTTGGTCTGTCATGGGGAGGGCTTTGTTAGCAAGCATGCTATACCAACACTGCAAACCATGTTGTACTTTCGGGTATTTGTATCTAGAACAACTTGCATTTAATCACAATCAAATTCAAATATTGCCCAACGACTTTTGGTTTATTGAGTTTTGTACTTGCCTAGGAGGGGCTTGTTTCACTGTGCTCAGTTCAAGGCATCAGGACTGGAATGCTACTATTAACGTATGTTAGATCTACCAATAAACATGCCTCAAGCTTACAAGCTTACAGCTGTGGGCAATAAGTTAGGGAACCAGCCTTATGCCTGGAAGTGTCTGCATTCACTAGTGTGTATGTGTGTGTGTTTGACTGCACGGATGGGTTAAATTCCTCTGTATGTGCAAGTACAGTGGTCAGTGAGTGTGGGTCTTCTGGTTATTTGTGAATGGTAACCAAACCTGAATAAAACTGAAATGATGGAGTGATTTTAAAACTTTACATGTCCTGTGAAACCATTGGCCCAAACCTTTTGTCTTGAGGGGCCAAACTGACACACTAGTAATGAACTAGAGCAGTGCATGTTCCTCAGTCCCAAGAACATGAAGAAGGCACTTGCAGAGAAGACACTTCTTCCCAATTTACCTTGTAATGAGCACATGCCAAATTAGGCTGTAAGAATAAAATATCTTTCCAAATCAAAAAGCTGCCCGGTTGGAATGAAAACCAGCCGCCAAGCCACACCACCAAGAATGGCGACCCCTGCCGCGGGCCCACTGGCTATGAACAAACAGCTTGATCAGAGGAACTCTGGCTTGCTGCTAAAATATTAATGATCAGTAGAGGGCAGCAGCACTCTCAGTAAACTGAACCAATTCTATATGATGGTGAACGTGTATGAAACAGATCCCCTTTGCCATTAGGCGCTAGGGTCACCATGATCAATGTTCCTACTGCGACGGCAAAGCTGTGCCGGGGTTTTGGTAACCATCTTCTGAGCGGGATGGCTCCCAGAGGAGTTTGCCAGTGTTAGGAACAAAGCATGGTGGCGGAGAGGCTCCATCTAGGTTGTTATCTTGCATAAACTCACAAGTGCTTAGGAGTACTTAGTCTTTTAAAAGAAAGAGGCAGGGAGAGATACAAAGAGGAGGCTATGGAAGGGGAAAAGAGACAGAGGGAAAAAGAGAGGCCGTCAGACAAACCGACATGGAGAACAGATGAGAGAGAAACAGATGAGGTAAACGTATATTTTTAGCGGATTACGTCTTCAGAGTGCCAGAAAGAGCAGGATGCGTCTCTGAGTAGTTTTCAATAATGTATTAGCCTATGCTCTATAAAGCGCTCTCTCTCTCTCTCTCTCTCTAACACACACACACACATATATTCATGGGTGCACACGTACACACACACACACACGTACACACACACACACACACACACACACACACATACACACACACACACACACACACACACACACACACACACACACACACACACACACAGGCATGCACACCCTGAGAGATTTAGTGTCCGTATACAGTATTCATGTGTATGGGTTCTGTAAAGCTCAGCATAGAGAAACATTCCTGTCCTCTGTGTCTGAAAGTGCGTGACAAAAAAGTTGGAGAGAGGTTATTGCGGACACCGGCGTATATTTAAGGTCTGCCACTCTGCCAGGGCCTGGCTAAATATCGGGCTCCGGTCAGTTTATGTACGTACATCTAGGGTCGTCACCTGTCCAGGATTTCCCTGGACTTTCATATGGTAGTATTTCTTATGTTTAAACTCCTGGTCAAACCATTTGCATACTATATACACTCATCATCAAAAGAATAGCTGCACCCAGAAGGAAGTGTGGGAGTGCAGTGCTATTGGGAAGGAAGATAAAGGTTACCAGGAACAATAAATGATGATACATTTACACGGATATGGGTAATATTTATTGAGCTACACATACAGAAGTAGTGTCACAGTATGGTGTCGCAACATGCCAGACGTCTTGGCATGGAGTTGTAGAGGTTCCTAATAGATTTTGAGGTAGGGGTAGAGGTGGAGTGACACAGGTGGTCGTCTCCAACAACACAAAAGCGGAACTCGTCACTGAAGATGACCCGCTGCCATTCTGAGTCACTCCATGACAGTCTGACATGACACCATTGCAGTCTTTAACGACGGTGAGGTGGGGCAGTCATCGTAACGGTCTGGGTGCATGTAGTCCTGCGTTGTGCAGCCAATGGTGCTGACAGTAACCAGATGACTCATGGAGGGCAACACTGGTTGTCCACAATTGTGGCTGTTTGGTTAAGTCAGGTACAGCGATAAGGCGCAACCTTGCTTACGTCATATGTGCGGCTGAGTGTGAAACTTGAATCATTCACATGCCTCACGATGTCAAACCAACCCACCAAGTTTCATTCTGAGTTGATTCCTTTTGGGAGCCACTATTTGCACAACTATTCTTCTGATGATGCGCGTATATATAAACAACATTTAAAAAAACCCGTAATTCAGAAATATGAATATATTCTCAGGGCCCCCCCGCCACTGCCCTGGGGCTAACTACACTTGCATTAGCTTAGCCCAGTGGGGTACAGCTCAAAACACTACAGAACTGGCTTGATCTTGACTTCCTGTCAATCCAACACCAGTCATTAGATCTGGGCCTGGGCTAAGCTAATGCAACTCAGGGGTGGTGCCATCCACCACCATACAGGATTTGTAGGTCATTAGTTAAACTAGCTAGCAACAAAAGCTGGATAGTAATAGTTAGCTTAGCTAATGTTGGGACTCTCCAACACCCACAGAATGGGCTTTCATTTCAGCTTTCCTGCATGCTGGTTTCGCTGGTGACCAGTACATTAACTTCCATTGCTGCTGACCAAGATACCAGCATCCAAGGCACAATGCATGCTGGTTTCGCTGGTGACCAGTATATTAACTTCCATTGCTGCTGACCAGCATACCAGCATCCAAAGCATGACACATGCTGGTGGCCAGCCATGTTTGTTCTAGCATTGTTCCTGTTCATTTACTCGACATTAGTCGGTATCCTTTAAACTTGCACCACTGTAAGCTTTTGTTAGTAAGAACTGAACCTGTTCTGTGGTGAGCATAGCTGGTAGTATGTTGGCCATTTAACATCTAGGCAACGTTGCACCAATACCAGTTGAGCAGGGCCGGGTCTCAAAGTCACAGGTTCAGGTCAATGGCTTCAGATTTAGCACTACCAGTCGACCTGGGTTGGGCTTTAAAGTGGTAGGATTCAAAGTAACAGCAACAGTCAGGCCGGACAGGGTCTCAAAGTCGGAGTTTCGAGCCTGGTTTGGGATTCAAATTTTAGAAGTAATATTCGGCCCAGGCCAGGTCACAAGATTTAAGGTACGTGTCGGGTTCACATTTCGACTACAGGCCGTGCGTAAGTCTAAAATGTATGGTGAATCCATGTATGTGTGTGGGTGTATGAGGATATATCCAAGCATGGGTACTTACCTGTATCAAAGGGTGAGTAAACACATGCCGTCTCATGCCGGGTGAATGAAAGACAGACTCCGCAGGATTCTCCTGAAAGATGAAGAAAGTTTTAAACACACACATACACACACACAAACTTACTCATCCCCTCTTGCATGCATGTGAGTCTACTCTGCTGAAAAACTGGAGACCAGCATGGAATTCATGCCTGTTAGTGCTGGTTGACCAGCAAAAACGTGCTCAAAACACAACAAATGACCAGCATCATGGATCAAGTTTTTCAGCAGGGTAAATATCTACTTTCACTGCTTACTTTATTAGAAACATTTTGTACTTTCAGTCATTGACCACTTAACAGTTTGTACAGTGTGGCGTGCACCAGAAACCACAGTCATTCAGTACAAATGATTCCATAATCATTATATGTCAGTTTATAATCATTTTCAGCAGAAAAGACAACACAACACAAGGAAAAAGGAAACACAGAAGCCTGAACAACTAATCATAATACCAATTCTTTCATTGTTGGGTGTGTCCACTCTTTACATGACCCTTGGATTGAAGCTGAAAGCCTTCTGCAAGCAAGCTAGGAAGTTTGGCAACAAACATTAAATCTGACGTGTGCGACCTGGGTGTTTGGGTTTTCTCCCACCTGGATTATTGTGGAGTATTGTTCACTAGCCTACATAGAAAAATGGTCATGCATTTGCATAGTCAACCAGCTGCATCATTAACATAACTGTTCACAACTTTCAGGTGGTCTTAAGACAAACTGCAATGGTTTTTCTGGACAGCAGCATCAGCTTCCTTCGTGGTGTCCTTCACAAACACCCGTAAAACCCACACGTCCAATCACACCTTCTTAATTTAAAGACCTTTAGCCAGTTAACATTCTCATTGTCAAGACCCAATTAGATACTTTTTCTAGCCTGCACTGTGGATGTTGTTAGTCAACGTGCCCAGTAAAAGACTGTTTGTGTGTTATTAGTTTTGGTAGATTCCACAGGGTTCACTTAATTTTTCTCCCAACCGTGGACAAATTACAGCTTGAACAAAATGCGGCAGCTAGAGTCCAAACTTGAGCACGAAAGCAATATTACCCCTGTGTTAGCGACGCTTAATTGGCTCCCCGTTCGATACAGAATACATTTAGAGTGTATATAAAATACATGAAGAAAACATAAAGTTTCTTTATTTGTTTTTAAGGCCATTAGGGGGCAGCGTCTATGATCATCAAACACGGGATTACTCTCTGTTCCTGGAACAAAGCACAAAAGAAGTGGTGAGGGGCAGCGTTGGATGCACAGGCTCCTAAACTGTGGAATTCCCTCCCACAACACATATGACAAGCATCCTCAGTTAGCAGTTACATCTCTGGAATTTCTTCTCATTGAGAATGAATGGGATGGAAAAATGCACACCCATCTAGTGTACTTCAGCTCAACCGAGAGACACCGTTTTGGATCCACTATCTCAGGGCAGACACCCGAGCACAAATTCAATGTTAGTTTGAACCGCACTGGACTGTTTGTCTTTTTTTCCATCCCTCGTTCCTCCCATAGTGTCCCATTCATTTTCGGCCCCACCCAAACCCTATTGTTTCCCTTCCCACTACAGCCACCAAACTGCATGTGCTCACTCAGGGTACATCCCTAAACTCTAATCCACAGCCATACTGACCTGCATTTCTATATGTGTCGTTTATTCATCTCTCGTTCCTCCCATAGCAACCATAGTCTACCAACAAGCTGGACAACCATTCTGGATCCATCCTTCAGGAAGTGCACTTTCCTAGTTCTCACATATGTTTAGGTACTTTGTGCTGTACTGCAATGTATGAAACATGCCATATAAATAATAATTATTATTTTTAAACTAAATGCTTGTCTTTATTGTCCTTTCCTCAGCAACAGCCTCTTGACTGTCCAATCATTTTTAGCCTATCCACATCAATATATGAATACTGATCACCACGGACAATACTTACTGTCAGTTTTCCTGTACTTAGAAAGCAACTGAAAATGTGTTCACCGTAAAATGTGAAGTAAATACTTAAATATGTATTGCAAATACAAAATGTTATCAGAAGGCTTAGAAAAAAAAAAAACTATTTCATTTTGAGTTAGACTTTCTGTTTGAGTCTTTGCGTGTGCTGTCAATACATAAAGACGTATGATGTGGTCCAAAAACTCCCCCCAAAATGTAGCCTGATGCCCCAATATTGACTTTACATGTCTACAGATATGACTCATGATGCTTCTACAGCCATTAGTGAAAGAATGGGTCACTCTCAGGAGCTCAGTCAATTCCAGCGTGGTACCGTGATAGGATGCCACCTGTGCAACAAGTCCAGTCGTGAAATTTCCTCCCTACTAAATATTCCACACTCAACTGTCAGTGGGATTATAAAGTGGAAGCGATTGGGAACGACAGCAACTCAGTCATAAAGTAGTAGGCCACGTAAAACGACAGAGCGGGGTCAGCGGATGCTGAGGCGCATAGTGTGCAGAGGTTGCCAACTTTCTGCAGAGACAATCGCTACAGACCTCCAAACTTCATGTGGCCTTCAGATCAGCTCAGTGTGCAGAGAGCTTCATGGAATGGGTT
This sequence comes from Semaprochilodus insignis, assembly GCA_034552555.1. Taxonomy (NCBI): domain Eukaryota; kingdom Metazoa; phylum Chordata; class Actinopteri; order Characiformes; family Prochilodontidae; genus Semaprochilodus; species Semaprochilodus insignis. Next base: position 5,107,304 of record CM067500.1, on the reverse strand, counting down.
TCCCTGGCCAAGCAGCTGCATCCAAGCCTTACATCACTAAGCGCAATGCAAATAGTCAAATGCAGTGGTGTAAAGCGCCACCACTGGACTCTAGAGCAGTGGAGACGTGTTCTCTGGAGTGACAAATCATGCTTCTCCGTCTGGCAATCCGATGGACCAGTCTAGGTTGGCGTTGCCAGGAGAACAGTACTTGTCTGACTGCATTGTGCCAAGTGTAAAGTTTGGTGGAGGGGGGATTATGGTCTGGGGTTGTTTTTCAGCCCCTTAGTTCCAGCGAAAGGAGCTTCAGCATACCAAGAGATTTTGGACAATTGCTCCCAACTTTGTGGGAACAGTTTGGGGATGGCCCCTTCCTGTTCCAACGTGACTGCGCACCAGTGCACAAAGCAAGGTCCATAAAGACATGGATGAGCGAGTTTGGTGTGGAAGAACTTGACTGAACTTGAGTCCTGACCTCAACCCGATAGAACACCTTTGGGATGAATTAGAGGGGAGACTGCAAGCCAGGCCTTCTCGTCCAACATCAGTGTCTGACAAATGTGCTTCTGGAAGAATGGTCAGAAATTCCCATAGACACATTCCTAAGCCTTGTGGAAAGCCTTCCCAGAAGAGTTGAAGCTGTTATAGCTGCAAAGGGTGGGCCGACATCATATTAAACCCTATGGATTAAGAATGGGTGGTCACTCAGGTTCATATGCGTGTGAAAGCAGACGAGCCAATACTTTTGGCAATATAGTGTACCTTTAATAACAGTATCAGTTCTTCTGATTTCATCTTCCATCTTATTTATTTCGCATTCCACCAACTGCTGCCTCTGCAGTTCATCAGGACAGCCTGACTTGTCCAGCTAAATAAAAAAGCCGTCCACAGAAGCGCTCTGCTATTAGACTAATGCCAGGCTGAATCCGTGGAGGAAAACGGAATGAAGCCTCGGGAGATTCAGGCTGGCGTTTTAGCAGACAAGAGTACTTAAGTGTTCTGAGGGTATTTCACATAGCAGGATTTCTCACTGAACTGGATAACATGAACTGAAGATCAAGACTATCCGTACACGGCGATGCTCTTTCACTTAAGCGCACTTCAGTCATTTATTCGGTCACTTGAGAGCTGTTTTATTGTGGGTAACTGTGCTACTTACAAAACCAGTCTGCAAAGCATCTTACAGTTAGACCTTCAAGCCAAATACACCAAACAGACAAGCAGAGGGATATCTTCCTTCACCTTAATCCGTTCATACACTCATCATCAAAAGAATAGCTGCACCCAGAAGGAGGTGTGGGACTGCAGTGCTATTGGGAAGGAAGATAAAGGTGACCAGGAACAATAAATGATGATACATTTAGACTGATATGGGCAATATTTATTGACCTACACATACAGAAGTAGTGTCTCTCAGTACAGTTAGCTAATTAGTTTCAGTAACGTTAGCTAATGCACCATGCCAGACGTCTCAGTATAGACCCCCAAACCCAAATTCAGTCTTGATTCAACCCCTATAGAGTCCTATTCAGTTTAGGCCCCACCCAAACTCTACTCTTTCCATTACCCTACAGCCACCAAACCGCCACCACTCAGGGCAGGAGCCCAATCTATAACTCACAGCCATACTGACCAACACTCCTCTGTGTGTTATTTATTCATCCCTCGTTCCTTCCCTACGAACCACAGCCTAGCAGGAAGTGGGAACCATTTAGCATTTAAACATTCCGTGTTTCCTTCAGGAAATATACTTGCATAGTTTACATTATGCACAGCATTCCAACCTGTTTGGAAATGGGGTTGTGTTTATATCATAACAACACAAGTTTCAACTCATTTGTAGGCAGTGGTAAACGTTAAGTTTACCTATCTAAGCTAAGTTTACCTAGCTAAGTTTTTATCTGTCTAGAATGATGAACAGAGCCGTAGACAATTCCAAAATGACGGAGAGTGCTGTGTAGTACTGGGAAGGAATTTGGAATCAAACTAATATCCATAATGCTTTTGATTTGAAAGTGTCAAGGCGGATAACCAGTCAGTAAACTGCTTTAAATAGGCAATGACAATATGAATCATATGAATCAAACAAGCTTTGGGTGTCAGATGTATAAGCCCAATTTCAAAAAAGTTGAAATGGCAAAATGTCTCACTTTAAACATCAGATATGTGTTCAACGTTCTATTGTGACTAAAATACGGGTCTATGAGATTTGCAAATCATTGCATTCTGTTTTTATTCATATTCGTTTACATTTTACACGGCGCCCTAATTTTTTTGCAATTGGGGTATAATATTTCGAACTGTTATCAATTATGAATATAACAATTTGAAAGAACAATTATAAAAATGACCGATCGCTCATAATCCTTTGACAGCTGGTCTGAAGTTATCCCATCTATTCATTAAATTCAACTTCAACAAGATGAAATATGCTCATTACTAAAACATAGCAGCTTGTAACAGTTATGAGCTGAATGTCGGCCGCCTGAGACAATTAGACTGTAATTGAAATGGATGAATTGAAATAAAGGAAATAATAAAGCCGGAAATAGAGATATTTGTCCAGACCTGAATGAGGCAACCTATACAAGGCAGGGAAGATTCATGTTAACATCCTGACGTACTCTAAGTATGACCGACTCTGTTCGTAATCCACAGCGCTGTGTCTGGATTTGCATGTTTGTTTTTATCATATCTAAGCCTGGATTGTATCATCGCTGTTATCCTGGCTGTTGTACAGCTTAATCTCAGGAGGTTTGGATGGAAATGGACAGAAAGGACAAGCTCCGGGTATTGTGACAATGACTGATGCTGGTCACTTCTGGGTATTCCTAATTCCTGTGTGTGTGTGTGTGTGTGTGTGTGTGTGTGTGTGTGTCTGACCAAGCAGAACGAGTGGTTTATTGGAATGAGGAGGATTTACAATTGGTGCGGATGCTGGGTTTATGGGAGGGGATTTTGGGAGGATGTAATTACCGTGGACAGCCACTAGTGTGTGCTGTTAGGTCTTTTGCATACATTTGGGTGTTACTGTATGTAGTGAGAGGAAACATGCAGTGTATTCAGAAGACACTTGATTCTGAAATACAATATAATCAAATACATAACAAAGTGCATATATTCACTTCACACTAGCAGACCTGATGTCTTACGACTCAGTGCTTGCAAACAGGAAGCATAAACAAAGGTATTAAAAAGAACAATTTGTAGGGGTAAACAGTATTCAGGGGAAAAAAAGGATTCAGGCGCCACAAATGAGCAACATTCCTACTACTACTATTAGTACTAAGAGCCCATGTGTGTGGCATATGTGCCACAAGCCCTTAAAAGCTCTGCAAAGTTTCTTATACAGCTTACTGAACCTATAGACCCATACTGAACATCCTGGATGCAGTCCCAGATAAAAATAAAGAACACTGTAATGTACTAGAAATTTACTTTAAAACCAGCAAGTACATTTCAAGCACATTATTTTCTGTGTGCTAAATACAAGTTCAAAATGTATATATTACAAGTTTAATAATTACAAGTACATTTTACCTCAGTGGCACTTTAGTGTACTTAATAGAAGTACACTAAGTAAGAACTATATATATATATATATATATATATATATATACACACATTTTATTGTACTTAAATTGTACTTTAATGTACCTGAGTATCTCTAAATGAATTTAAGAGGTGTCTCAAAATAGTACAGTTAAGTACAGTTAGTTCTATTTAAGTATATATTTAATAGCACTAATGATTATATTTAGTATACTAAGTACATAGTATATGAAAATAGCACACTGTCAGTACATTCATTATAAGTTCAAGGAAGTATACTAAGTACACTTAAATGAAGTAGACTTCAGCATACTTTTTTTCCTTCTGGGCTCACGACAGTTTGTGAATTGGTGAACTTGTGACCTCATATTGGTGAAAGGCAATGCACTTGGTTAGTGCAGGGGACAAAACCAGCTCATTTTAAAAGCTTGTTTTTGTATTTAAAAAGCCTGTTCCAACCCATTTCACAGTTCTAATGTATTTGATCACATGTTCTATACTAAATGTCACCAGGGTCTGACCCCATTTCAAGAACAACATGATAACATACAAGTCACAAAATGGTCATTGAGACATATGTAACCAGTATTTTGGCCTAAATGTAATTACCGAATACGGCATGTGACCTCTTTGTCACAATAAGACTGATCTTTCATGATCTTAAGACTGCTCCCTCATCACTGCCCTTTAAGGGGAAATGGGTCTGAGCTCTTTGCAGTGGACTGGTGGCCTGTCTAAGGACTGGTTTACTGCCTTCTGCCCATTGAGCACTGGGATAGGCTCCTGCAACCCCCACGAACGAGAAGCGTAAAGTGGTTTAGAGGAAGAGTGAGTGAGTGAGTGAGTGAGGGTTAAGATGGGTATGGTAAGAAGTAGTTAGGTTTTTGCAGCATTGTGATTCAATCGTGGACCAATGCTCTCAGCTAGTGATCACCAACATACATACTGTATATATACATAGATATATACACAAGTGCTTATATATGTATATATACATATATACATACTTAGATATATACAAGTGCTATATAAGGGCTTTATTTGTAAATCACTTAAATGAGTGAGCACTAGTAGATGTGTATGTTGAAATACTTTGTTTTTGCACTTATACTCACCACAACCTTTGTTCTCTCTAGGTATGACCGCTATGTTGGGTTGCCAGGTAGTGCACTTATGCTATATATGCCTGTGTATTATTCTCTCTAGGTAGCAGCACTACTAGCTCAGGGCGAGTTTTAGACTCTAACCTTCTTATACTAGCTGGGAAACATTATCCGAATAAACACTAAGCACGGTTTAAGTCGCTCTGGATAAGAGCATCTGCTAAATGCCATAAATGTAAATATAAATGTAAATAGATGCGATGTAGGGTTCAGCCAGGCGCGTCAATGGTGCTGCTGTTTTGGGGTGGTCAGCATTGCCGCCCAACAGCTTTCAGGACCATGATAAAAGTTTAAGAAAGGTAACGTCCTAAATTACACAATGTCTCAGAAAGTCTGATAGGATGATATAAAACTTGATCGGGTCAAAAAATGGGAGGCATAGTGACGCAGTGGGTAGCGCTGGTGCATCACAGCACAAAAGGTCTGGGTTTGATTCCTGGGCTGGGCCTCTGGGGTCCTTTTTGTGTGGAGTTCAGATGTTTTCCCTGTGTTCGTGTGGGTTTCCTCCCACAGTCCAAAGACACGCAGTCTTGAAATGGAGATGCTAGGTCGCCCTCTAGGTGTGAGTGAATGTGCATGACTGTCTGTGTCTGCCCTGTGATAGACTGGTGGCCTGTCCAAGGTGTTTCCTGGCTTCCCACTTTGAGAGCTGGGATAGGCTCCAGCATACCCCATGGCCCAATAGAATTAAGCGGTTTAGAAGATGAGCAAGTGAGCATTGTAGGAATGGCATTCCTTAATCTGTGTAGATATTCACGATAGATTAGCACCTTCTGACATGAAGCTGTGGTCAGCTTGGTATTTACCAGTTTCTCGTTTGAATTGTCCCATTCCACCTTAAATGGTGCCGCCTCAGGTGCTAGACTGTAACAACTGCACTATGCAAGGTGGAACAGGAACATTCTAACAAGAAGCTGGCAACTAGGAAGTCAACCTCAGTCTATTCTTAAGGGATTCAGCACATGTATGGATTCACTGATGTACATGCCAAACTCTTATTAGTTATTAATATGGTGCAGAATCCAGTCTTGAGTTGTTGTGGCTGTTTGTTTGGAGTCATCTCCCACTACTTCACTCCATCATCAATGCTTTCCTCCCAAATTCCAGATCAGATATTGTATTTTAGATCTGTTTATTTAGAAAATCACTAATGACGCCTCCAGAAGCCTGTTTTTTGAACCATGCACGCTGTGCATTTCACCCCAGCCACCGCTCGCCAGTCTTTCTGTAGGTCACTCGAGGTCATCTTACAGTGGTTAAGTGACATTCGAATGAGGTGGCACTCATCACAGTCAGTAGAGAGTGGTTTTGGCCCTCTGCCAGTCTGTAGCTGTGTCGTCCTGTGTGTTTGCTGCTTGACCTTGTTCTTATGAACCGGACTCTCACTGTATCTGCCAGTAAAGCTAGAACCGAACCTTCTGTTCCTCGCTAAGAACTTGCTGTACATGTGGAGATGCTGATTTAAGAAGAAACTGGAGTGGTCTCTTATTTATTTCCAGAGCTGTATAACCCTTCTTTCTCCTGAGTTCTGAAGGCTGGCTGTCCAGCACAGCTGGCAGGTTGCTCTACTCAAGCATACTTACTGAAACCTGGCAATTACCAGATAAATGTAATGAGGTGTGTTTGATTAGGTTAATCACCAAACTCTGCCAGACACCGGCGCTCCTGGCAATTCAGCATCTCCAATTTGCCCGACTGCATGTACTTGGACTATGGGAGGAAACTCACGCAGACATGGAGAGAACATGCAAACTCCGGAGTCACCAGCCAGGAATTGATTCCAGGCCCTTCTTGCTGTGAGACATCAGTACTACCACAACCAAAACTCCTCCCCATACAGTATGTCATTGGCATGTGATCCATGTCTGGGAGTAAGACGATCATGGAGGACACACATGGCTGGAGACCAGACGAAACGAAACAAACTACAGACTATAGAAGCTAAACGAATAAACTGTCCCCCAATAAAATAATCCGTCCCACACAGGAATCGGATTTCAGAACAACTAATTGGACACATATCAGACTATCAAGTTTATATGCATGTGGCTAAAATCTTATCACGAGACAATCCAGATACTAGTCACATGACACGCCCAGGTGTAAACAGGGTCTTAAGGCCTGTAGTTCTTTCCAATCAAGCGCTGCTCAATAACATTTTCCTAGACAATTTGAAGAAGCTTCTTCACCCTGAACATGATTTCCTAATCATGGCTAACTACTGGTCTTTTAAAATGACACCATGTGCAATTTACATGCACAACCCCAAATCAGAAAAAACTTGGCATGGTATGGAAAATAGACGTTTATGTTGAAAAATATTGCATTGCAGACAGTATGAACACAAAACATATCGTGGTTTGCCTGGTCAGTTTCATTTCAGTCGTAAATATACATCCATTTCTGCCATACACGCCTGTAGTACTCTCCAAAAAAGGTGGGATGGGAAACTTAGTCCTGGCAATGAAGTAAAATAACTACATTTCTGATTTGTAACAGGAGACTGATTTAGTACAAAAACAGTATCCAGAAAAAGGCCCATTCCTTTAGGAGCAAAAAAGGAGGAATACTGCATATTTCACTCTCCATGGCACATAACCTCCAAGGAATCTGGAGGAATTGCACTGCATCAAGACCCATCATTCCAATATAAGTGAAATAACCACATGGGCCCTGGATTACTTTAGAAACCTTTGTCAAGCAGTACAACAGGTAGTTACATCCACAAATGCCATTTTAAACTTTACTGTGCCAAAACGAAGCCTAATGTGTCGGGAAGCGGCGCCGATTTCTCTGGGCTTGGAGGCGTCCGGGTTGGACCACCACACAGTGGAAACCTTTTGGAGGAAATGGATGAAATGTCTGTCTACATTACAAAGGCATGGCTGGGGAAGCATAGGGTACAAGTGCTTGACTGGCCTGTCTGCAGTCCCAGCCTGTTCCCAATAGAGAACGTATGGTGCATTTTAACATGCAAAATGCGACACCGAAGACCCTGCAGGAAGCGAGGCACAAAGTTCCACCTGAAAGGCTTCATCATTTGGTGTCCTCAGTCTTTCAACATCTTTTAAATGCTATGAAAATGAAGGGTGACGTTACAAAGGGGTGAAGGCTTTACTAGCCCAATTTTGTTAAAAAATATTTTGGAAGATTCAAAATTAAAATGTGTGTTAATTAAAAAATAATAATAATAATAATTGAGGTAAAACATCACGCTGTAACGAACTTCGGTGGTTGGGTGAAGGCTCCCGGGGGAGAGAGATGCAACACGTGGTTAGCTACTTGCCCCGACCTCCGTAGAGAAATCCACGCGAGAGACAGCCATTGCGGTGTACTAGAGACCATTTATTGGGCAGGGGAGCACCCACACCTCGTTCATCACAATCCCGGATAACAGAAGTGCAGCAGAACATACAGGCTACAACCTGGAGCAACCATCCCGCGTGTATAACCGTTAAACTGTTAACGTTTCTTCTCTCCCTCGCTCTCACTGTACAGCGAGCATGCGCTCAATACAAGCACTTAAAGCTACCGTTACAATGTAATGTACTGCTGTATTGTTTTTTAATGTAATACAGGTCAAAATAATATACAGTTATACTGCTGTTTCAATTTTAACTTAATATCCCATCCCAACGTTTTATTTGGGTTTCTTTATAGATTTTGTAAAAAGGAATAAAAAATAAATCATTTTTAAAAGACTACATGTGTGTAAATGTGAAGTGGATATATGCACTGGAACTATTGAATCCTATAGAATGACTCACTAAGTCTCTACAGACTCATCAATTCCGACCTGACTATGGGGAACGCTAAGCAGCTTTTCACGTGTTTCACTTTCAAGGTGCTACTGACTCACCGTCACGATGTCTCATGCCGGCAAAACCAGAGAAATTCACACAAGCCCACTCATATATAAAGTTACAGATGGCTAGGGCTCGGTCTGTCTGCATATGTTATAGAGGAATACTTCAAGTCTTTTCTACCTGCTACATGTACAGTGCAATGTCAACTACCTCTAACAACAACGTCAGTACATGTTCCTGTATGCCCCGTATCCCCTACCTACCACAAAACACTAATATATCAAAATGTGCTTAAAAGCACATATGCAGCTGCTTCAGCTTACATGTACACTCATCATCAGTAGGAATCAACCGCCAGGAATGAAAGTTGGTGGGTAGGTGTGACATCATGAGACATGTGAATCATTCACGTTTCAAGCTCAGACATGCACGTGAGAGTTCAAAGCAGTTTGAGCAGAGTTGGAGAGGAGTCGTATCATAGGGCTGTGGGAAGCGGGAGGGTCTTACCAACGTACTGCACACCATACCATAAGCAGATACTACCATAGTACACTGTTGGCGGCAGTGGATAGAAGACAACACGCACCAGCGACATGAAGGATCTGGGAGACCTACACAGACCACGGAGAGAGAGAACCAACAAACTGTCCGACGTGTGGAGTGACCCAAGAACTACGACTGCAGACATTCAGTGAGCAGTGATGCCCTCCATAAGTCATCCAGGTTAGTGCCAGCACCACTGGCAGACGGCTGCACTACTCAGAACTAGGTACACCCAGACCCTTACGATGACTGCCCTTAACACCACGTCTTCAACGATGCCGTGCCAGTCATGGAGTGACTCAGAATGGCAGTGGCTCATCTTCAGTGACAAATCCCGCTTTTGTCACATCCGCTTTTGTTGTCACACGTCCAGAAGGCCTGGTGTCACTCCACCTCCACCCCTACCACAACATCTGCAGGAACTGTGTGGGAATATCCAAGCTGCATGGGATGGATTATCACAGGACACCATTAGGAACCTCTACAACTCCATGCTGAGACGTCTGACATGTTGAGTTAGCAAACACGGCGGCCCAACACCATACTGAGAGACACTACTTCTGTGTGTGCAGCTCAATAAATATTGCCCATATCGGTCTAAATTTATCATCATTTATTGTTCCTGGTAACCTTTATCTTCCTTCCCAATAGCACTGCAATCCCACACTTCCTTCTGGGTGCAGTTTTTTGATGATGAGTATATGTATGTCTATTATGAGATACAGTACAATCATTTAGTCAATTATAGGAGCACCTGCCTATAGTGTTTTGAGCACTTTGAAAGAGGGGCTGGTATAAATAGGCTAGTGAGCTACGCCCTCCCTCTCCTTGAAATAAAGAGAGCCTCAAAATAAGGTTGAACTTTTGGCATCCATATCACTTTCTTTGCTCTCAAATGACTAGAACCTGATTATTTTTGGACGACTGTGTTCCCAAGAACAACAGCACCACCAAAAGGCTGTAAGAAAAATGTGTTGTCTAAGATGGGGCTGATTTACAAGTGGCCCAAGCTGTAAATAGATTCACTTAGCCGATCTGTGATTCTGTGTCAGTGCTAGCTGGAGCAGATCAGGTCCGGTTCTAGAAGCTGATAGGCTTAGACATGCTCAAAGACACTGCTGCACGCATGAAAGTCAACTTTTTTCATTTACCATGGCGCTCAGAGCCAGTTGCAGTCAAATTGTGAAGATGCCATAGAAATATTTGAGTTCATAGCTTCATAGGAGCCCCTGTACTTCCACCTCATTTCTCAACTTCTACTAGCAGTAGTACTACGTGCTCATCGAACGTTTCCTCTAAAATGGAGTGCATTAATAGTGAGTTTGTCCATCCTTTGCTGCAGTAAAAGCCTCTTCTCTTACTTTACAATAGATGTTGGAGCATTGCTTTGAGGATTTGATTGCATTCAGCCATTAGCGAGACCAGGTACTGATGTTGGATGACTAGCTCTGGACCACAAGTGCCACTCCAGTGCATCCCTATGTTGTATAAGCTGCGTGCGCGCAATTGAAAACCTGGGTGCACCTTAAAGTAGCTGAGTTCACTAATCAGAAGGTTGCTTTTGGACATGTTGGAGTGTTGCTGAGAACTGCCTGGACTTGGTCCTCATATTCTGATGAGTACACAGGACTGACCAATCTCAGTCCAACAGTCCCAGCCTATGACACCACTTAAGCAGAACCAAAGACAACAGTGAGGAGAAATGAGTGAAATGGGTTCTACGTACATCAAGGGGATGACTATGCCCACCATGTCTACTCCGTAAAACGTTATCCAGCTTTTATATGCCAATGTCTTACAGAAGGCAAGCTTCTCATTCACTTTGCTGCTGGAAGTCCATACAGGGAACGCTGTCGTGACAATATTGAACAGACAGACAGATGGATGGACAAATGAATGAACTGATGAGCTAAAAATGAGATAGCTATGCCTTCTAGGCTAGCTTTTGCTTATTGCTAGTGTGCCGGAAGGGCTTTTCTCCCAAAGTAATCAGGGACTGGTACATACAAGCATTCGCAAGTCAGGCTGGGATCTCTTTGCACATGTTTTGTTCTGGAAAACAAAGGGAATTTTTGAATCTCATCTTTCACTGGTGTGACGACTGCAGGCTGTACACAGCTGAACTGCAGCATAGAAAACTCTGTCTGCTCTGAGAATGTACAGCTTACTCTTGGCATAGTACATACATTTACATTTACACTGCATAAAGTTATAAAGGAGCTTCCCCAATAATGCTTCCTCTACTATGTCTGTGTTATTACATAACTCAGTGAATGACTATATAAACGTACAAACAGTTCTAATTCNGATTCCCGGGTCTGGGTAACTATGCTGTGCTACACCAATAAGAGTCCTTGGGCAAGACTCCTAACACTACATTGGCCTACCTGTAATATGAATGATCTTGTAAGTCGCTCTGGATAAGAGCGTCAGCTAAATGCCGCAAATGTAAATGAGTTAGCCCGATGGCTAATTTCATTGGGACCAGCATGTGAGCTATTGACGGGTGTTATATTTTTAAGCCTTCCAACCCAATTTAATTACCTTGGAAGTTCATTCTGAGTTTGTAAGTATGTGTTATGTGTTCTAGTGGTTTTGGTCGTAAAACATAATGGATGGGAATGGGATAATGATAATGGGAATAATGGGAACGAGAATAATGCTTTTTTGTTTACTGTTTTTTTTTTGTTGTTGTTGTCAAAGAGAATATGTGCAACAAAATAAAGAGTGGAGGATGCACATGTCCATATAGCGAAGCATATGCCCATATCCCTTTCTTCACATGCGGATGAGAGTAAAGCATGGAATGGAACTACCTACTATAAACCGAACTGTAGCGATAAGCACAGGTTATAAGCTCACCGGACCTGTGACTGAAACGTACCTAATAGCATGTAATACCTCCACAAGCATAAACATCAGCTGTGATTGGATTTGGCATGGACTGGACAAGTTCCTGGATGTAGGCCACATCAATGTTCAGCCACTCTTGCACCAAAGAATTGCGCAGTTGGGCCAAATTTGGTGGATACCATCCCTGGCACAGTTCTGAGGAGAGTTTCCTGTAGACTGGGATTTTAGCCACTGCTGGTAGACCCGTATGACCGTACGCTTCCATACACCTGCAGATTCAGCTACTTCCTTCACACTATGGTCTTTGGCACGCTCAAATGCAGTCACTCCTTTTAGCCAATCATTAACCATTTTCCATACATGGAACAAGACATTCACTGCACTGTAGCCCCTCTTCTCGATTTATGGATCCTGTCACTCACACCCCACAGGTATTTATAGCCCGTTCATTCTTGTGCAGCGCCATCTGCAGGAGTCTGAAGTTACTACAGCCTTAAACACACAAGGTGACTAATTTTTTGACTCGTTTAATGTGTGGACAAAATGAGTTTCGAGGCACTCGGAGGACTATTTACTTGTGTCCTCCATGGTTCAAACCGAGCCGCTACGGCCTATTTCAAGGGTACTGTTCAGAACATTAAAGCATGCCATATATGTCATAAAGAATTCCAGATTTCATGATAATGCTTATGACACGGTGCATTCACTTATGATAGACATTTTGATCTGAAACACTTGAGAATGTTTTGAAGTGCTTTCTGGAGTGAAGGCAGCGCATAAATCGAGTAGCCATTGGCAGTCAGATTTTGCATCCCATACCAATCAGTGCTTAACATTCCAGACATCCCCAGCTCCCTATGGAAAACCAATTCCGTCCATATAGTACTTGAGACATTAAAACAAGATTTTAGCCTGCGGGGCTCATGTAGAATAACAACAATAATAACAGTGCTCTGCAGAAGAGCTCTGCTCTCAGCTCGGCTGTTGACATGTTCAGGGCTTTGAGTTTGCCAGATTGTAATTACAGCATAGCGGAGACGTTCAGATGTGCACTCATCTCACCAATACGCTACTTCTGACACGACTTGAAGGCAGCATATGATCAGCTGTCACTGGTACTACGTACAAGGGAAGTAGGTATGTGCGTTCTGACTCATTTTGATATTGAGTGTCTATGAGAGGTAACAGATATCCGGTTAACCATGGAGAGGGAAAAATAAAACAGATTTCAGCTGCCAAAAACTGGCATCCCGCATACGAAACTAACATGTTTCGTTATTCAAAGTCGACATGGACATCAGAGTGTATGGCACAACTTTGGATACTGTGTGCCCATATTAGCATGCTTAACACACCTAATCTTATAAGCTTTCAACATTTATGTGTGAGCAGGAGTTAGCCCGATGGCTAATTTCATTGGGACCAGTGCTGTAGTTGGGGTCTACAGCACATGAACTATTGATGGGTGTTATTTTTTTAAGCCTTCCAACCCAATATAATTGCCTTCAAGTCCTCCTTGGAAGTTCTTTCTGAGTTCGTAAGTAGGTGTTATGTGTTCTAGTGGTTTTGGTCGTGACCATAATGGATAGGAATGGGAATAATTTTCGTTTACTTTTAGTTTTTTTGTTGTTACCAAAGAGAGTGTGTGCAACAAAATAAAGAGTGGAGGATGCACATGTAGCGTAGCGTATGCTCACTGGCAGATGAGAGTAAAGTATGGAATGGAACTACCTAATATAAACCGAACTGTAGCAATAAGCACAGGTTATAAGCTCACTGAGGAAAAAAAATTAGTCACCTGTGACTGAAATGTGTCTAATAACATGTAATACCTCCACAAGCATAAACATCAGCTGTGATTGGATTTGGCATGGACTGGACAAGTTCCTGGATGTAGGCGACGTCAATGTTCAGCCACTCTGGCACTGAGACAAAAATAGCCGAGGGAATTCAGTAGGTTTCCGTCGCAGACGCTTCACATAACAGCGATGAGCTACTGAGCTAAACCTCAATGGTAACACTGGATACCGGCTGAAACTCGTGAAAACTCCTTCACGGGTGTCTCTTCAGTGGATGATCTGGCAATCTGTGACTTTCTTAGAAACTACAGAAGTCATATCGGATTCAAATCTGCGGGTTTCCATTCAATTCCAATCAGGAATGAATAAAATGCTAATGAAGCCGTGTTTCCTTACACTGCAGTTAAGAGAAGAAACTTTAGATAAGCGACTGCATTGAAACGAGTTTTTGATTTGCCATCATTTTGTTGTTTTGTGTTGTTTGCAGCCCAGACATGCCAGGCAGGATGAGCAGTGGTCCACCTAATGAAGGCTGGAATCTCCCTGCCACCCTGTTAATGTCCACCTTGCATCTGGGAACGTTAAAACACAACAGACAATTCCAGAAGCGGATTGTGCTAGGCTTTGGATCGAGCGTTGGATTAGACATTTAAGTATGTCAAAAGCAACCTTGGAAAGCTGGGCAGCATCAGTGCACAGCCTGTAGGGCCAATCGTTTCCAGTCCACCTAGGGGTGCAACAATGAATCAACTTAGTCCATTAAAATCAACGACTGAAAATTAGATGCCAACTTATTTAGCAGTCAATTAGTTGGTGACGCCGTCACACACGTGTTTCTGCGATTGTAGAATTTATAATCTGTTTAAAATTCAAATGTAGATAGATTTTTTAAAGGGAAAACTGATCTAGTTTTGTTCTGTTTTATTGCTGCTACTGTGCACATCCCTGGTTTTTGACAGGAAAGGGATACTGGGGTTTATCTTATGCATTAGCAGGAAAATTCATTAAAATTCATTAAAACAAGTTATTCATCTTTATTGTCTTCGTTGTTATATAGCCAATGCATACAAACAACCTCAAGCTACACCAAAAAGCTGATGGCTTATGATCGGATAATCGCTTGTTGCGGCCCTACCCTCCACCCAAGCCTACTGAATTGGTCCTGTGTTATAGACCTGGCCACTTTTTGGAGTGTAGGGTAGTGGGTGGGATGTTTGGCGCGAGTGTAGCAGCAGATCACTGTTGTGTATGTGCTGTATGCCAAGCACTAAGATCAGGCGGAATGGAATCATCATTTCCGTCTTCCTTTTTCTCATTTCTCAACTTTTCAAGCTCGTCCTACCGTAAAATACATTTTTGGACATCTGAGGTGTTCTTTTTTTCCATTCAGTGTCTTTTTGGAAAACCTGCTACGGATCTCGTCGCTTATCCATGCACATCCCTAAAGTTAACGTGTTGGTGTTTTGGCCAGTGCTAACTGACCGTGTGCAGACGCAGCAGATTTGAATTAAGCTGAAAAAGGCTGGTGAATTCCAGTGAATCCAATAAAATGGTAATTCCTGCTTTGTAGGATATTGTTTTTGCTCCGTAGGCTGCTGTTGCTAGCAGACATCCTCGTCCCATTCCATGCAGCCATCATGTGATATTCATTTTTTAATATGCCATTAATTTTTAATAGGACATCCTAGCTGCTTCTTTAAATTTCCTTCATGCAAATGATGCGTGTGCCTGTGTCTGGGATACTAGGGAACAGAAAACAGTCAGGATTCTGTATGTGTGTGTGGGGCTGTGTGTGTGTGTGTGTGTGTGTGTGCACACGCATGTGTGTGTGTGTGTGTGTGAGTAAGGTTTCATTGAATGGAGGGTTTTATTGATCTCAGTGGACACGAGTCCCCTCCAGCTTCGGCTTATTCTGCGAGATATATTAAAACATCTAAACAGAGCGAGAGCACTACCCAACCCTATTAGACAGGAGAGAGAGAGACAGAGAGAGACAGAGGGAGACAGAGAGATGGGGATAAAGAAAACATCACACTATCAATTTCTTCATATGAGAAAGGAATCTAATCTTTCAGGTCCGTTCAAAGGCAACATCCACAGATCCGACTCGTCTGTTCGGGTTTTTTGCGGAGATGAAACAAACAGATTGATTTATCACCTCTGCGTGCGTCGGGCTCTGCTTATCACCTTCCGCTTTCACACTCCGGAAAAGTTCCTGCTCCTTGTTAACGTTCTCCTTCACACAGTTAAAAAAAAAAAAAAGACACCATTATTCTCACTCACCTCTACGTTCTTCCGCAGAGTTGGTCTGAAAAGAGAAGAAGAGGAAAGAAAAGAGGAGGTTAGTTAGCGTCAAACCAAGTTAGCATGAAATCCTACAATGTCAGTGTTATACTACTGCTAATCGTACGGATCTGTACATGTATGTTCGTGTATATATATATATATACACTCCTCATCATTGTTTTGTGTTTTACTTAATGGCAACTATAGTAGTGGTAGTAGCAGTACACTCCTAAAAAAGATGGTTCTTTAAGGGTTCTTTTGTAACCGCAATGATTCTTTATAGCACTGTATAGTAGCACTGATAGCCCTTTTCCACCAACACGGTGCCGGTGTCCAAATTCTGGAACCGTTCCACGTTTTCATACTGCAAAAAACTGGTTTGCGGCCGTTCCAGCATTAACTCTCTGGTCTAGAACCGTGGAACCCGTGTTGGCAGCAGCAAAGGGGTGTGGCGCTGCACGATGAACTGCACTGAGTTGAACTCAGGAACTATCATACCCCACCCGTGATGTGCTCGTGGATGAGGGCATTCAACAGGAGGCGTCCTTCTCCTAATGAGCTAAAATGTGAAGCACTGAAAACATCTGCGGTTTAATTCGTACAGGAGAGCTGTGATGTGGGAAGCACTACAGATAGCTATGAAACTTAACATGCTGCCATATAACAGTACACCTTCATAACGGAAAGAGGAAACGAAACTATGAGTCGTCTTGGACGTATGACAATCTCTCTGGGCTGCAGACAGATGCTGAAAGAGTTGATTCTAGGCGGTAAGATATATACGCCCTCAGAGCAAGAAGTAAAGTCTGCACTTGAAGAACATGATCCGCCATGTTGGTTTTATGTGTTGTCCGCCGACTTCTGCTCACGGACTAAGGACCACCCATCTCCAGATACGTAATCGCTCGGCTCTCAAACCAGTGGAACAAAGGGCCGTTCTTGATGGGTTCAGTAGAGCCCGGGAACCAGCGCTAGCACGGTTACGAGCACTGGCACTGTGCTGGTGGTTCTATATAACACTCAAAGAACTTTTGGCATGCTATAATGATTCATTGCATTACATGTATGTATGTATATGTATGTGTATATGGTTATATGGTACATGTGTGGTACATATGGTTCTGTATAAGACCTGTTTGATAATGGTTCTATACAGTACCAAAATGGATTCTATTATTGGTACGATGTCAAGCTTGTAATACCAAGAGAACGCTTTTTGGTGATATATAAAAACAATTTTCAGAAATGTTGCACCCAGTTGCACCCAGAAGGAATCAAGCGACAGGAATGAAACTTGGTGGATAGGTTTGATATCATGAGACATGCAAATGATTCAAGTTTCACGCTCAGCCGTGGATGTGACGTGAGCCGTGGATGTGACGTAAGGTTGTTCTGTTGAGTTCGAAAGCAATTCGAGCAGTTGGAAAAGTGGGAGAGGGGTCGCATCTTAGGACTTGGGGAAGTGGAATGGTCTTATCAATGTATTGAGCCAATACTGGTCGTGCGGATATTACCATAACACACTGGTGGCGACAGCGGATAGAAGAAGGCACACACCAGCAACATGAAGGATCTGGGAGAACCGACAAATTGTCTGACATGAGTGACCCAACAGCCACGACTGTGGATATTCAGCGAGCAGTGATGCCCTCCATGAGTTATCCTGCCAGTAGGTGGCTGCATGATGCAGGACTACATGAATGCATTGTTACGACGACTGTCCCTAACACCACGTCAACGTCACCAAAAACTGCAGTGGTGTCATGGCAGTCTGTCATGTCTCAGAATGTCAGCAGGTCATCTTCAGTGACGAGTCCTGCTTTTGTCATGCCGAGACATCTGGCATGTTGGGTTAGCAAACATGGTGGCCTGACGCCATACTGAGAGACACTAGTTCTGTATGTGTAGTTCAATAAATATTGCCCATATCAGTCTAAATGTATCATCATTTATTGTTCCTGGTGACCTTTATCTTCCTTCACAATAGCACTGCACTCCCACACTTCCTTCTGGGTGCAACTATTCATACACACAAATTATTTTTGTCCACCAACTAGTCTCGCAGTTTTTGAGATATCAACTCTGGAATGTTCACACTCCGGAATGTTTGGTTTGATTAGGAATGGTGTGCTTGAATGCAGCTTTTTGAGCTCCCATCCCTCAATAAAAAGGAGCCAGCTGCTTCCTCCTCATTGTGCAGACATGCACATAGTCAGTACCCAGATCAACCCGAATATAAGTATTTCTGATGTCTTGGTCAAAATATGTTTTGGCACATTAGTGTGGCTTTTAGTCTGGGGTTTATGAGTCTCTCTTCATTCTAAGAAAGAGGAGTCTAGTCTTGCATGACTTATAATAACTGGCCCAGGGGGCCTTGCTGAGATGGTTGCTGAGTGGACAGACTTTGGCCAATGTCAGAAACCATTGATCAATTTAATTTGCACTCAAAATGTCCACTAAGTACAGACATACTCATAGTCCAAGTAATCCCACTTACGCAACTCATCAGTTCACAAAACCGCACGCCGGTTTCAATGTTGTAGTGCAAATAGTCTGCTTTTTTGACAGCTACACATCCTTTCATACCCACAGCTTTGTCTTCTCACAGTGGTAAGATGAACAGAAACAAATCTGAGGCAAGAGTGGAGCTTGATTTCCTCCTTCTGAAAGCTTTAAAGTTTATCTAATGTTGAGGAACTTGGTGGTCTACCAGGTCTTCCATGGATGCATGGAGTCTCATTTGTTCTTTATGAATGAATACGTAATGTCATCTTGAGACTTCGCTTGCCATGGCCTTCCCCACTTATTCACCTACAAGTGATCTTAGCGGTCTAGATAGCAAAAAAAAACAAAAAAACACATGCAGTCCGGATCCACAAACCACATTTGGAGGTGGTTTGAAATGCAGTTCCAATCAGATTTTTACAGATACGTCTCTGGTTGCTCTGGCCAAAAACCATGTACTGGAGTTAAAGTAGAGATACTGAAGGTAAAATATTTCTCCAGTAAACAAAGAAGTTTCTCCCTTTAGACCTCCACTTGAGTAAAGGTACTAAAGTATTTACCTTCAAATGTACTGAAGTATGGAGAGTAACAGGAGCATGATTTATTATGGCTCTAATGTCCTATTATCATTTCTGGAACAAGACTCTTAATCAGCTCACTGTGGGTGAAGAGACTCTAGTGTCTCTCGGTTCACCAACCTTTAATAGAAGGTCATTAATTAGTCTGACACTGATGTCTATTGAAATGATCATAAGCACAGAACACTGAAGGAGAACAGTTTCCATTAGCTAGAACCAAACTCTGTCCAACAGGTCAAAACAAGCTCAAAACAAAGAGACCGCTGTACCCTGATTCTTTCATTTGGACATGTTTTTTATGCTCACATAAGCCAAAAGGAAGGACCGATACACCAAAACACTACTTACAGCACACTAACACATTACACTTACTGAGTTACCGTACACCGAAGCACTGCTTACAGTACACTAACGCATTACACTTACCGAGTTACCGTACACCAACACACTACTTACAGTACACTAACACATTACACTTACCGAGTTACTGTACACCAACACACTACTTACAGTACACTAACACATTACACTTACCGAGTTACTGTACACCAACACACTACTTACAGTACACTAACACATTACACTTACCGAGTTACCGTACACCAACACACTACTTACAGCACACTAACGCATTACACTCACTGAGTTTTGTCAGTTTTTGTGAGTTTGACTTACATTCAAATTACATTAGGTTTATTGCCCTCCCCTGCAAAGTTGCCATGTCGGAGAGACAGCGACGGAATGGTTTTGTATGGTATTTATTTCATATGCCAAAAATCGGTTTTGGGCTGGAAATCTAAACAAGGTCAAAGTGTCTTTTGCATTGCTCGCAACATGGCGATGTCATATCCAGAGTGATGGAAGTGCAGGGATTCAAGAAGAGCAAGAAGACCAAGACTTCTTGGCAGAGTAACTGTTTGGATGATGCACGTCCTCACAAATAATTTTTTGGAAAGTCATACCAAAAAGACCTGATATCCGAAACCAATCTGATTCACCTGCAGTCTGAACACAGTCCCAGACTCATTTAATAATAATAATAATAATAATGTTTATTTATAGAGCACTTTCCATACCACTGGCAGCTCAAAGTGCTTACAGACAGGTGACATCAGGTATAGCACAAATTAGACGTTTATATGTGTTTTTAATGAGCCAAAGACACAAATCCAATATATAAATACCATTATAATGTCGTTTTAGCTAAGCGCTGAGTTAAAAAGATACAGTTTAATGTGAATCAAAGTGAGCACTGAGCTCGACTGTCTAGTAGAAGCTGGAATTGAGTTCCATGGTTTGGAAGCATAATAACTGAAGGAGGCCTCTCCACATGTTTTGTATTTTACAGACGGTATTTGCAGAAGGCCAGTATCTGCAGATCACGAGCTGGAACATAAACACAAAGTCATTCTGTGCTATAAGCTGGTGGTAGACTTTAAAGTCTATTCTAATAGATACAGGCAGCCAGTGCAGCTCTTTTAGAACAGGAGTGATATGAGCTCTCGTTTTTGTTGTTGTTAGGATCCGCACTGCTGCGTTTTGTACAAGTTGTAGGGATGGATTGTTTTCTCAGGAACCCCAGTAAGAGGACCATTACAGTGATCAATTCTGCTTGTAATAAACGGATAAACAAGCTTCTGTCATTGCAACATCTCTGTGTTTCCTAACCCGAGTTTCTGAGGCTGTTTCCTGTGTATTGTTGTCTCCTGGTGTTGTGTATATGCATCTGCCTCTTATTATGCCTGCCTGTGTTTTGACCCCTGCCTGCTGTGACTTTGAGTATTTGACTGCCCCAAATAAAGCTACTGCACACTTTCAGCTGACCCACATGCCTCCTACATTACAAATATTTACACTTATCTTCCTTTGACTTTCTGCTTCCTTATGCAAATACACTCATTAAAAAGAACCGTTGCACCCAGAAGGAAGTGTGGGACTGCAGTGCTGTTGGGAAGGAAGATAAAGGTTACCAAGAACCATAAATGATGATACATTGAGACTGATATGGGCAATATTTATTAAGCTACACATACAGAAGTAGTGTCTCTCAGTATGACGTCGGCCCACTAACGCAACATGCCAGACGTCTCAGCATGGAGTTGTAGAGGTTCCTAATGGTGTTCTGCAATAATCCATCCCATGCAGCTTGAATATTCTCACACAGTTCCTGCAGATTGTGTGGTAGGGGTGGAGGTGGAGTGACACCAGGCCTTCTGGACGTGTGGCACACGACAACAAACCATTCATCTTGGTGCTGACCACAGTGCCTCCACACACTGATTTGTTGGTCGTCTCCACCAAGACAAAAGTGGGACTGGTCACTGAAGATGACCCGCTGCCATTCTCACTCCATGACAGTCCGGAACGACACCATTGCAGTCATTAGCGATGTTGACGTGGTGTTAAGGGCAGTCGTCGTAATGGTCTGCGTGCATGTAGTCCTGCGTTGTGCAGCTATCTGCCAATGGAGCTGGCACTAACAGGATGACTCATGGAGGGCATCACTGCTCTCTGAATGTCTGCAATCGCAATTTGTCGCAATCGCAATTTGTCGGTTCTCTCTCTCCGTGGTCTGTGTAGGTCTCCCAGATCCTTCATATCACTGGTGCGTGTCTTCTTCTATCCACTGCTGCCAACAGTGTGCTATGGTAGTATCCACATGACTGGTACGATGCACAATACGTGGATAAGACCATGAGCCCTGGAGCCCTACGATGCAACCCCCACCCCAACTCCTCCAACTGCTCAAACTGCTTTCGAACTCTTCTGCGAGGCATGCTTCACTTGCCAAGGATGCTACCAACACAACAGCACAAGTCAGAATAGAAGGCATGCACAACAGGTTGACCTTAGTCAGTCAGATACAGTGATAAGGCCCATGTGCGGTCGAGCGTGAAACTTGAACCATTTGCATGTCTCATGATGTCAAACCTACCCACCAAGTTTCATTCCTGTTGGTTGATTCCTTCTGGGCGCAACTATTTGAATTATGAATTATCGGAAATATGGCACTTTGACTGGATATGAAATAAACTGGGTTTTGCACAGCCAGACGCACCACAAAGTTTCTTCTATAAAGTTACCATATCAGTGATTTCATAGATATTTTGAACTGACAATGCATCACTATGACAAACTGAGAAGGAAAAAAATACGTGCAAAGCCTTCTGAGATATATCACACCTGTGGTTCACAATCTAGCTGTTATGTGGTGTAAAGTACCGCCAATTACGTCAAACACAAGAATTACTAATGCATTACAAATACGTATACAGCGACTAAAGCCACAGACTCACGCTTTGCAGACAAGACAACAGTCCTTTAATTACCTATCACGAACCAAACACTTTTACCTGTCCAGCATCTTCATAGAAATCTTAAATGGGCTGTGTCCCAAAATGTCCCTTGATCACTTATCCCAACACTGGAAAACTAGAAGTACTATATGGACCATTCTACCCAATCAGTTCAAACTGCACTCCCACAGTAAAAACACTACATAAAACACTGAAGTAATGATGTTATGATCTACGTGAACCCAAATCTAATAAGCTAAACATATACAACATCAGCATGTATAGGGATAATATTTGTTATAGGACTGAGTGTGAAACCTCTTTATCCATATGCATGGTTTGGCAAGTGTGTGGCGAGCGCATGTTTGATACTCAGCAGATTTGCTTGACAGTTCAAAGGTCACGTCAAGTCAATATGCTGACCCTTAAATTCTCCTATGTGGGTGGATGTGTGCTTATATATGCCACCAGTGCAGGTCATGAATGTGACCCAACTATGTCCATCAAGGATACAGAGACAAGTCTTGAAGAGATCACACCATATATGCTGCATATTATCATATTATGCATGTACACACATGCACACACACACACACACACACACACACACACACGTGTATATATATATATACATATATATAGGAGCACTTGGTAGTACTACAATTACAGACTGATATGGTGGAGGTGATGTGTTAGTGGGGTGTTGTGCTGGTGTGAGTGGATCAGACACAGCAATGCTGCTGGAGTGTTTAAACACCTCAGTGTCACCGCAGGACTGAGAACTGTACACCAACCAAAACTATCCAGCCTACAGCATCCTGTGGGCAGCGTCCTGTGACCACTGATGAAGGACTACAGGATGACCAACACTGCACTGTGCAGCAGCAGATGAGCTATCGTCTCTGGCTTTACATCTACAAGGTGGACCAGCAAGGTAGGGGTGTCTAACAGAGTGGACAGTGAGTGGACACAGTGTTTAAACACTCCACTCACACCAGCACAACAAACACTAACACACCACCACCACGTCAGTGTCACTGCAGCGCTGAGAATGATCTACCACACTCATTGTACCTGCTCTGTGGTGGTCCTGCCTATTGAAGAACAGGGTAAAAGGAGTTTAACAAAGTACACAGAGAAACAGATGGACTACAGTTTGTAATAGCAGATCTACATAGTGCACCTGTATGGTGGACAGTGGGTGTAGATACTAAGTAACTTGGTGTAAGTAATAAAGTGTTCAAATCACTGAAAAAAAAAGTTGTCATGCTTTTATGAAGGGGCCAGTGTGTGCCATTATAAAGAAGACCCCAAGTGACCGTTTGAATCATGTTTATCATGTCGAGTGGTTTGACCTCATGAAAACTATGTAAATGGGTAATTATTATAAAAATGTGTTTATTTGAAAGATTGACTCTGTGAGTGTGTACATAGATGCCTGATTATAGTCAAATGGTGTAACCAGACCAATACAGGTGAAATAACTGATTTTAATGCAATTAAAAGCTGTGAAAACACTAACTCTAGATATATAGATGTAAAATGAGTACTGTATATATATATACATATATATGTACAGTAGCAGTCAAGAGTTTAGAATTATTACTGATGAGACATCTGAAAAAATAAATATGCACTCTTAATTATATTATATTATATTATTATAACAGTTATATTATATTGTTGCCATTTTATTTACTTTTATTCTAAAGCATTAAGCTAAAAAAAAGGAAACCTTCTATTAGTATAAAATATATATGTGGGTGGTGGATCAAACTTTTGACTGTTTCTGTTTGTATATGTAAATGATAAAATAATATATACATAATTAATTGATTAATATAAACTATATATATAATAATTACTATAAAGTTATTGATGCATATGTATATATAAAAATACTTAATTTTAATATACTTTATATATATATACAATTTTTACATATACATTATGTTTAAATTTTTTAAATTTTATATATACATATGCACCACCCACACACACACACACACACACACACATATATATATATATATATATATATATATATATATA
>CM067500.1:5050013-5069080 GCA_034552555.1 Semaprochilodus insignis | reverse complement strand
CCATCCCGCTTGCCAGAGCCTTATGATGCGACCCCTCTCCAACTCTTCTGAAATTCTTGATTTAGTCAGTCAGGTACAGCGATAAGGCCAATCCTTGCATATGTCACATGTGCAGCCGATCATGAAACCTGAATCATTCACGTCTTACCTACACACCAATTTTCATTCCTTAATTTTTTCAATGAGTATATATATATATATATATATATATATATATTTACAAACTTTCAAAAAATTATCAATAATCCATTTAAAATCTCACCTCTTTTATCTTTATTTATCACTCCTTCCCTTGTATTCTCTTAATAACATGATACATGATACATAAAATAAAGTAATAGGTTTTTTTTTTAAATATAAAAGCTCACTAACTTTGTGTAATCATTGTATAATATAATATACAATATAATAATTGATGTATAGTATAATCTAAAATATAATATGATATCATTGTGTATCATTTATACTGGCATTATGCTGAAATGAATTTACATTTACATTTACCTTTAAGGCATTTAGCAGACGCTCTTATCCAGAGTGACTTACAACCGTAAACAATTTACATTTACACTTACATTTAAGCTAACTAAGTTCTAGCGTTACAAAAATGAGACAGAACTAATGTCAATGTTAAACAGTGAGGTCTCAACCAACAAACATTGAAGCTTTACATACTACACTATTTAGAGCACTTCTAATAGTGGTGTACCACTGCATTGTATACATACTATTTTGTATAGCAGTATGCAGTTTAGGAAGCGGACAGAGACTAACGCTACCTGTGGTTTCAGAGGGCTTACCATAACAAGAAGTTATACATAAGCTGTTTGCATAGCTGTAATTAGCTGTTGTTGCTATTCACTGTGCTGAAAGCTAAGCTTACTACCAACCAGATGCTCCAACACGGTAAAATCTGAGGCCAGAGAAGCTGACTCGAGGCTAAAAGAAAACATGCCAGAATACAGTGTTGTGGTTATAAAATATCTGTTTCCCATTTGATAAATGCTAAGGTAAACACAACAACATGAACCCCTTAGACAGAATCTTGACACAACAGGATTGGCTATATGTATCAAATCAATCAATGAAAAAACAATTAAATAGAAATAAATAGAAATCTGGTTTAAGCAGTACCATCATACCATCATACATCATACCAACAAAGAAATATAGTTGCCCTTGTGACTCAGGTGAAAGTCTGGTGCATAATTCAATTAACACATAGACAAAATCATTGTTTAGTGGCATTGTTTAGTGGTTTTGGAATTATAATAATCAGAACCATTAAACCCCTCTAAACGACTGGGTTTATATTTCAACAAATTAATTATATATACATCTTTTAAAAATGGGTGGGATTTCTCGGTAAGCAAATGCTCACATCACATATAGCAAGGAAGGCCATGCTAATAACCCCAGGAACTAAAAGGAAATGTTAATGATTGAGCTATTTTTGTCCTATTCTGTCCTTGTGAGGACCAACCAAATGTCCCCAAATGTCACACGGTTTTATGTTTTCACACACACACACACACACACACACACACGGACAAAACTACTACTCAGCATCTCCTGTTTCCAATCAGAGGTGAAAGGTCAAAGTATATCACAGCACAACTTCCATTAACCTCAACATCTTTCTCTGTCTATTAACCAGTCCACTGGGAGTGTGTGTTTTACATCTGCATGCATTTCTGTAGCCTGGGCAGGCAGGAGAATCCTGCTATTGGGTAACCATGTAAAAATAGCCATAAGCCGTTAAGAGGGGATGGGGCTAAGGTTTTCCTTGGATTTCCCTTTTAATTGACAAGGATTTTTTTTCTCAATTTTTTGCTCACATGTTATCACTTTCTTTGTTTCAGGCTGTCTCTGAAGTGTTGGATGAGAGTGAAGGGAAGAGAGCTGTGGCCATTAACATCCTACTACTACTAGTAGCCTGTGTCGTCTCAGTCTCAGCATCATTTGGACTCTGTCTTGTCTCAGTCTCAACATCATTTGGACTCTGTCTTGTCTCAGTCTCAACATCATTTGGACTCCATCTTGTCTCAGTCTCAGCATCTTTCTACTCTGCTGAGTCTCAGCATCGTTTGAACTCTGTTTTGTCTCAGTCACAGCATCATTGAAATGTGCTTTGTCTTAGTCTCAGCATTGGACTGTGTTATGTCTCAGTCTCAACATCATTTGAACTCTGTCTTGGCTCAATCTCAACATCATTTGGTGATGTCTTAGGTTTCATTTCTTTGGACTCGGTCTTGTCTCAACCTCAAATTTATTTGAATTCCCTCTTGTGTCAGTCTCGAGAACATTTGGACTCGGTCTTGTCTCAGTCTCGACATCATTTGGAGTCTGTCTTGTCTTAGCCTCAACATCATTTGAACTCCATTGTGTCTCTGCCTTTCTACTCTGTGATGTCTTAGTTTCAGCATCGTTTGGGTTATGTCTTGTCTCAGTCTTGACATCATTTGGACTCTGCCTTGTATCAGTCTCAACATCCTTCGGGCACTGTCTTGTCTCAGTCTTGACATGATTTGAACTCTGTCTTGTCTCAGTCTCTACATCATTTGGAACCCGCTTGTCTCAGCCTCAACATCATTTGGACTCTGTCTTGTCTCAGCCTCAACATCATTTGGACTCTGTCTTGTCTCAGCCTCAACATCATTTGATCTTTCTCTTGTCTCTGTGTCAACATCATTTGGACTCTGTCTCGTCTCAGTCTCAACATTATTTGAATATGATATTGTCTCAGTCTGTATCATTTGGTCTCAGCCTTGTCTCAGCCACAACTTTAATTGAACTCTCTCTTGTCTCAGTCTCTACATCCTTTGGACTCTGTCTCGTCTCAGCCTCAACTTTATTTGAACTCTTTTTTGTCTCAGTCTCTACGTCATTTGGACTCTGTCTTATCTCAGTTTCAATATAATTTAGACCTTTTCTTTGTCTCAGTTTTGACATCATTTGGACCCTGTCTTGTCTCAGTCTCAACATGATTTGAACTCCATCTTGTCCCAGTCTCAGCATCTTTCTACTCTGTGATGTCTCAGTCTCAGCATTGGTTGGACTATGTCTCGTCTTAATCTTCACATCATTTGGACTCTGTCTTGTCTCGGTCTCTACACCATTTGGACTCCGTCTTGTCTCAGTCTCTATATCATTTGAATGCCATCTTTTCACAGTTTCAACATCATTTGGACACAATTTGGAATTTGTAAATGAGTTTAAACTGTTAGCATAGTACCTCAGTTGACCATCGCCAGGTCCAAGTTTATGTGAGTGAGTGTGCGTTTTGGTGCACACATTGCTACACACGTTGATATGCACCCGACACCGTACACACAAATCTAATTATAGCGAAGGTAGGAAGAATCCTCACAGTTACCACCCCCCAAATTCACTCCCTCTCTTTCTTTTATCAGTATTCCTGGGAGGAAAAGAGTGAGTGGTGTGTGCGTCTGATCATCATACAGCTGAGGCTGCAGGTGTCGGCCCCCTCTTTCTGCCAGAAAACACACACAGAGGTCTCTATTCACGAGAAACACACACACACACACACGCTCACACACTCACACACTCACGCTCACACACACGTGCACACACACACGCTCACTCACACATAAACACATGCAAAGAGCACAAATCAGCCTCTATTCAACATAAGACAGCAGCTCGTTAAGCGAAATTTCACCATCCTTTACGTTCAAGCAGAAAGGCCACCCACGTACCAGCGGCGTATTAATGTATACGCTGTTGACACAGGATCACAGACACACGAGACACACCCTCTTTAAAGCCCTCCTGCTGCTTTCCCCAACTCAGAATCGCATACTTTCCCTACATTCCTTATTCTTTGGGAAATCAATGGTAATACAATAGAGGCACGGAATCACAGAAATAACTTCCTTCTACTGCTCTTTGTAATTAGACCACAGGGGAATATATCAGAGAGAGAGAGAGAGAGAGAGAGGTGCAGAGAGAGAGAGAGAGACAGAGAGTAAGAGAGAGGGGGAGAGAGAGAGAAAGAAAGAGAAAGGGAGACAGAGAGTAAGAGTGAGAAAGAGGGAGAGAGAGAGAGATGGAGAGTAAGAGTGAGAAAGAGAAAGGGAGACAGAGTAAGAGCAAGAGAGGGAGAGAGAGAGACAAAGGCAAAGAGAGAGTAAGATAAGGAAAGAGAGAATGAGAGAGAAAGGGAGAGGGAGAACCAGAGAGAAAGAGAGAGAGTAAGCTGCAGAGAGAGAGACAGAGATTAAGAGAGAGAAAGATAGAGAGAAAGGGAGACAGAGAATAAGAGCAAGAGAGGGAGAGAGAGAGACAGAGACAAAGAGAGAGTGAGAGAGACAAAGATGTAGAGAGAGAGAAAGAGAAAAAGGGGGAGAATGGGGGAAAGAAAGACAGAGAGATGTAGACAATGGGGGGAGAGAAGGAGAAAGAGAGATATAAATACACAGGGAAGGACAGAGGGAGGAAAGAGTGAGACGAAGAGAGTGACAGACATAGAGAATAAGAAAGAGAGAGTGGGAGAAAGGGGAAAGACAGAGACAGAGAATGAGACATTAGAGAGAGTGAGACAGAGAGACGAAATGAGAGACAGAGAGAGGGAAAGAGGGAGATAATGAAAAAGAGAAAAGATAATGAAAGAGAGGGACAGAGAGAGAGAATGAGATAGGGAGAGAGAGAGAGAAAGAGGGAGAAAGACATGGATGAACAGAGACAGAGAAAGAAGAAGAGGGTGACAGAGAGAGAAAGGAGAGAATCAGAGAGAAAGAGAGACAGAGCAGATACAGTGAGGGCATGGCCGGTGTGGTGTCCAGGCTGGGATGTGCCAGTTAGCTCAGAGGCTAGCCGCCACTGCACAGCAGCCATGAGGTCAGCTGGAGACCTGGATGAAGACATAAACAAAGATGGCGGCGCCCAGGAGCCACGTTTAGCGGTAAGCATTAGCAGAACAGTTCTGAGGGTCAGGTGTGAGCTGGGCAGCGGTGAAGCATGTTTATGTAAGAGAGAGAGTAAGATTGAATATGCTGAGAGAGAGAGAGAGAGAGAGAGAGAGACAGAGAGAGAGAGAGAGAGAGAGAGAACGTTTAAAGGAGCGACAATGAAACATGTTGAATTCATACTTCAAACAATCGGGGCTACCTGTCCTTAAATGATCTAACCAGGACCGGGACCCTCAACAAGTGTTAGTATACGCCGGGGCCTCCCATCTTGACGCTACAGTGACTCACTATCACCTCTTCAGGTATACAGTGGTATTACAGTCTGGACAGGCTGGGGCTAGCTGGTTAGCATGCTTCAGCTGATATCTCTGCAACACCACACAAATACATCTTTGACTCACCATCAAAACTGTTATTTCTTCTCATTCTGTAGATAATTATAGCTAGTTCTGGAATGTTTTAAATTAGAAATCTTACATATTGCTCCTTTAAAGGGAGAGATATAGATAAAGATATAGTGTATCTATGAGATTTATGAGAATGAGAGAGCATGTTTATGTGAGGAAGTATGTTTAAGAGAGAATGTTTATGAAAGAGAACGTTAGAGAGGGAGAGAATATTTGAGCGGGGGCTGGCTGTTGGTAAACTCCTTTGATAAGTTCTTCCTTCATCTGGGGAACAGCGTGATAATGCTCTGTACACACATACACAGTTCTCTTTGTGTGTGTGTGTGTGGGTGTGTGTGTGTGTGTGTGTGGTGATGTCAGGTTGAGGACATGCGCTCTCACTATAACCTTCACACACTCACACTGATTACACTCCAACACCGTCACACACAACAACACAATCACAACACAGTAATCACTTTACCTGAGTCATTAATAGGAGGAACACACACACACACACATACACACACACACAGACATGCCATCTTGTTTCTGTGCATTGTGGGGCCATTACTTGGACTTCCATTCATTTACTGGGGACTTGCCCAACCATTAACCAAAACTACTACTAGTCTGACCCTAACCCTAACCCCTCACAGGGGCAAAGGTCCCCCAACGTGAATATATGAATGTTTTGGTACCCACAATGTGGCACAAACCTGGTTCACAAACACACACATACACACACACACACACACACACACACACACTCTCTCTCTCTCATGTGTTTGACTGGTAGGTACATGCTATTAAGCCCTAGAGGCAGTCTGACCCAATTCTGCCTCGGAGAAGATCCTTTAAAGAATCTCTCTCTCTCTCTCTCTCTCTCTCTCTCTCTCTCTCTTTCTCTCTCTTATATAAACACATACTTTCTTTCTCTCCCTCTCTCTCTCATATAAACACTTTCTCTCTCTCTCTCATACAAACACATACTCTCTCTCTCATATAAACACATACTCTCTCTCTCATAAACATATGCTCTGGCTCTTTCTCTCTCTTATATAAAGACATACTCTCTTTCTCTCCCTCTCTCTCATATAAACACATACTCTCTCTCTCAAACATATGCTCTCTCTCTCTCTCTCTTTCCCTTATATAAACACTTACTCGTTCTCTCATAAATATATGCGCTCTCTCTCTCTCACACATATAAACACATACTCTCTCTCTCATATACATATTCTCTCTCTCTATATATAAACACATACTCTCTCTCTCATATACATATTCTCTCTCTCTCTATATAAACACATACTCTCTTTCGCTTCCCCTCTCTCTTATATAAACACATACTCTCTCTCTCTCATAAACATAGGCTCTCACTCTTTCTCTCTCTCATATAAACACATACTCTCTCTCCCTCTCTCTCTCATATAAACATATTCTCTTTCTCTTTCTCTCTTTCTGTCTCTCATTCTCTCATATAAACACATTCTCTTTTTCTCTCTCTCTGATATAAACATATCATATAAACACATACTCTCTCTCTCCCTCATAAACAAATGCTCTCTCTCTCTCTCACATAAGCATATACTCTCTCTCTTTCTCCCTCTCAGATATAACCACATGCTCTCTTTCTCTCCATCTCTCTCATATATACATGCGCTCACTCGTTTCTTTCCTTCTTTTATACATACATACTCTCTTTGTCTTTCACACTGTCATATAAACTCTCTCTCTGCATGTCTCTCTCTCCCCTCTCTCTCTCATATAAACATATGCTCTCTCTCTCACTTTGTCTCTATCTGTCTCTCTCTCTCTCTTTTCTCTTTCTCTCACATAACCATATCATCTCTCTCTCTCTCTCTCTCATATAAACATACTCTGGCTCATATAAAAGCAGACTCATACTGTCTCTCTGTCTCTCATGTAAGTCTTCTTCACCTCTTTGCAGCCTTCGACATGGTCAATCACAAGTTCCTCATGTCTGTCCTCACCAACTTTGGAATCACTGGCAACCTGGAAGGATGCTCTTATCGGGTAACATCCTCGGGAGAGGATCCACCACCGGTCCACTTCTCTTTTCTCTTTACACGTTTGCTCTTGTGGTGATGTAATAACCCCCCTTACTCCCACTCCTGCCATCCTATGCTGGTGATCCTAATCCTTTCCATCCCTCAGGTTTCCAGGTCCATCTTGGCATGTGTGGCTGACATCTCTGTATGGATGGCAACCCACAATCTGAGGATGAATCTAGCAAAACCGAGCTGGCATTCGACCACAGGTCTTCATGGGGATCTTGCATCATTCTCATTCGAGAACTTCTTGGTCATTCCTCCTGAAGATGCAGGAAGCCTTGGTGTGATTCAGGGTGATTGGTTCTCAGCTCAACCCATCCTCTGAAAGGAGGCCACCCAGGTGCTTGTTCAGTCTCTTGTCTGCTGTAACTTGCTCCTGGCTGGT
Source organism: Semaprochilodus insignis (assembly GCA_034552555.1). NCBI lineage: Eukaryota > Metazoa > Chordata > Actinopteri > Characiformes > Prochilodontidae > Semaprochilodus > Semaprochilodus insignis. The sequence goes on along the minus strand of CM067500.1, from coordinate 5,061,300 downwards.
CTCCTTAGGTGGGTCATTAGGCCCTTATAACTTATCCAGAATGCAGGACCATGGCTTGTCATATCACATGAATCACATTAGGATGTGTGCATCATGGACCACAAATGAGCAGCTAAGCACCCTTTGGTGCTCTACAACACCAGCGCGGAAAGGCAGTCTCATCACTCATCTAATCTGCGGATATTTCATGTTCACTGATACACATCACATACTGCTGGGTGGGCACATAAAGATAGCTGTGATGAAAAGTACTTTCTAGTGAAGCAGGTATGACTTGATATGATAAAGTGCTAAAGGGTCGCCTTGAAGTGTTCTCCTCTGGTGTAGAGCATGTACTGCTAAAGCCTCATCATCTCCCTCTACTGACGAGCCAGAGACATTACACACACATACCATCACAATCCACACACACATACCTTCAGGCTCTGCCTGCCCACCTCCAAACCCTACTCCCTCTCTCCCCTTCCTCCAACCCCCAGTCTCTCTGCCCACCTCCAAACTACTCCCTCTCTCTCTTCCTCCAGCCCCTGCTCCCTCCAACCGGGTCTCTCTCCCTCCCTTACTCTCTCTACCTCTCTCTCTCCACCTCCAACCCACAGTCTCTCTCCCTCCCTTATTCTCTCTACTTCTCTCTCTCCACCTCCAAACCCTACTCCCTCTCTCCCTACCTCCAAACCCTACTCCCTCTCTCTCTCCACCTCCAACTCCCAGTCTCTCTTCCTCCCTTATTCTCTCGGTCCCTCTCTCTCCACCTCCAAACCCTACTCCCTCTCTCCCTTCGGCCAGCCCTTAGTCTATTTCCCTTCCTTATACTCCAGTCTCTCCCTCTCCCTTATTCTCTCTACCTCTCTCGCCCCACCTCCAACCCCAGTCTCTCTTCCACCTTTATTCTAGCTCTGCCTCTCTCTCCTCTCAGCTTTAACCTCCTGTCTCTCTTCCTCCCTTATTCTTTCTCTTCCTCTCTTTACCTCTGTTTCTCCACCTCAACCCCATCTCTCTTTCTCTCTCTCTGTCATTCTCTCTGTACCTCTCTCTACTCACCTCCAAATCCTTGCCTCTTTCCATCCCTAATTCTCTCTCTACACACCTCTCTCCCGACCCCAAACACCCAGTCTCTCTCTTTCATTCTCCACATCTCAGTATCTTCTTTATTCTTTCTGTACCTTCCCCCGGTCTCTGTCTTTCATTTTCTCTCTTTCTTTTATTGTCTGCCCTCCTACAATTTGCAGCATCTCCCTATTTCTCTCTACCACCGTCCCTACTCCCTACGCCTCTCTACCGCCTCCTACAGCCTCTCTCTCTCTTTCCCTCTCTACCACTACAAGGTCGGAGTGCTCAGAGGGACATGAGTGCTTCTCTGCTTGAGTCTCTATTTCTGTTTTTCCCCCTCTCTCCATCTCTCTCTCTCTCTCTCTCTCTCTCTCTCTCTCACACACACACGAACAGAACTAGGAAAAGCACAACATGCTTGTGGACCACCACAGCACATACATAGCACTGTAGCAACATCAAACACAGACCCACTGAAATATTGATAAAGGCCCCCCACTTACATAACCCACAATGCTTATGTAAGCGCTCTACTTAGAAAGCACATGTACCATATTGTCTTCCAGTCACGCTAATGTGGGGGAACCGTATCTGTCAATTCCGCTGATTGTTCCCATGCTGCTCACAATCGCTCCTCAACTGGCCCGTTTTACAGCTCTAACACACATCAAAAGTATTCAGTCAGCCAACACATCTTTGGTGTGGTTTGCTTCTTTAGTGTCTGTACCAGAGCTTTGAGGCTAACGTGGCTAACAGAAGCTCATGCATATACTGCAAATAGCCTCACCGTGTTGAGTGAAATCTCAAATAGACTTGGTAATATGGTTTCTAATGCTGTATGATACACAGGTATCTTTGAAATTGGCCAGAAGTATGGCGCATAGCTAAAAACAGCCATAGCTGTTTCTCTTTTTTCATTTTAAGAAATCACACCTTTCTGTGGGGAAAAACAGATGATGTCATGATTGACATCTTTTCATCCCTGTGATCAAGAATGGGCCTTATCACTGTACCTGCCTGACCCAACAGCCACTATTGCGGGCACTCAGCGATGACCTCCATGAGTCATCCTGTTAGTGCCAGCACCATTGGTTGACGGCTGCACGACACAGGACTACATGTACGCAGACCGTTACGATGACTGTCCTTAACACCACGTCAACAAAGACTGCAATGGTGTCATGCCAGACTGTCATGGAGTGACTCAGGAAGGCTAATTAGCTGTTTACAAAGGTATTTAGAGTACCCACATAAAGCTTTGATTGTGACTAGTGTTCTGATTAGTAAGACTTTTAGAAAGGATGAAGTGCAATTTCTAGTTTAAAACATTCCAAAATGATCTAAAACAGAATCTGAAGAAGTAGCCATTTTGACCGTATGTCAAAGACGTCTGCGTGTGTGTTGTGTTGCAGAGATATCCACTGAAGTTAGTGAGTTATGCTTTGGATGGAAACAAAAGGTGCAAATTCTTGAGGAAGAGAACTGTTTTTCTTATGTGATGTTCAAGTGAATTTAGTTAAGTCAGTTAGAGGAGGCCAAACTAAACATCATTCTTTCAGTATTAACTAAGCATAGCTAAACATCATTATTTCATTATTTAGAGTGCCCACCTTTGCTTTCATTACATTCTTTTTTTCAGTAGACCTGCTCTCAGTACAGAAGTCTTTTTTCACACTTCTTAAGTTCAGTCTTAACACCTTTTTTTGTTCATCTGGGTTTCTAATAGGATCTAAAGGTGTTGTACAGGAAACTAGTGGTCTCTAATTAATCCAGTTTCCATTTGCAAGCCAAACCTAATGAGGTTTTAAACCTAATGGGCCTTCTTCGGTAGTCCATGGTTGCTTGGCCATAACACTATACTCAAAACAAACTACATTTCTTTTTAGGAAATTATTTATTGCTATTATTAACAACTACAACTAAAATTAAAAATTAAAACACTTAAATTAAATAACATGTGTGTTTTATTATATTTTATGTTGTAGCTGCTTTATAAAGGCAATAATGTCACAATACAAGTCTCTCTTACCGCTGCCAAGGCGTTACTCGTGGTGCTTACACATTGCTACACATTACACCTCCTGTGCATCTATGGCTGAATGAGCCGTTAGCAGGGTGCTACATTGCTTCCTGTTTTCCAAGGGCACATCCCAGTAACTCCACAAAGTCTAAGGCCCAATCCCTTTTCTTATTTTTACCTTTTATCTTCCCCTTGTTTTCGAGTGTAAGCCTCCCCCTTGAAACTGAGTTAGAAGGGGTAGTGGTCGAAATCGTTCCCCTTCAAGAACCGGGTCGCATCCAAGGGCAATAAATAATGATAATTATTTATTATCTCCACCAAGAATTCTTCGTTGATATGAAGCTGAACCATTTAATCGCCAGCTTCATGTTTGCTCATTACATCTCCATTTGGAGTGTGCCTCCAAGGGCCATGTAGCCCTAACACTTCGCCCTACCCCTCCATCTCAACAACATTCGGGACAACTCTACCCCTAGATGTGAACGCGCAAAATGGAGGGGTAGGGCTAAGTGTTAGGGGAAAGGGGTGAAATGGGATTAGGCCTAAGTAGAGTCCCTAGGTGGATGGGGCAGAAAGAGAGTGAGTGCTGCATCCTCCTCCCCAGCATGGCAGATCTCCCTGCAGCTGGTGGAGTCACTCCCTGTGCTGCTTGACTTGACGCTATATGCGTCCTCAATCACTCTCTGCTGCCGACTGCACCACAGATGCCAGCAAGAGAGCTGCACATGTCCACCTAGCCTTGACTGACCGTCCGCCACAGGCACTGCCTCGGGCCTCTAGCTATATCACAGAGTCTCCTCTTGCCGGACCCATCCCTGGGCCAGCCTGTGCTGGTTCTGGCCTCCAACTTCGCTATGCTAGCCTAACCACACTGCATCAATTGCTGAACTCCTTGCCCTCCCTGCTCCTCTCTTGCAGTCCTCAGCCGGGCTCAGCTCTCTCCAACGATTCTGCTGCTGTGTTCCCTGCTGTCCGCTAGGAGCCGATCCCACTTCTGACACCACTGTAGGATCGGCATAGAGTAAGAAGACATTGAGAACATAGCACTTCAGATGAAAGCTCTTTTATTGAACATGACCCTCAGTGCAGCTGGGATAGCAGGCAGGTCATCAATAGCCACACACCTCAAGAGGATGGTAGCCACAAACACTGCACCACTTCCCTACTAAACAGCCCTACAGCCCAGCACAACACAGCCCAATAAACACAAATACAAAACTTCAGCCTAACAGCCTCAATTATTTACATGTAAGTCTCTCTTAATGCCACCAAGGCGCAACCCCTGGTGCGCCATACTCTGTGCTCTGCATGGCCACGCCTCTCACAACTCCATGCTACAGTATGATGCAAGAGAAATGTAGGCTATGAGTTCTTGTGGTTAATGACTCTCATTTGATGTCTACTTTCAGCTTTGGAACATCTTTAAAAGCAGTCGACGGGGAAAATCTTCTGCTAAGTAGCTCCTTTAAAATTCCTTTTAGTGCACGAGGAACAGACCCTACATGATGAAAGAGAAGAGAGTTGGTGGAGCATCAACATCGAAGCGCCGCATCCAGTTGAAGTGGTTTAATCATTTATGAAAAGCACCACAGGTGATATTCCGGAGATACGCGCGCTCGTGTGCCGCTTTGTGTTCCTTTTATTCCATTAATGCAGTGCAGTCGAGTCACATTATTGTGACCACCAGCTAATATCCAGAGTAACCGCTGTGTGCAGCACGGACAGCCGCTAGACGAACTGGGATTGACTCAGTAAGGTGGGTTGTCACAGGTAACTGGAGCCATGCTGACTGCAGTGCATCCCATAGCTGGTGGAGGTTGCGCAGGGGAGGATCCATAGAGTGAACACGACATTTGAGGTGGTCCCACAGATGCTCAAGGCTGGGGAATTAGGGGATCAGGGTAGTACTTGGAAGTCTTGGAAGTCATGCTCCTCCAACCAATGTCGGACATTCCTAGCCATGGTATTGTCTTGCTGGAAGATTCATCCTCCCCAGGCAAGACAATCATGGGTGCACATGATCTACAAGGATGGATTCATATCCAAATCGGTTGAGAGTGTCTTCCCCTTCATGAGCTATGCGCCACTGGCGCTGTCGAAAGTAGGAAGTGGTCATAATAATGTGACTCGACTGTATACATTTGTTTTAGGCTCCGCTTGAGCATTTCTCTAGTACAGCTAGCATTTTAGCATCCAGACGCCACGACATTGATCTCAGTGCGTGTAAATCCAAATAGCTAATGCAACAATAAAGACACTTCAGTTGTTGAAGAAGGATAAAAGCAGGATAGTAGAATTTGGGGGGAGAGTAATGAAGCGCGGCTGTCTGTTTACAGCTGGCTTCATATCCTCTTAATTACCGATGAAACCCTCGCACAAAAAAAAAGATATTGAGGAACGTATCCTCCAGAAGCCGCCACGTTCCAAAGAAAGCCACCAAACACGCACGTGCGTGCACAGACCTCACAGATCAGAGAGAGGGAAGCTAATGGTTACGCTCTCGTGCCGTCTCCACTCTTTAATAAGTTCTCTTTAACGAAGGCTGCATAAATTAGAACTTACGTTCTTGAATATTTATAACCGGCGGATCGTTTCTGATGTTGTTGCTGTTGTTTCCCCACGATTTACATACGGGGAGGACGGCAACGCGCATGAAGAAAGAAAAAAAGGGTAATTTTTGAAGTTTGTGACCCAAAAAGATGTCCTAGATACCTCGACATCTACATCAAACATCCTGCGCGCTCACACACACACACTTGCTCGCGCAGATGAGGAAACAAGCAAACCCCTATTTTTAGGCACCATGACTTCATCTCTGTCAAATGATTATTCGAAATAATTGTGGTTTGAAAGCAGAGCCGGAATTCAGCTCAGGAAAATAAGGCTGGTATGTTCTGACTGGAGCTCAGCTAACCCAGCTCAGGCGCATCACGCCAGACTACACATGAACACATATATACAGTATATACCATGTGCATGAAACCTACAGGATTTGCCATAAGCTGATACGACTAATGACAGGTTGGATCAAGACGTTTAGCACAGGTATGACTTTAGTGCTGCAGTCATTACACAGTCAAGGAAAGCAGTTAAGGCCCAGAACTGCCTTCATCTATTTTACCTGTCTGTCCATCTCTCTCTTTATCTCATTCTCCCTTTGTCTTTATACGTCTCTCTCTCTCAATCAATCAGTCAATCACTATAGCTTTATTGTGCATGACTGTGTGAGGTACAGTATTGCCAAACATTACAACAACGACTCTCTCTCTCTCTCTCTCTTTCTCTTCATCTCTCTCTCTAAACTCTCTTTTATCTTCCTCTAACAATCTGTCTCTCTCTTTATCTCTTTTCTTTATCTCCCTCTCTCTCTGACTATCTGTCTCTCTCTTAATCTCATACTCCCTCTGTCTTTATACATCTCTTTCTTGCTCTCTCTCTCTGTTTGTCTCTCTCTATCTCATTCTCTCTCTGTCTTTATTCGTCTCTTTCTCTCTTTCTCTGTCTCTTTATCTCATTCTCCCTCTGTCTTCATATGTCTCTCTCTCTCTCTCTCTCTCTCTCTGTCTCTATTTATCTCATTCTCCCTCTGTCTTTATACATCTTTCTCTCTCTCTCTCTGTCCGTCTCTCTCTTTATCTCATTCTCTCTCTGTCTTTATACATATCTCCCTCTCTCTGACTATCAGTCTGTTTCTCTCTTTATTTCCCTCTTTTTTTATTTCATTCTCTCTTTGTGTGTATCCGTCTGTCTTTCTCTCTCCTGCTCTCTCTCTACTACTACTGTACTACACTATTATATACTATACTGTACTATACTACACTACACTATTATATACTATACAATACTACACTATTATATACAATACTATTATATACTATACTATACTGTACTGTACTATACTATTATATACTATACTATACTATACTATACTATTATATACTATACTATACTGTACTATTACATACTATACTATTATATACTATTCTATACTATATACTGAATGCAGCCAGCCTCAATTCATGACAAAAAGCCATGTGCCTGGCAGATGAGGACGAGCTAGGGGTTGCAAAATATCATTCAAGTATGTTTGTTGATCTCTGCTTCTTGCAGATCTGAATATCAGTTAGTGTGGATCCTGTCCACTGCGCACGGCTCCGTTCATATCTTAAGCTGCACGGTTCAGTACTCCCTGAGCAGTCACAAGCTAACACCGCCTCTCTCCAGCCGGGACTTAGTGTGCACAATGTGAGTGGCATGTGACTGCATTAGCATAGCTCACTGGGAGTCTACCCTGGCCTAATCCTATCCCCAGTCACGAACCAGAGGCAAAACACAGAAAAGGAGAAACAGTAAAGCAAGGAGAGCATCTCACCTCTTTCAACTGGGACGTTATATTGTGTGTATCATAACAACATAATAGGTCTGCATAATAATACTACTACTACTACTACTACTACTACTACTAATAATAATAATAATATATAACCAAAGTTTTGGATGCCATGATGCCAAGTAACACGCCCCTTTACATATAGTGTCCTTGGCTTTAGCATTCCCTGGGAAATTGTGACTTAAGGTTAGAGTAGGTTTAAATAGGAATTCCACATAATTCAGCCGTTAGCATGTAAATAAAGTCAGTATTCAGTATTTGGTTTGATGTGAAACGGTTCATTGTACAGATGTGGTGATCGGAACCAGGAGCTCCAATGTCTACAGTGTATACAAAACCATTTCATTTACTGATGAGCTTGTCTGATGAGCTTTTATGTAATATTGATAATGGAAAAATTGTGGTAATTCCCAAAATTTTGAGTTTTCTTTGCTCTCCTTTGCTTTACAATGCCGTGTACGCATCAGCTCGGCATGAATAGACTAAATGGACACATTAAAAAAGTACATTTTAGGCCCAAGCTGTGCCTAAACCAGCCGTTTTCCAATCTGGACCCTATACTATAGTGAAACATCAACATTAATACAGCTTTCTGAGTAAGGGGACTTTTTGAGACATTAAACCCTTGACACATCTGGTTTCTATCACCACCACTATAAAGGAGTCTCAAAGTTTCTCGAGAAGTTTCTACTGCAAATTCTGCAGGAACTGTGTGAGGATATTCTATCTGCAAGGGATGGATTATCATAGGACACCATTACATTTACATTTATGGCATTTAGCAGACGCTCTTATCCAGAGCGACTTACAACCGTGCTTAGTGTTCCAACGGATAATGTTTCCTAGCTAGTACAGAAAAAGTTAGAGTCTAAATCTCGCCATGAGCTCAGAAGCTGCCCGAACAAGGGCCAGTGCTGATACCTAGAGAGAAGAATACTAAGACATATATAAGACATAAACGCACTACCTGGCAACCCCAACCCAGCGCTCATACCTAGAGAGAAGAAAGGTTATGGTGAGTATAAGTACAAAACAAAGTATTTCAATATACACATCTATTAATGCTCACTCACCTAAGTGCTTTACAAACAGATGGGTCTTCAGTCTGCGTTTGAAGACTGCAAGAGACTCAGCTGTTCGGACAGCCAGTGGGAGTTCATTCCACCATCTGGGAGCCAGGACGGAGAAGAGTCTGGACGCTTGCCTTCCATGCATCTTCAGGGATGGCGAGTCGAGTCGAGCTGTACTTGAAGCTCGACGGGCTCAAGGTACAGATTGACTCTTGACCATTGCCATAAGGTAGGGAGGGGCTGGTCCATTCTTGGCTTTGTAGGCGAGCATCAGAGTTTTGTGGGCAGCTACAGGAAGCCAGTGAAGGGAGTGCAGCAGTGGAGTGACGTGGGTGAACCTGGGAAGACTGAAGATGAGTCGAGCTGCTGCATTCTGAACCAGTTGCAAGGGCTTGATGGGCTATAGAGGAAGACCAGCCAGGAGCGAGTTGCAGCAGTCTAGCCTTGAAATGACCAGAGACTGGTCGAGCAGCTGGACGGCCTCCTGAGAGAGAAAGGGTCGAATCTTCCGTATGTTGTAGAGGAGGAATCTGCATGACCGAGTCAGGTTCAATAACTGGTAATCCAGAATCACACCAAGGCTTCTTGCATCTTCAGTCGGGGTGATCGAGGAGTTCCCGAATGAGATGGTAAGCTCATGGTGAGGACCTATAGTGCCAGGGATGAACCTCAGCTCAGTCCTGCTGGGATTGATCTTAAGGTGGTGAGCTGTCATCCATGCAGAGATGTCAGTCAGACATGCTGAGATGCGATTGCATACCTGTGTGTCAGATGATGGGAGGGAAAACATGAGTTGAGTGCCATTACGAACCTCTACAACTCCAGACCAAGATGTATGAATGTTGGGTTAGCAAAAATGGCGACCCGACACCATACTGAGAGACACTACTTCGGTAAATATTGCCCATATCAGTCTAAATTTATCATCAGATTATCCTGACTACTGTTCTGTGTGCTGAACAATAATTTGGTATGAATTAACAATAATTCATACCAAAATAAACTACGGTCATTGACTTGTGGTGAAATCAAGCGGACCATGAAATGTGATTTCATGGTGCATTTCACAGTTTCCTGATGAAGGATTGTACTGGAGTGTTCTGTAACAGCGCACTGTATATGGCTAGCATGAAGGGCTTGATAGTCTTCCTTCATGACATCATTCTGTTTCCAGCTCTCCCTCCAAGCGCTGCTTCTTTTTGTTTTTTTTTTTACTTTTTTAATCATGTGAAGGAGAAAGTGAAAACACATGCCACCCAAACAGAGAGATGAACAAAAGCATTGTTGCAGCTCGGAAGTAAACAATGGATTACCAGCAATAAGGCTGCCTCTGAAACTGTGCGCATCATATGAGAGAGAGAAAAGTTCATCATCCGGTGGACTCGCTCAGGATAGGATGGAACAGGCTGATAGAATAGAATATGGACAAAAATACCAATACTGAGGTTATATGGTGACATAGTGTGATTGCGATATGCCTTGCTATATATTGGAACACACAAGGTTTGATTACATGAACGCTCCCAGAAACTCATCTGGAGCAGTGACTGATCAATGTGCTCATAGTACATAGACAACATTGGTTTGCACATTAAAGTCTTCTGTGAACTCTAGTAATGCAAAGGCTAATATAACCATAATGACTATAGTGATTACTAAAGGCCAAAATGTAGACTATAGGTTCTTCCGTTTGTTTTTGCAATGTGAAACAGGTTCTGTTCTGGTTTACCCACCTAATTTTGAACTGCTTGGCGCATTACAACCAGTTTCCAGGTGGAACCAAAAATTAGTAGCTTCTTCAGAACAAACCGTAATGACGTCCATGGGCGTGCCAGTTGTTGAGGAAAGAGAAGGCAACAATGGCGACACCCAGTGGTCTGCTGAAGAAATCCTTAACTGTGACCAATTTTCGATTGGTGCTTGTTTTTTGGATACAAATCAATGCAAAATCTGTAATAACAGCACAAACGCTCGCAGGTCATCTATGCACTCCGCCAACTTGCTAATATTGTTTCCTTCCATTGTGAAACCCCGTTTGTTGCTATTGAAGTCGTGTCCTTTGACACTCCTTGGTTCCAATAAAAAATTAGTGCAAACACAGGCTGCTTCCCTGAATAGCACCAATGTTCTAAGAAGCCTGAATGGAAAAAAACAACAGAGTAAATCTGACCAGTTAGAGTTTGGGGGAGGTCTCAGAACAAGCAACACAATAAATCTGACCAATCGCAATCAGGGGGAGGTCTGAGAACCCAAAGCACAGTAAATCTGACCAATCGCAATCAGGGGGAGGTCTCAGAACAAACCACATAATACATCTGACCAATCGCAATCAGGGGGAGGTCTCAGAACAAACCACATAATAAATCCGACCAATCGCAATCAGGGGGAGGTCTCAGAACAAACCACACAGTCAAGCTGACCAATTGCAATCAGGGGGAGGACTCAAAACAAACCACACAGTAAATCTGACCGATCACAGTCAGGGGGAGGTCTCAGAACAAACCACATAATAAATCTGACCAGTCGCAATCAGGGGGAGGTCTCAGAACAAACCATGTAATAAATCTGACCAATCGCAATCAGGGGGAGGTCTCAGAACAAACCACATAATAAATCTGACCAATTGCTATCAGGGGGAGGTCTCAGAACAAACCACACAGTAAACCCGACCAATCGCAATCAGGGGGAGGTCTCAGAACAAACCACATAATAAATCTGACCAATCGCAATCAGGGGGAGGTCTCAGAACAAACCACA
>CM067500.1:5025487-5036917 GCA_034552555.1 Semaprochilodus insignis | reverse complement strand
CTTCACCTACACTGAGCTGATTAAGAGTCTTGTTCCAGAAATGATAATAGGACATTAGAGCCATAATAAATCATGCTACTGTTACTCTCCATACTTCAGTACATTTGAAGGTAAATACTTTAGTACCTTTACTCCGGTGGAGGTCTAAAGGGAGGAACTTCGACTGTTACTGGAGTAATACGTTACCTTGGGTATCTCTACTTTAACTCAAGTATATAGTTTGTGTACTTCTTGGAACATTATATTAAAACAACTTGTAGGTAAGGTTAGCCAAAGTTCTAGGAACGTTTCCTGCTAGCTGGTCCACATCTAAATGTCAATATATAATATGTCTTCAGTATTTAGAGCTACCTTTCACCTTTATTGCAGCTTCCATTCCTTTCAGGAGACTTGCTTTCCAGCTGTTCAACCAAACCTGCAGGATATTTCTCCACCCCTCCAAAATATAGTCAGAAGGCTTTGATTGCTATTTCTGAATAGGGCAGTTCAACATAACCACAAAGGGACCTATGAAATCTGAACTAATCCACCAACTCAGATTATATGGAAGTCAGATAATCTCCTAATTACAAACAAAAGTTTTGCATTCCAAAAAAATAAAAAAAGTTGCATCTGTATTTGACAAAACAGAGCTCGAGTTTGGCCAAGGTCCAGAACCCAAAGCCGTCAGCCGCAGTCTAATTTATGAGATGAACTACTGGCTTATATGGTTCAGTTCTCTTCCTGATGTTCCTCTGACCTACATAGAGAAACACACGGCCTCCGCAGAGACTAAAACACTCCTGAACCACAAATACTAAACCACACAGCAGGGATTTCCACATAAATCTACCTTCAAGCCTGCTGGCCCTGGTGGAATATAACCTTGGAACACAGTGTCTGGAAAGCTCCTCCACAAATGCAGCTAATTACCCGTCAGTCTCCGCTGTAAGGATGACCACAGAGCAGATGCTACAAGGAAATTAACGATTATCACGCCTGCCTAATGTTAACGGTCTGATCAAGTTAAAGTTAACAGTAGCCAATTACATTATAACTCATCCAAAGCTGCAGTGGGAACATTGGAGGATCACCTCTGAGGACTGCAACCTTTTATAATGACAATATGAGACAACTTTTCATTGCAGCGGCAACTGTTCTTCACACAGCGGCCAGACAATGTTAAGACGTTAAAAGGGAATTCCAATGATTTACCATTTTATTTTCTGTTCTTAATTAAATGGTTAATTAAATAAATGCTCCACTGTAGAGGAACATGCCATGTATCAATTGGTCAGATATGCCTCTAAAGGCTTCCTCAAAGGAAGTTATTACATGGAGTACTTATAAATACTGTACCTAATGTCTGTTTTGTGATAGGTTTGAGATAAGATCATGGCCTAATAAGGTTTTTTTTAACATTATGACAGTAAGCTATGTACAGGGTGCCCACTATTTCATCGTTATTAACGTTACATATCGTCGCTGTCCGAAGAAAACCATGAATCTCCTTTCCTCATGATGAATGGACCAACAGAAATGGCCCAAAATCGCTTGGAAAAAAGTCTGGTTCCATTGACTGAAGCATTTCATATCAAACCCCTCAGAATGGCTTCATGTATTTCTCAACCATGCGGAAAATCAATGTAATTCCACTTGAATATGTGTAAATATGTGTTTTTTATCTTTATCTGTGTATATAAAATGCATTTACATGGCGCGACTTTAGAATTCCATATGTGCCCTTCAGCTCTAGTCGCACCTCTCTGCTGTAATTTTCACCTCTGCTCTAAATATCTCCCCCATGTCACAGTAGAGGTCACATTGGACACGGAGAGGGCAGCCGCTGTCAAAGATGTTAACGAACCGATGGAACCGCAGGAGCCTGTCATAGAAGAGTCTAACAGTATGGATGGTGAGAATATTCAGTGGATAGGATTGACTCTGTGAGAACATTCTCTTGCCCTAGTCATTCCCACATGCACTCCAACTCAGTGGTTCACAGCCCTGGTCCTAGGGTCCATCTGTACTCACTGTCATATATTTGCACTGTCACTGCTCTAACACACTACATTCATCCTATCAGCTAATTAACAAGTCCTGTCTGAATTAGAGTGCATGTGTCAGCAGGGAATACACTAAAATGTGAAGGGCTGGGGGACGGTCCAGGGGCAGGACTATACTGTAGACTATACATGTAGACTATAGCTTGCAAAGAGATCAGTATTAATAAGTTTTACATATAGTGTATTCCATCGACTGTTATTAATATCCATCCTTAATGCATTCTGTGTACAATAAAACGTTGGACACATTGGACAACATTGAATTTTCCATTCAGTCAATAGACATTACCACTACGTATTCTATATACAAAGCAGTCAGTCATTATTGACAAGGTTCAGCTTCCTTGGTCAGGACCCCCACAGGACCACCACAGAGCAGGTATTACGTGGGTGGTGGAACTCCACTCACACCAGCACAACACACATTAACACACCACGCCTGTGTCACTGCAGAGGTGAGAATGATCCACCAACCAAACAATACCTGCTCTGTGGTGGTCCTGTGGGGGTCCTGACCACTGAAGAACAGGGTGAAAGGGTCTATTTGCATAAAAGGTGTATTTGTTAAAATGTATTAAACATGCAAAATGTTTATGCTTCATTACTTCACTACTTTTGCTTATTTGTCTTAATCCAATATTAACGTACTCATCTTAGCCTATATATATATATATATATATATATATATATATATATATATATATAGATAGATAGATAGATAGATAGATAGATACGTTATTTTATACATTTATACATTTTGAACATTTCATTTGGTCTTGGCTCCTTGGCGGTTGTTTTGTGCATGCTATATTTCTTAATTCAACAGTCGCTCAGCTTAGTGTATGTGGTAGTATATATTCCATGTATAAAATCTACTGCTGCTATGTTCTTCGTACGCCCGCAGATGTCACCCAGGAAACTAATGAGATGAATGACATCGTGACCCCCAGGGACCCTTTGCTGGTGCCTGTGGAGCCCAATCAGAACATACCAACACCAGGCAATGTAGCCCTTCCCCCTTTCCTCACTCCGGGCCCAGAGCTTGGAGACAAGGGTGAACTGGTGGAGGAACCTGCAGACAATACACGTACATACAACTACATTTACACCATCATTCATAAAACTGGACTCACAAGTGATGTAAATAACAGGCCTGTAAATGTATTTGGTATAATAAAAGGATAATGGTAACACTTTACTGTTCATAAGGCTCATCAATGCTTAGAAACTGAAGTATACTTAATTTAAGTGTGCTTAGTATACGTCCTTGAACTTCATATACTCTACATATAATGTACTTAGTATGCTCAATATAATCAATAGTGCTATTAAGTATATACTTAAATAGAACTAACAGTACTTAACTGTATTATTTTGAGACACCTCTTAGATTCATTTAGAGATACTTAAGTACATATTAAAGTACATTTCTAGTACGTTAAAATATACTTATATAAACTTAGGAAATTCTATTAAATATGACTGAGGTAAAATGTACTTGTAATTATTACACTTGTAATATATACATTTTGCACTTGTGTTTAGCGCAAAAAACAATAATGTGCTTGAAATGTACTTGCTGGTATTAAAATACATTTCTGGTACATTAAATATACTTATTTTTTTACCTGGGAATGCTTATTCCAGTAAGTGTCATTCACACTAAAGGCTACATTTGCCAATGTAACCTTTATTACAAATGGCGTCTATTGGAATAGGCCTTTATAAACATCTATGTAGGGTTATACCAGTCATTATGACAAGCTTATGTAGGTGTCACGTAGCCATATGAACAGTATCCTACAGTAAAGTGTTACCAAAGCCATTCTGAATACTGGTGTGACAACATGTCTCTGAAATTGTAAGTTCCAAGAAACTGAATGTCCACACAGTGTAAAAGTGAGCTGCTGTTCCCCAATGCCAAAGAAGCCTCTCAGGTTTAGGTTCTGATTTGAAAGCGAGGACATGAACTGAAGTTTGTTGTTACACACAGACAAAATTCCTTTTCTTATTTATTTATTTCCTCACGTCATTGGTAATCCCTCAAACTGCAGGTGTATTACTCAGTTATTAATCCTAAAACTTATTATGAAACTACTATGAAGCTAATCTCTAAGTTGTGTTGTACTGAAGCGTGAGGAACTTAGAGGTATGGAGCTGCCCACAGGCCTCTGAGTTTAATTAGCATAAGCTTGTATGATTAATGGAAAGGTATCTGTTGTATCTTGTGGCAAATACAATGGAATTTCCTTCCTTATTTACACCACTCTTTGTTGTTCTTCTTCTCCCTTTTCCCTTTTTCTCTAGAGCCCACCGCTCCAGGGCAGGAAGTATGGAAGATTGGAGCAATAGCAGCAGCTTTCTTTCTTGTTCTGCAGACTGTCGTCACTGTGGTCTACATTCTGAAGTGCAAGAGGAAGCCAAACAGGTACACGGGGGGCAAATTCCTTATACATCATTTACCTATTATGCAAATATGCACATATTTTTGTTGATATTTTTATTTTGCACTTTGACCTACAGTAAATGTGAACTCGTCCGCTCCAAAAGATTACTCTTCATTTAATTCAATTTTCATTTAAAAAGGCCATTTAGTTGAAGTAGTATTTTTGTCCGCATTGAGAAAACGATAGAAAACATATTTTGGTAACATGTTCTATGAATCAGGTATCCATAATGCATTATAAGCGAATATAATGCATAAAGATCTATAAAGCATTCATCATGTTTTATAAGCCTTCCTAATTTTATAAGTATTCTTAATTTAAGTGTACTTGGTATACTTCCTCAAACTTATAATTAGTGTACTGAAAGTGTGGTATTTTCATATACTAACTATGTACTTAGTACTCTAAATATAATCATTAGTGCTATTAAATATATACTTAAATAAAACTTAGTGTCCTTTAACTGGGACACCCCTCTTAGATTCATTTAGAGATACTTGAGTACATATTAAAATACATTTGTAGTAAATTAAAATATACTTATATATATAATTACTTAGTATACTTCTATTAAGTGCACTAAAGTACTACTGAGGTACTTGCAATTATTACACTCATATAGGTCATATATACATTTTGCACTTGTATTTAGCACACAAAACAACAATTATGCTTGAAATGTACTTGCTGGTATTACAGTACATTTCTAGCACATTAAAATATACTTCATTTTTACCTTGGAATTGACATAAGCCTGTACATACAAGTTCATAAACTTTGTATAACACCACTGCATAAGGCTTCACAGCATGAAGTGACATAATATGTGGCATAATATGACATAAAACGTATAGATTTAGCCTGTTCTTAGCAATATTGTTCAGATCTGTATCATAACACTTAATATATTCATTTACACACTTGGACAATGCAATAACATTGCTGTACTTGAAGTCTGTAAAGAGAGCTTATAAGCGCTCATTAGAGGTTGCGTGCACTTACAAAGTCATTTCATTTTGAAGAGACAGAGGAACAATGTTAGAGCATGTGAGCAAGAGTGGAGGCCTCACTGTGGATCTTTATGAAGCATTATGTGAATGAGTACAACATTAGTTATTAAGCTTTATAAAGCCGGTTTCACTGATAATGTTAATAACAGAAAAAATATATACCTTATAATGCATTATGTCACTTTGTGCTATAAAGGCCAGTTTACCGCCATGTTACAACAGTTTAGGTGTGTGATTACGAACTTTTATGCACAGTCTACAAAGCCTTATGTCTAGTATTATGAAGGCTTTATAGGTCTTTATGAATGCACTTGTAATGCATTATGTATACCTGATTCATAGAAAGTGTTACCATTGAACTGGAATACATAATTGAAAGAAATGTATTATTATCAGTGTATAGAAGCCTGAATTTAGGGTTATTGTTTGGGACAGAGACCTTTCAAAAGAATGTACTCTATTGATGATGATTTTTACCATCCCCTGTGTATTCATGTTTTCGGGTTTATACAGATCATTACGTAATCCTGGTTAATATCTGAATACTGAATATCTTCATTGTTTGGTTTTTTCATTGCTGGCAGCAGGGCGGGCACAGCCAAAGGGTGTGAGGAGGGAAACGGCGGCATAGAAAACAATGTGGCAAACACAGGAACACTCATACCAGCTGAAGAACAGTGAGCACACACACACACACTCGCAAACACAAACCAGCAGCCAAACAAAGAAACTGTACAGCACAAGTACAAGCACACATTCATTAATCACACTAACTCTGGGGTTCTTTAACCTTCTTCAGTGTGCATCTATTTTATAGTTAAAAATACTTCCCAAACTCCGCCCACTGTTCCCTTCGGAATGTACCGCTACCACAAACAAATCCATTTCTCGCATTCTCAAGTTCTTTCCCATTCAGGTGGCATGTCTGTTTCAACACATGTACTCTTGCGACCCCCATGGAACCACCACAGGACACCCATAAGGGTCTTGACCCCTAGGTTAAGAACTCTGTCTCAACTTCTAAAGGTCCCACACTGAATATTTGTGGGTGGAGTATCTGAAGAGAAGTCATTTTTCATGCCATGTTTACCTGTTTATGCTGTTTACAGGTCCACACTTGATGATCTCCCAGAGTACTCGGAAGACCAGCAAGAGGCTATCGCCATGACAGCTCTCCCAACAAACTCCACAGTGGCAAACCCGTCAAATGACCTCTGAGCTATTGCTTAAGCACCCGTCTGTATCATACACTCATATGCAAAGGTTTCAAATGGCACCTTTGTTGGTTTTCTAGGGGAAGATAATTTAACACATTGTCTACATGGTGGAGAACAAACTTGAATAAGGCATTTTCTGCTGTTTTTGTTGAGCGTTTATGTTTCTTTTCCAAAGTTTAACATATTGGAATGAAATAAAACACGTAGTATGAAATGTGCCACCTGAACAGACAGAGATATTTTCTGTATAAAATATATATATATAATAAAATTGGGAAACAAACAGTAACTGAATGTGTAGAAGTGTGTTCTCTGTAGAGGCTGTGTTGATTACTCCCACCTATGAGCTGAAAATCCACAAAACATACTTTTACTGGTAACACTTTACATGAAATATTGACTAACTAACATGAGGTAATACATTAGTTAACATGGAGTAATACATTAGTTAACATGAGGTAATACATTAGTTAACATGGAGTAATACATTAGTTAACATGAGGTAATACATTAGTTAACATGAAGTAATACATTAGTTAACATGAGGTAATACATTAGTTAACATGGAGTAATACATTAGTTAATATGATGTTTCTTGGTTACCGTAATGTAAGTTAGTTTTTCACTGATTTGGTATAAGTGAAAGTGCCATCGTTGACTCACTGCACTACCAAAGGCCCACTCATGGTTGAGAAACAGTGATGTAGAACATACATGCAGACTCACATACAGACACATTCTCTAAAAGCATGCTTTTGATCAGTGAAGTAAAATCTCCCTTACTGCCCTTTTCTGGCCTTTTCTCAATGCAACGGCTAAGAGCTCTTACGTAAACCTGGCCTTTTAAGCAAATTCACAGAGCTATTTCACTGTACATTCGTACTTGCGTGAGTAACAGTGAAAAGCCCTGTCTCCCCTCCCTCTCTCTAGAGGCTGCTGATCATGAGATGAAGGGATCAGAGGGATGTGTGGAGTCATGAGGGGAGGGGTATAAATAAGAATGTCCAAAGGGCAGTACAAGGGGAAGTAGGGGAGTCAGTGAGGCAGAGAAAGAAAGAAAAAACGGATATCAGGTACACTATTTATTCCTGTTCATATTAATGTTATACTGGGTTTTGCTGTGTGGTAAGAGGAACTCATAGGCAGAATATGAATATGAAAATAAGCCATGCTACAACACATGCTATAACTAGCAGGATTTTATATGTAAATAAGCCATGAATATTAGCTTTCAATGATTTTAGAGAAAGAAAGAAAAACGGATATCAGGTACACTATTTATTCATGTTCATATTAATGTTATATTGGGTGTTGCTGTGTGGTAAGAGTAACTCATAGACAGAATATGAATATGAAAATAAGCCATGCTACAACACATACTATAACTAGCAGGATTTTATATGAAAATAAGCCATGAAAATTAACTTTCGATCATTTTAGATATGATGTAAGGCATACATTTACCACACAAGCCATTAAAAAGTTCCAAAATGTAATACAGTTATTACTTTGCAGAAATTGCCTGTATGCAAACATGTAGTCAAATTATTTTGTTAGGTTATTTGCTGAATATTATATGTTAGACAAAATAAAAGATAACTTACACAGGCCATTAAAACGTGTATCTCTGTGGAGGATGTGTAACTTATATTCACTTCAAGAAAAACGTTATTTGACTAGGGGCGCCCAAACTTTTGCATACGACTAATGCATAGCCTAAAACCAAATAAATAAATAAACAAGGAAAGAACTTTCTAGCATTGCTTTTTTTAAATGATTGCTTTCTTCCTTTCTAGTATTATGCATAACTCACAGTATATAATACTACTTATTATTATTAAATGTGGACTAAATTACCAGTACGGCTGAGATCATGTACCTCCAGAGCTCTGTGTTTTTGATATGATGAGTCTGAATCTGGGTAGTAGTGTACAGTAGGCGACTTCTTCTATTTGGCTGCTTCAAATAATGTAGACTAGGAAACCTCCTTGGCGCATTCTTCTCCAATTCAGTAGGAAAAGACTTCAGTGTGTACTACTGTTCATGCGTTTGGAATGACTTGATATATTAACATGTTTTTAATGTTTTAATAGAATATTTTATGTAACAATAATACTATAATACAATATGATAATATATTATAATAAAAGAATACAATCTTAACTATTTGCCAAAATGCACCTTTAGACATTGTATTCAGTATTTCAACAAGCTCTTGAACAAGAAGTGATTAAACAATGTTAAATGACAAATACATATTGTAATTATACAGTTCGTTTCCATTGTACTTGTAACATTGTGAACTTCACTTTTGAAATATGTGGAATTTTAGATCTTAGTTTTATTTTAACTTCATTCTCATACAGCTTTCACAGTCATATTAGGATCTACAGCTCTGTTCATCAGCTTGGACGTCTAAAATTTCGTATGTTTAATTTACAGCTTCCTATAATCGGAATCTTCTCATTTTATATCTTTGTCTGGAGCCAATTTGGTTATACACTAGATTACTGAAAACACTCATTTGAAAATTTGCTTGAAGAACGCAGCGTTTGTCCTTGAATTTGATCAGTTACATTCCTCTAAGCAGATAATGCTGACCGCTAATACTAATCCTGGAGTAGGGGAACAACACGGCAGAGATCATGTAAATGCTTTATAAAATGCTTATGAGCACAGTTCTTCATTTTGGTTCTGATGATATCTGAGTTTGGTAATGAAATGATAATGCCGGAGGTAATTGGGGTTAATTAGCTAAGCGGCTAAGTTTAAGGATGTCTTGCTTACCATATCAATCAGATGTGCATCCCTAAGTGTCCCCTCTCTATTGTCAGTAATATTTTAGAATGCTAATTAATTTAATTATTTTTCATGAATAAACCCAAAAGTTTTTTTTATTTCCTTAAAATCCATGTAATAGATCTATTATTCAGTTACTACAATGATTGCAATGCCAAATGGTTGGGCTTTTATTGGGTTATAAAAGTGTGCAGTAATAATTTGGGCTTTTAAGGAGTTAAAAGTATTATAGTATTTCAACATGTTAGTAGAATTTCAAAAAATGTTGGTGGAATCTCAGATGTATTGGTGGTATTTTAAAATGATGGTGGAATTTCTAAAATGTTGGTGGGATCTTAAAATGATGGCAATATTTCAATATATTGGTAGCATTCCAAAATGATGATGGTATTTCAAACTGTTGGTAGTATTTCAACATATCTGTGACATTTCAAGATTTTGGTAGGATTTCAAAATGTTGCTAGCATTTTAAAATGATGAAGGTATTTTAAAATGATAACGGAATTTCAAATGTTGGTAGCATTCCAAAATGATGATGGTATTTCATAATGTAGGTAGTATTTAAATATGTTGGTGGAATCTTAAAATGATGACGGTATTTTAAAACGTATTTCGAAATTATGATGGTATTTCAAAATCATGAGGTAGCAAATTTCTATTCCATGTATGAACCGCCAAAAAAAACACTTTCCAACTTATATTTCAGAGGGGTCAGTGATTGTGGTGTGGAAATTTCCCTGTAGGTGCCAGGAAAAAACTAAAAAGTGATAGCACACACACACACACACACACACACGCACACAGAACAAGTCTGATTTCAGCTTTCACTCTAACACCAGTCACTTTGCACTCTCAAATATCCTGTAAACGAATGTAAGTTTAGCATCAGTCAGCTCACTCCAACACCAGTTACTCGTCCTTTGCTTTCTCAGAACGTTAGATATCATCCCACTCAGCAGAGCACCAGTTAGTCAGAGTGAAACTGTACTGTGGTGTGTGGTAGTGTTGGGGAGTGTTGGGGAGTGTAGCTCGTTTCGTTAATCATTTTGAGTTGTGAGCTTTAATTTCCCATTAGACTGAAAGCATTTTGGCCAAGTTCTGCAAAGCTTAACTAGATTACTGAGTAAAACCCATGCACATGCACGCACCCTGGCTCTGTGTGGCTGATTCACAGTCTGCTGCATTAGAAGATCTCCTTTGGCTCTTTGTCTGTAGTTCATTTGAGAAGGATCTATGGTTTCTCTGACAGTGATCATTTTTAGTGCATGTTATTTCAATAGGATGTGGCAGACTGTCTTGTTGGTGTGCACTCTCGTTGCGGTGACGCAAGGCCAGTTCCCACGCCAGTGCGTGACACCTGAGGGACTCCGCAGTGGCACTTGCTGTCCATCACCCCCCGGACGGGCCAACGATGAGTGTGGGTTTAGCACTGGACGGGGCAGATGTATGCCGGTCCCTGTCGACGCCCGGCCACACGGGCCTCAGTACCCACACAGCGGACGGGATGACCGGGAAAGATGGCCGCTGCGCTTCTTTAACAGAACCTGCCGCTGTAATGACAACTTCAGTGGACACCACTGTGGACGGTGCAGACACGGACTGGCTGGCCCTAACTGTGACCGGAGAGTCAGTGTAGGTAAGGATTCACCACTTTTATAAACCGATACGAGGCACATATGCACAAACCAGTGCAGACGAACCATGAGCAGGTGGAGGCCAGAGGAACCTGAGAGCAAAAATCTGATTAATTTGCTCAGGGAAGGGGTCCGAGAAACAACCCTCTTTACAAACCTTAACTTGCAACTGCACATGTCCATCAGATAGGTCTAGTAACTGTAATGTGTTAGTAGGTGTAATGTGTTAGTGTACTGTAAGTAGTGCGTTGGTGTACGGTAACTCGGTAAGTGTAATG
>CM067500.1:4880611-5025231 GCA_034552555.1 Semaprochilodus insignis | reverse complement strand
GGTGTACAGTAACTCAGTAAGTGTAATGCGTTAGTGTACTGTAAGTAGTGTGTTGGTGTACGGTAACTCAGTAGGTGTATGTCTGTCTGTCTATTTTATGTCTGTCTGTGAATGTAAAATATTAAATATAAAGCACATTTGTACGTATGTATTTTTTGTGTGTTATGTAAACAGTAACTGTGCATTGGATGTACAGATGTACAGAAGTGTGTTCTCTATAAAGAGCATGTTTATTTTCTTTTAGAAAATCAGACATATCCAACTTTTTGCACACCACAGTGCATTTCTCTGCATGTTACTCATTCACTCGTCCATGTTCTTGCAAATCCAGTGCGTCGTAACATCATGCAGATGTCCCCCGAAGAGAAGCGAGCATTTGTTAACGCTCTGGACCGAGCTAAGCGGACCATTCACCCCGATCTGGTCATCTGCACGCGACGCTATGAGGAGATCTTTGGTGCGGATGGAAGCACCATTCAATGCGAGAATATCACCATCTACAACTTCTTTGTCTGGACTCATTATTACTCTGTCGGGAAGACGTACATGGGCCGTGGGGAGCACAGCTTCGGAGGTGTGGACTTTTCTCATGAAGGCCCTGGATTCGTCACGTGGCACCGATTTCACCTGCTGCAGTTGGAGAGAGACATGCAGGTGAGACATGCCCCTCCCTGCCCCTCACCGACACCCCTAAAAACTCTGCCCATGGGTGAGGCAGCAATCAGCCAATCAAATTAATCATAAAGCCTCCAACTTCACATCGACTGCTCTTTCTACAAGTGCTTTGTTTTCAGCTGCTGTTGTATGGTTGGGACATGCTGTACAGTCACAAAAATCTGACTTAACCTAATGAGAAACTGTAGCACACGTTTTTAAATTCAGAATGTGTTTTTGAAATAGTGTATTTTAAATTAAATTCAATTTCTAATGATTTATTTTGCACAACTGTGGATGGATGCTAGCTTTGTGGCAAATTCATCATTGATTCCCGTCTGTTTCAGTGCTACAACAGCATAGTCCAACTGTATTGTGGGTCAAAAGCTTATTTTCTAGAGATTTTTGAATGATTATGTCAAAAATAATGGCTTATTCCCTGAAGATTTTGACTGATTATGCCAAACAAATGGCTGTTTTCTTGAGATTTTGAGATTTCTGTGCAAAAAAATACTTATTTTCTAAAACCTTTGCCTGATTATTTCAAAATAATAGCTTATTTTCTTAAGATTTTGCCTGATTATATTGAAATAACAGCTAATTATCTAAAAATTTTGAACGATTATTTAAAAAAATGTCTTGTTTTCTCCAGATTTTGATTCATTAAATCAAAATAATGGCAAAGCTCTTAAGATTTTGACTGATTATGCCAAACAAATCTCAGTTTTTCTTGGAATTTTGACTGATTATGTCGAAACTATGGTTTATTGTCCTAAAATATTGACTGATTATACCAACATACTAGCTATTTGCTTAAGATTTTGACTGATTATACCAAAAGAAATCATAGATTTTCTAAAACTTTTGACGGATTATTTCAAAAATAAAGGTGTATTTTCTTAAGACTTTGCCTGATTATGGATAGATAGATAGATAGATAGATAGATAGATAGATAGATAGATAGATACTTTATTGATCCCGAAGGAAATTTAGCAATGTGAAATTTAAAAATATGTTGCAATTATGGCCTATTGTTTTAACATTTTGACTGATTATGTCAAAATAATGGCTTATTTTCTCAAGTTCTTGACAGATTATGTCAAAAAAACAAACACACACACACAAAAACACAACCTCCACAAACTTATAAACAATAAATGTACCACTGGTCTTAACACACCTCAGTAACATTAACCAGATGCATGTACAAGTAATTATAACATTTTCACATTTACAAACCCTCATTTGATGTTTCTGCATGCAGGGGTCCTTTAAAAATTAGGGTGTGCAGAATAATGAAAACACCAAATAAACTACTCCCGCTCACGCTGGCCATTTTATAAGAAACACCATCATATAGGAGCACTTTGTAGGTTGATGCCATGGTGGTGTCATTGCTGTACTGAGAATGGTCCATCATCAGAGTCACACCTGATTAGAGATAGTCCTGTAGTGGTCTTTCACTTTCACTGACTCACAGCGTAGAGGGGGGCTGAGAAAAAGCTCAGCGAAAGAAGAACTACAGTCAGTTACTGTAAACCTACAAGGTGCACCTACAGTAGGTGTTCATGATAAAATGGAAAACGACAGTGTGTTTTTAATGTTTCCCCCTAACCGATATTTATACGTTGAGTGTATTTTACATCACTCATCTTCCTTAGTTTCTAGGTTTTGCATATCATCATAACTCTTTTGTCATGACGAGTGCTAATACAAAAGGGAGATACGCTGTGTGTGACATATTATTCCAACTGTAGTCTCACTATTATTTTGCACTTTGCCTGTTCTTTCAGTTTGCAGTTTTTGCAAAGAGCACTGCCAGCAATGCTACTTAAAGTCATATTAGCAAACTACTAAAGAAAACAACTATATTGATCAAAAACGGAGAAATGTTTACATGTCTCCATATCGTCGCTGTCCAAAGAAAAACAAGTATCTTCAAAATGGCAACTTTACAGGTGTGTTAATGGACAAACAGATTGTGACGACCAACGTTAAAACCGGAGTAGCAAACAAGAGTAATCACAGAGAGAACCGCCTGGTACGCACAGAGTGGCAATACTTCGCAACGGGTCAGTGGGAGAGAGGAGTATATATACAAACAGACTAGATTAACAACAGGTGTGATCAATACTCGGGAGACTCAGATCTGGATAACGGAACGGGATTGGGAGATGGCGGACATGTGAAAGTGACGTCATCGGGTGGTGGGTTATGGAAAATGGAGTCCGGGAGATTGGGGGTGAGAAGAGAGCCAGCAGGCGTGACAACAGGAGAGGCCAAAAACCTCATTTAACTTTAATGTAAGTCAATGGTCAAAGCAGCTGCTGTGTTCAAATGATGCCTAAAAATAAAGATCAACAAAAATGGCGATACGTCTTTTTTACTGGAGAGCGACGATATGTTTTGGCAGGCAGTGTATGTCACATGTGCGCATGTCTTGTTTGTAGGACATGCTTGGTAACCCGACGTTTGCCCTGCCATACTGGAACTTTGCCATTGGAGGCAGCGAGTGTGATATCTGCACAGACGACCTGCTAGGA
This sequence comes from Semaprochilodus insignis, assembly GCA_034552555.1. NCBI lineage: Eukaryota > Metazoa > Chordata > Actinopteri > Characiformes > Prochilodontidae > Semaprochilodus > Semaprochilodus insignis. Next base: position 5,022,033 of record CM067500.1, on the reverse strand, counting down.
GCCAGGAGCAGCTTCGATATGAATGGCATCAGCTCCAACTCTGTGTTCTCCCAGTGGAGAGTGCTTTGCGAGAATGTGGAGGAGTATGAGACACTGGGGACCATCTGCAACAGTAAGAGACACACACACATGCATAAGTTCAAAACTCATTTCAGACATTAAACTCACTTTTGAGTCTACAGACCTCCAATACCTCCTCTTGGAGAGCTTCCTTCCTGCAGAGTTTAGTTCCAACTTGTATCCGATAAGCTGCCCATCCCTTACTTAATGCCAATTCATCAGTTCCAGCCAATTGTGATTGGTACTAGGTTCTGCAGGAAAGTAGATCATCAGTTGGAGGCCAAGAGATTGTTGCCAACTTTTCAAAGTCTGAATCTTCTCAGGAATCCACTGAAGCAAAATATCCTTCTTTACTGCAAAAAAATATTCTTTCATTCAACGAAGTTTGTCCTTTCCTAAAGGGTTGACCCAGACCTCCATTGCTATAGCTTAGCCTGATATTGCTGTACCTTATGGCATGACAAAACCCAGGAGAACCTGAATCTGACTTTAACACTGAGGCTGGTATGTTAGAAGCATGCCTTTGATCGGGTATTAAAATTAACTCTATTATTTGAGAAGAAACTATATAAAAGATTAATGTTATTCAAGTCAAGTCAAGAGGCTTTTATTGTCATTCCATCCATGTACAAGTACACAGTGGAGTGAAATTACGTTCCTCCAGGAACAAGGTGCAACATGGAACAATAGATTACAAAGTGCAAATGTGCAGATATACGTGTGTAAACAAACAATTAAACTAGAAACAATACAATAAATACGACATTACACACAGTAAACAGACAGGAGAGTGCAGCACTCATAATACATATATATTAATGGCCTAGGTTTGAGGTATCTGGATTTAAGATAAATATTCAGAGACAATCTGGGATAAATAGGGTTGCTTTATAACGTTTACCACCAATACACAATCTGTCAGTAGAAGTTTTAGATCTGATCACCTCCACCAATGGCTCGCTGCCTAATGACAATACTAGAAGAGACGGAGGACACCCCTATCTAGTACCTTGTTGTAAACAGAAGCCTTCCGAACTAATGCTTCCTAAAGTTTCAAAGGACTGTTGCCTTGGGATCCCAACACAAACACCTTTCCCCACTTAATAAAGTCTGCACTGAGGTAAAACTTTCCAAAATACAAAAAAATAAATATGAGTGGTCTGTACCATTGATTTCACATTGTATGGAAACCTGAATTGCATTAAGAGGACATTTAGCAACACATGAATTATGGCCCTTTACAAAATGAGCCTGGCAAAGTGTTTTCCAAGCGGGAGGCAAGTGTCTTAACAAGTTTCTTCCAGTCGGAATTCAATAAAGAAAAGAACTTTATATTATGAGCAAGTTTCTGGGTAGTTACCATTTCTATATATATATATATTTCAGGAGAGATCCAAGAGAGATCCAGGAGAGATCCAGGAGAGCGCTTGAGAGTGATTAAGCATACCGGGCATAAGAGCAAATGATAGGGTTTGGAACTTGTTGTAAAACTATATGGTCCTTGAGTTTTGCTATTCTGTCAATTATACAATGCCTTCTTCTGGTTACTAGATCCATCAAGTAGTGCACTGCATCTATCTGCTCAAATTTCAGACCTACTTATGTAATTGTCTTGGCTTTTTAACTGACTTTCAACTGCCAAATCTCATGTCGCTGGCCTATTCAGTATTCATAATGTCATTGGACAGCTTAATACGCATGGCTAATTTTCTGTTATGTTAAATCTGTTACGTTAGCTACCAGACATCCACGTTGGCTACAGTGGTGCTGTGAGTGAGCCAACCCCTCAAATAGAGCGAGATCCATTAATAGAGCTAGAGAATAAGTGACATTTGGTGGAGGACCATATCTGAATCCTGTAAAATTCCTGTAATTCCCACAACCGCCTCATCGCCTCCCTAATTAGCATCTTTCATTCATTCATTTTGGCTCATGGGGAGGTGGTACTGGAGTCTATCCCAATACTCATTGGATGGAAGGCAGGAAACACTCTGGACAGGCCACAAGTTCATCACAGGGCCCTCTAACTAACATCATTTTTTAATAATTAAAGCTGTCATATTCATGTAACTAAAGGCTGCACACTAAACGAACTCCCACCCCAGCTATAAGGGGCTCAAATTGCAACCCACATTACCAAAATCTTCCACCCACTGCATGAAATTACACATTTCCACCACAGAGGTCTCCATATTCCTTTACAGAGAGAATCACAAGTTTGAGAGAAGCTCTACTAGCAATGGGGCAGTATTGCAAATAAATAATAATTGATGAATAAATAACAGCATTTAGAACATTATTGCATTAATATATATCATATACAGGTTGTGTAAACACACAAACACACCACATTACTCAGACACACACATCATACAATGCCAGGAATGCATTCACCATGCACACTCACACAGTTGGAACTAATCCTGGCAGGCATGTGAGCTGGTGAGAGAGATGCAGGCTTACATGGGCAAAACCTAAAATTACTGTTATGTGCACTACTCAGCTCAACCTCGCTGAACCTCCCTCTGTATGAACACAATTATTTCACCCGAGGAAGCACAGAAGCTACAGCAACAGTTCAGCTACAAATGAGGTGCCTTTCAAACTCGCCTGAAAGCTTATACATGTAAAGTCCATGGAGATGATTTAAGACAAGACACTACATTAGAATAGGGTAAAAATTCACCTTGAAACTTCCCCAGTTGACGACTTGCATTAAGACTACTATTATTTGTATGACAGGTTTTCTGAAATTGGATCTTTAAATATGCAAATGAGACAATATCTAATTAAATATGGGCTAATTTGCATACATTTCAAGAACCAAAACCTGAACAGTGGATAAAGTTAGGTTCAGTGTTGTTGTTCCATTTGGATGACATATTAGAATCAATGTTTTTTTGTTTTTTTTACAAGCGGATTTTTGGATCTCTCTTTTTATCTCTTTATAAATCAGAAAATACTGTCAAACTTTCACCATGTTTTTAGGCATTAAGTGTTATATAACTCAATCTACAAATGATATATGTGTCAGGGACAAAGAACCTGGACTGACGCACACAGAGCTAAAAGTCAGATGAGCTTTATTGAGCAATTAGCACAATAGTTGAACACAGCACCAAAACACGACCAAACATGAAGGGAAAATGCAAGATCAGAGTCGAGGGACAGGCTAAGGTCAGAACCAGGGTAGTCAGGCAGTGAGGCAACCAGAGTAGAAGGAATAGACAAGGAGAGTAGGAGGTCGAAAGCCAGAGAGTAGATCAAAATGAGAAAGCCGACAGGGGTAAGGAAGAAAGCGGTAGTCAATGAACAAAGGGAGTCAAAAGCCAGGGTCAAGAAAACACAGAAGACACGCTCAGTAATGCAAACAGGGTTTGGCAAAACTTCACAACGTGTGTGTGAGGGGTTTAAATACAGGTGTGTGTAAATGATGACAGGTGAAGCTAATCAAAACTCGGGCGACCTAGACCGTAACAGATTGGATGACTGAGGACATGTGGGTGTGACGTCATCAGGCAGTACACTCTGGGGAATGGAGTCCAGGAGATTGGTGGTGTCAGGGAGACCCAGAGGCGTGACAATATGATCAATATAATCTGTAAAAACCTTCAGAAGATATGAATACAACTGGAAGATACAGTGCATGTAAGTACTTCTGAAGTGGAGATTTTTGGCTGAGAAAAAAACTGATTTTTGAGAAAATGGCCTTTAAAGATGTGTGTTATTAAATTTCATACATTTGTATTGGAAACCAGTATTTACAGACACAATAAAAGGAAGATGAAGGTTACCAGGAACAATAAATGATGATGAATTTAGACTAATATGGGCAATATTTATTGACCTACACAGAAGTAGTGTCTCTCAGCTAATGCGACATGCCAGACGTCTCGGCATGGAGTTGTAGAGGTTCCTAATGGTGTCCTGCGATAATCCATCCCATGCAGCTTCAATATTCTCATGATATCAAAACTACTCACTAAACAATAAAAGAAGGCAGATTCAATGAAACATGTCTTACAAAACCTTAATAACGAGTGCAGTGACACAGCGGTGAGAACAGAGCTTGAGCTGTGTCTGATTGCTTTTGGAAAAAAAGTGTTATTCTGGATCATATTTTAACGCTTGGATCGTATTTTTACGCTCCCAATAAAAACTGGTAAATTTGCTTCACATTATTATATTCAACCGCAAACTGTAGACACTTGTCTGAGCGTGTGTGCACTTTCAAATCATCTTACAGTGCTGTTATCCATGATGCGTGTGTGGGTGTGTAGGTACGGAGGGAGGACCAATCAGGCGGAACCCTGCCGGTAACGTGGCTCGGCCGATGGTGCAAAAACTTCCTGAACCTCAAGATATTATTGACTGTCTGGACCTGAGCACATTTGATACACCTCCATTTTACTCCACCTCCTCCAGGAGCTTCAGAAACACTATTGAAGGTGAGATGTGCACAGCGTTGAGCAGAATGCTTTGAAAAACTCCAAAATTTGAACATTTCCAAAAAATCTTATTGCTGTCAATTACAGCAAATGAAAGCTAGAATAGTTTGCTGTATTATTTTTATTCCCCATCTCCAACCCCGTCCACATCCCCATCCCCATCTTCATCTTCATCCTCAACCCTATCCCCATCCCCATCCTCAACTCTATCCACATCCCCACCCCTATCCCCATCCCCATCCCCATCCCCAATCCCATCCTCAATGCCTTACCCCAACCCCACAGACACACAACACAGTTTTTATGACTTCTGTGTTTTGTGTGGTGGTGTTAGGTTACAGCGCCCCCCAGGGGGAGTATGACCCAGTGGTGCGGAGTCTACACAACCTGGCACACCTGTTTCTGAATGGAACAGGTGGTCAGACCCATCTGTCCCCCAACGACCCCATCTTCGTCCTGCTGCACACCTTTACTGATGCCATCTTTGACGAGTGGCTTCAGAGACACAGTCCTGGTATGCACACAGAGACACACACAGACACACACGCACACACACGCACACACACACACACACACACACACACACACACACACATACACACACACACACACACACACACACACACATGCACTCATTGATTCAAATATGTTAGGCCTCTACAACAGGTTTCAAATACTTTGTATACTTTTTCAAATACTTTCAGATACTTTGAAGCTTTTAGCTGTATCCAGAATGATGAACAGAGCTTGCGAATACAGATAATGAGCTTAATAAAATTAATATTCAAAATCTGACCAAACCAATTATTATATATACATAAATACACCAACTGGACACTTTATTAAATGCTCCTCCTTGTATCTACACTCATTGTCCATTTTATCAGCTCCACCATATAGGAATTTGCAGTTCTACAATTACAGGCTGTAATTGTCTGTATTCTCAGATCTGATTCTCTGCATGCTTTGTTAGCCCCTGTCACCCCGTTCTCCACTGGTGAGGTCCCCACAGGACCACTACAGAGAAAGTTTAATTTGGGTGATGGATCATTCTCAGCATAGCACTGTGCGCTCATTGTTCACGCTATTAGACACTCCTACCTTGCTGGTCCACCTTGTAGATGTAAAGTCTGTGTTGCTGCACAGTTTGTGTTGGTCATCCTCTAGTCCTTCATCAGTGGTCACATGATGTTGCCCACAGGACACTGTTGCCTGGATAGTTTCCTTGGTTGACTACTTTCAGTCCAGTTGTGACACTGAGGTGTTTAAAAAGCACAGCAGCTCTGCTGTGTCTGAGAATGATTCACCACCCAAATAATACCTGCTCTGTGGGGGTCCTGACCACAGAAGAACAAAGTAAAGCAACAGACCCTTGCTCACCTCTGACTGTGTAGTAAGTTGAACATGAAGTAGTACGAGTTGTTTTCTGGGCAGCGGACATAAAGCATCGACCAGTCTTTTGGGGTTAGCTTTAGGGTAACACGAACACAAGATCAAATGCTATGCTTCAGTTTATGGTACTTGGGAAGCTGCCTGACTTGGTCGCCTGTATTTGTCAATATCGAGGTCTAGATCAGTCTAAATTTATCCTCATTTATTGTTCCTGGTAACCTTTATCTTCCTATATGGAAAGTAATGGCAAACTTTTTCAATTAAGTAGCTGCTGTGAAAGCAACACATAAAGCATTTTAAAGACAGGCCAAGCCATTCCTCATTAGTCCACAGCACCACGAGTGCCCAGGCTTTTGTTCCCTACAAAGAATAACACACCTCCTAATCCGATCAAGCAGTCACCTTTATCATCTTTGGCGGTAATTAATTGAATCAGATAGAGAATCTACTCAGCTCCTTTGAGGATATGAAGAAATTAAATTTTTTGCCCACCTGAAAAAGGCTTTGTGCATGAGGGACTAAAACAGAGCATTAAATAACAGATAAAAGTCCCATGGGCTCTGTAAGGATAAAATTAAGGCCTACTGACCTGAACTTCATACCTCATTCATCTGTTGCAGGCACAGTGGTGTACCCTGAAGAGAACGCTCCCATTGGTCACAACCGGCACTTCAACATGGTTCCTTTCTGGCCACCGGTCACAAACGCGGAAATGTTCGTCTCTGCTCCAGAGGCTCTGGGATACACCTATGAGGTTGAATGGCCAAGTATGTGGCAGATAATGTCTTTGTTGTGCTGTTAATTAGAATTGGAACTAATTGTTAATGATTTAGTGACATAAAACATCCTGTTCGAAAACCGAAACTGAAATTTAATATACATTTTATCCAAAAACTAAGTTATTATTTTCGTAGTTTGATGTTTTCATGCTTTTCAACACAAGTAATAAACATAAGAAAATACACTTTTATTTATATAATTAACTTTCAATAGAACAAAAATGACCTGACAGTTAATATAAATAGTTGACATAAATTCAACTTGCAAAAATAGTTTGAAATCATTCAAGGCAATGGATTACATTCTTTTTGCTCAGCAGGGTCGCACTGATAGGCGCCAATACCAGCACTCAAATGCAGTATTGGTATTAGTAAGGGTGATACTTATAACCAATACCACAGATCATTTTCTGAAGTGCACACATGCTGCTGAGTAGAACTACAGTTTGTTGGCGTGGTACTGTCAACCAATAGTAAAAATACTCATGGCAAAATCTGTAACGCCACATATGTACAATAATAAAATTCTATTTAATGTAGTAAATATAAGGTTTGTTAAGCATTTAAAATGGTTCTAAAATATGAAAGTATATAATATATATAAAATATTTATAAAGTGAAATTGTAAAAATATTTAAATTTAAAGATTTAAAAGCTAGGTTATACAGAACTAGTATCGGTGTCGGTATCAGTACCCAGTATTAGTTATACTTAAGGAAATTTTGAGAATCTGTCATTCCCTATTTTTTACATATGTATATATCATTTGCACTGTTGCTTGTAATTTTTTCTTCCATTGGTCGCAGATATTGTTAATGTGCTAGTGGTGTCTTTCTATTCTGTTGCTTTTAGCTTACTGTGTACTGTGTATAGAACAGTTTTCAAGTGGTATCAAACTTGTAATGTCCTGATACTTGGAACGGAAAGTGATTACAATTCACAGGCTAAAAAATATTCAGGTGGCTGGAATTTCAGCACACCTCTACTAACTACCTCAAAACTCAAAATGCAGTTAATCAGCCAAGACAAGTTTTGCACTTGACCGTGAAAACTGCATGCCTAAATCATCACACTTGCTTCAAACTGTGTCAACACTTGCTAATGTAGTTTCTAAAGCTGTATGTCACACTGTTATTTACCAAATATGCAAAAGGACTATTGTGGCAAGTGTGCAGTTTGCTCATTGCTATTTTTGGAGATCTAAACTTGTGTTATGTTGATGTTACACAGGCCTTAAAGAAACAAATTTCAGACACCAAACATCAATTGCTTTTGAGGAATTGAAAATTTTAATTTAAGATCTTCAAATCTGGACCTTTAATCCAGCTTCCGGACCTGGGTTTTATAATCACATGTAGTTCAAAGTTAATTCCATAAAAGTTTCAAAATATCAGCAAAATTCAGTCGTTGAGATGTAAACAAAGTCATTCACAGAACTTCCGGAAAATGCTAGAATGGTGGTCTCCCAAAAAGACAAGTGAACCTATATGTCTGAGTTTTTATATTTAATGTTAATAATAGTAAAATAGCTTTTTTTCTGGAACTATTAGGCCCCACAAGGTCCTGCGTGTACCTCTCCACCAGTAACAGCTTTTTGAATTCTACCTTTTAGACCTATAAGTATGTCTGGTTTTCCATCATCACCACTATGAAACATTCGGACTCTCTGATTGGCTAAAAATTTTAAATTCGCATTTAACTGAGCTGATCATTTACAAGATGCACAACTATTAAATAAACTTATATTGAAATATTTATGATATAAGTCCAAATATTGAACATGCTCAACATTTCCTAAAGCTTGTAGTGCTCTTCACCTTGCCTGTCAACGTTGGGTCTCACCTCTCTATCTGCTTTTTTCCAGCTCGGCCTTATACACTCTCCGAGATCCTCACCATAGCAATTGTTGTGGTGGTGCTGGTGGTGATTGTGGTTGGTGGAGTCATTGCATGCGTCGTGCGAGCATACAGCTCCACTGAAGGGTTGCAACCACTGCTTGGAGATCACTACCGCCGCTATTCAGAAGAGGAACGGCTAATGGAACAGTCCAAGTCTCCGGTCTGAGGAAGTAAATGCGCTGTATTTTATTGCTGTATTTAAGTTTCCACATGCACTCTTAAAAATACAGGTACTAAAAAAGATTCATTGGAGCAATGCCATGGAGGAACCACTTTCGGTTCCCTTAAGAACATTCTTTAAGGAACCGTTTCTCTCAATGAGAGGTGCAAGGTGTGAAGAATCTCCACATGATGTAAAGATTCTTTAGGACAAATCAGTGTTACATCACAGCAGCAAGGAACTTACTTCCAGGTGGATAACACAGGTATCGCTGCAGTGATTCAACAGGAGTTTGTACTAACCTGAGGGTTATTTTACCAAGTCATCAATAAGATCAGTAACTTCACAACTTAGTGGTGTTCATTTTTCATACAGCCATGAAGTCTCAGACACTATATAATGTTACTGTTACTGCTGATATTTTATCTGTTGTGTGTTAATGTATTGTGACACAGCTAAACAGAGCTGCTTCCATGCTAACTGGACGTGAGTTATCCACCTAGAAGTATAGCCAAACTTTATGCTACCAAACATCCTGATTTGGTCTAAACCAATGGCCATTCCCAATAACCAAGCTGAGAAATCTGTATTTTCAAGAGTGCAGTGGTTTTGTGGGAGCTACGGGATGTGGCTCCATGCCTGAAGATATTTTATGTATTGTGGGATACTGGCAATCAGGAGAACAGAGGTTTACTACTGACATTGCCTTATGCTGACGTTAAGACTGAAGTTAAAACCTGATTTTATGACTTTTTTATACTATTACTTCTTATAATCGAGTTCAGTAGTAGCTGTTTTCATGCTATCTTAGAAACTCTATAAAATAGAATACTTTTTCAGTTGTAAAGTAGGCTGCAGTTGTGCAAATTAAGACATCTCAAAATTGCTTAGACTACACTCTTCACGTTGAATAGAAGAAATTAAATCTGTATTTTAGCCCATCAGAATTTCTCTGACATACAGTACAAACAAAGTTATAGGCCAGAAAACTGTTGAAAACTATTTATCTGGGCAGAAACGTGTGTTTTTGCATGTATATATTTGCTAATAATGAAAATAAACTTGCAAGCTTTATACAAATTAGCAAGATTTTGGTCCTTGTTTTCAGTAAACGTATTGACCATTTTCAAGTTTGTAAACCAATAACTATGAAAGAAATTGTGGGCGGGGCTTCACTGGTAGAGGAAAGTGACAGTTAGCACAACAGTGTCAGGTGTAGGAATACGGATCATCCATCTGCCTTGTCCAGTTACTTTACTCAAAGGGTCAAGGATCCAAATAAATGGCTAAAGTAACAGTGACCGGACCTCACTGCATACTATTTTTTTAGTGGTGTTACTTGCAGCTGTTGCTTTAAATCTATCACCAATGCTTGGTACTTAATGAAGAGGACACAATGCAGTACTCTGCTCCTCCTGACTGAAAGATGAAGTCAGCTTCTTATTTGTCAGTTTTCTCATTCCACCATTCCAATCCAACTGCAGTTACTTTCTGGCACCTTACCATTTAAGCACCCCTGATAGCAAGTGGATAGCATACCACTGTTGGACAACCAGTGGCAAAGCTGGGGGTCCACTGGTGTTCAGTGTTTTCTGGGTGGTCTTCTGAAAGTATTACACATAATGCCATTTTTCATCTCTTTTTTGACTCAAAGCCAAATTTATAATGGTTGCTCATTGCTTTGCGATTCTTCATGGTCAAGAGATTTTTCTCTGCTAACTGCTATTTCCGCTGCTAGTTCCGAAATTTTCGATCTGATCGGGAATGGTGTGCTGATATATAGTTTTTTGGTCCAAACAGGGTTTTCGGAAAAACTCCAAAATATTCCACATTTTTTCCCTTTAAGAATGAATGGGGTGGAAAAGTACACGCCGATCTACTGTACTTCTGCTTGAATGGTCAGACATCGCTTCGCATACACTATATCAGGGCAGACCTAGCCTATATCAGGGCTAGGCCTAGTCTTTACTTTTTATTTCTTTTTTTGTGCACTCCGCCATCTTGTTTCTACGGTTTACTACCGTTGTGCAATGCCCTTTGTTGGCGTTGATGATGTATCCTTTGACTTTCCTTGGTTCCAATAAAAGCTGGTGGAAACGCAGACTGGTTCCATTAATAGCACCAAAGTTCTATGACACCTGAACGGAACTAGTTCAAGGACCAGTGTTCTTTTGGTTGCAAAGAACTATAGGTCACTCTTTTTGTCTGCTTCACCCAAGATGGCTGGATGGGCAGCTATTTTTTTCCAGTTGAACTAGATGATCAAGTCTCAATTCTGAAAATAACACCAGAAGAAGAATGTTTGATGGTAGTATACCTCCATGTCAATTCATCTAACTATACAGTCATATGTATAACTGACCTCCATAAACACTCCAAGGCTGCACCCAGAAACCCTGATAGTTACTGCTTTTTCCTACCTCCTCTCCTCCATGACCCAGAAACCAATTTTGTGACGCATCTTACCGGCTGGGCTGTCCAAATACCAGATGAGACAGGAGAAGCTGCTTCAAGCACCTGCCTAATGGTGGACAAATGAGTGTATGCTATCCATGAAGTCATTTATAAATTTTAGATAGATAGATAGATAGATAGATAGATAGATAGATAGATAGATAGTCACTGTGTCAATCCCAGAGGGAATATCATATGTTACAATAGCGCAGAGAACAGAAAAAAAAAAAACAAATATATATATATATATACACTTTTCATCAAAGGAAAAGCACAAATAGCTGCACCCAGAAGGAATCAACCCACAGGAATGAAACTTGGTGGGTAGGTTTGACATCGTGAGGCATGCGAATGATTCAAGTTTCACGCTTGACCAAGCATGTGACATAAGCAAGGACGGGCCTTATCACTGTACGTGACTGACCCAACAGCGACGACTACAGACATTCAGCAAGCAGTGATGGCCTCCATGAGTCATCCTATTAGTGCCAGCACCACTGGGAGACGGCTGCAAGACAGACACTGAACTACACGCACACAGACCGTTACGACAACTTAACACCACGTCAACATCATCAAAGACTGCAATGGTGTCGTGCCAGACTGTCATGGAGTGACTCCGAATGGCAGCGGGTCATCTTCAGTGACGAGTCCCACTTTTGTCTTGGTGGAGACGACCAATAAATCCTTGTGTGGAGGCACCGTGTTCAGCGCCAAGACGAATGGTTTGTTGTCACGTGTCACATGTCCAGAAGGTTTGGTGTCACTCCACCTCCACCCCTACCGCACAGTCTGCAGGAACGGTGTGAGAGTATTCAAGCTGCATGGGATGGATTATCGGAGGACACCATTAGGTACCTCCACAACTCCATACCGAGACGTCTGGCATGTTGCGTTAGCAAATATGGCAGCCCGACGCCATACTGAGACACTACGTCTGTATGTGCAGTTCGATAAATACTGCCCATTTCAGTCTAAATTTATCATCCTTTATTGTTCCTGGTAACCTTTATCTTCTTTCCCAATAGCACTGCAATCCCACTTCCTTCTGTGTGCAGCTATTCTTTTCATATATATGTAAGATTCATCTGAAGAACTGACCTCCATAAGACCTTTTCTATAAAAAAGCACACTCCGAGACTGTGTCCAGAAACCCTCAAAGTTACTGCTTTTTCCTACCTCCTCTCCTCCATGACCCAGAAACCAATTCTGTGACGCCAGCCATCTTACCGCCTGTCCGAATACCAGATGAGACAAGAGGAACTGCTTCAAGCACCTGCCGAAGTGGCAGGACACATGAGTGTATACTACCCAGGAAGTCATTTATAGATTTAAAGTGGCATCCCTGCATGAGCATCCAGACAATCATGGAGCAATCCAATTCGACTTTAATTTCTTGTGTTTGGTGTGTGTTTATATATTCTCTGTGTTGTGTATTTTGTACTTGGTAGAGTAGAAAACAAACCGTACAAATGTAAATCTGTTGTCTCTTTGTAACAGCTGTGATTGGACATAGAAAAACGATGGGCATGCCTTGAAGCGAACGTTGTGATGGGCTCAGTTCTTCAGTAGTCAACATCAAATCTAATGACGTTGAAAGGACTCAGCTGTCCCATTTCCACAATTTCCACAATCTGCTCGTGCTCTCCTCTTCCTTTTCAGCTCCTTTCCCCTCCTCAGTTCCTCCACGTTTTTGCAGGGTAGGGGAGGAACGATGGGAAGGGAGGGCCTGGAGAACAGGAACAGGTTTCTGGATGCAGTCTAGGTTTAACGGGATGCTCATTTTAGTAGTGATCATCTTATGTATGGAGGCTTGGTGTATGTCCTGGCCTTCATCTTTTCAAGCTTTCTTATTGCCCTTAGTGCACTGAGGATGCTTGCTTTTATGGCAACGGTCTTCAGAATGCTCCTCAGGGCCCGCCCAGATGGTCCACATTTTAGCTCTATCACTTTGCATTGCGAGTTAGGTTGGGGTAAGAATATGGACCAGCTGGGAGGCCCTGATGACTGGTTTGAGAACCACTGTTTCAAAACTGCATTTAGTTGTTGTGAGCTAGCATTGCATAATAGCTCCACCTGGTGGATCTAATCTTCATGGTCTCTTGTATCTCAGTGGTTAATAGATAAGACACTGCCTGAGTGCCCTCCTCTGGCTGAAACAAATACAGAACTGAGGGGCCCAGCTGGAACTGTCAATGCATTGGAATGTTTGTGGGATCACTTGATTGGAAAGTAAATTGAGTTTTTGATTTTTTTATGCTGGCCAATCCATATGCTAGTATACTGCTGCCGTGTTTGCTTGCCAACTGGGTCTAGCTTGCAGGGCTGATGAAATCCGTGAAAATGCCTTTGGGGACACTGGTCTTTTCAAATGTAGGCCAGTTCTAGCTGAACTGAAGCCAAGTGCACAGCCATACTGCATTAGCATGCCCCAGTGTCCTTTAGTCTCATTTCAAGAATGGATGCAGTCAATGGATAATGTCACAGATATGACAGAACCCACTGACTAGGGTACTCCCACAGCCCCAGTGATCAAAAAGAATGGAAATGTGGACACTTGGGTACACTGAAGTGAATGCAACTGCTTCAGGCCACCCGCGTTCTAAAATAAATAGACCACCTTCTATTTAGTCTTTCATATTTTCCACAATATATATTTATATCAACATATACTCATCATCAAAAGAATAGTTGCATCCAGAAGGAAGTGTGAGATTGCAGTGCTATTGGGAAGGAAGATAAAGGTTACCAGGAACAATAAATGATGATAAATTTAGACTGATATGGGCAATATTTATTGAGCTACACGTACAGAAGTAGTGTCTCTCAGTATGGCGTGGGGTCACCATGTTTGGTAATGTAACAGGCAAAAAATCTTGGCATGGAGGTGTAGAGGTTCCTAATGGTGTCCTGCGATAATCCATGCCATGTAGCTTGAATATTCTCACACAGTTCCTGCAGATTGTGCGGTAGGGGTGGAGGTGGAGGGACACCAGGCCTTCTGGACGTGACGCTCATCTTGGTGCTGACCATGGTGCCTCCACACACGGATTCGTTGGTAGGTTCCACCAAGACAAAAGCAGGACTCGTCACTGAAGATGACCCGCTGCCATTCTGAATCACTCCATGACATTCTGGCACGACACCATTGGTGTCTTTGGTGATGTTGATGTGGTGTTAAGGGCAGTCTTTGAAAAGGTCTGTGTGCATGTAGTCCTGCATCATGCAGCTGTCTGCCAATGGTGTTGGCACTAACAAGATGACTCATGGAGGCCATCACTGCTCGGTGGATGTCTGTAATCGTGGCTGTTGGGTCAGTCAGGTACAGCAATAAGGCCTGTTCTTGTTTATGTCACATGCACGGCCGAACGTGAAACTTGAATCATTCACATGTCTCACGTTGTCAAACCAACCCACTAAGTTTCATTCCTGTCAGTTGATTCCTTCGGGGTGCAACTATTCTTTTGAAGATGAGTGGACAATTTTGGAACCAACACCCAACAATAAATACACAGTTAAGCCATCACTGAACGATCAATTGCATCCTCAATCAGAAGCAAAAGATCACTGGTTTTCCATCACTGTGGGTTGTGGTGCTGCTGCTATGGAGTCACTGGCCACCAGGCAAACGTCTGTCAGAACGCTAGTTATGTTTTCAGTCCGGGTCAATCTAAGCCGTTCTGTTTTCCAATGGTATGAAACTCAAAAGTTAAAAGATTCTGTGAAAAGGCAGAATACTGAGGCTGGGCCTCAATCTACAAGTGAAATGAACACCATCTCAGACTGAGAAAACCAAGAAAGCCAAGTATAAACTGAATAAACCAAGCAGATACAGCAGTGTCTAGCATGCATAACTACCTCACTGTGCTCTTTGCTCAGATACATACCATTTTTGCAATGCATCATATCATGAAATGTACTTTTCTCACATCTGCTAAGCTGGAACAGAGAAGTAGTGGCACAATATACTATTAAAACTAGAAACACTGTGCTGCACTAAACACAGTTAAACAGGACTCATTATGCCCTCTTAGTTTTAAGTACTTATAAAATCCATAATACGCTCATAAAAACATGTTGTGACATTGTGATATGACTTATTATGGTAAGCATGGGCGTCTCTAGACCAGTTTTAGGGCCCAAATACATACGTTCTACTAGCGCAAATCATCTGCAGTTTATTCTCATTCACTAGATGCTGTAATAGCAGGGCGCAACCTGGGGGAGGCGCTGCTGCCGCTCTCTTGTTGTCGCTGACGCAACGTGAAGCGCAGAAATCCCGGCTCGTCCAATCAGATCTGACCTCCTAAGTTCTAACCCAATCATATTCGACCTCATACGTTGTAAGCCAATCATATCAGGTCTGGGGGAGGGTCTCTGGTTTTACTCGCTCTGACCAGTCGGCTGCTCAGTAGTTACTGAGTGGATGTGTCCATCTACAGTATGGATTTGTGGTCAATTATGGTCAGTATAGCTGCTAAAAGTGGTTGTTTGTTAAGTTGCTAACTGTTGGTTAAACTGAGGTGAATAAAAGAGGCTAGGCTAATGCTAAAATGAGCTAGCTAGCTGACAAGACAGCTAGTCTAGCTAGTCTAACTGAGAAGGAGGGAGTGAAAGAGGGACAGAGATAGAAATAACCTTACTGACAGCTCTTTATATTCTTTCTTTTTCTTTTTCTTTTTCCCTCCAGTATTTAAAAATTGACTCTGGTATATGTAATACATGAAATTAACCTCACTGAAAGGTCATATAGTGTTGATAATAACAGTTTCATATCCCTCAATCCCTAGTCCTGTAGAAGGAAATGAAGAGCTGACAACTCTATCAAAAGAGGCTGACAGGACTGAAGGAGCAGATCTGTAGGAGGTTAGTGATGCAGAAGAAGGACAGGGAGAGAAGGAAGCTGAAGTAGTCTGACAGGACTGAAGGAGCAGATCTGTAGGAGGTTAGTGAAGGAGAAGAAAATGAGGGAGAGAAAGAAGCTGAAGCAGTCTGACAGGACTGAAGGAGCAGATCTGTAGGAATTTAGTGAAGGAGAAGAAAATGAGGGAGAGAAAGAAGCTGGAGGCTGACAGGACTGAAGGAGCTGATCTGATCGAGGTTAGTGAAGGAGAAAAGAGAGAGAGGGAGAGAAAGAAGCTATAGGAGGCTGGAGGAGGCTGACAGGACTGAAGAAGCGGATATGATGGAGGTTAGTGATGGAGAAGAGAGAGAGAGGGAGAGAAAGAAGCTATAGGAGGCTGGAGGAGGCCAACAGGACTGAAGAAGAGGATCTGATCGAGGTTAGTGATGGAGAAAAGAGAGAGAGAGGGAGAGAAAGAAGCTATAGGAGGCTGACAGGGCTGAAGGGGCGGAACTGATGGAGATAAAAAGAGAGGGAGAGAAGGAAGCTGAAGGAGACTGACAGGACTGAAGGTGAGGATCTGATGGAGGTTAGTGATGGAGAAGCTCCAATTTATTGAACGTACCTACAGACTAAAATCTCAGTCTTTCTGGAGACGTAAACTGACTGAACGGATCTATAATCAGTTCTATATTCAGGGTGCTTGATTATAATCACTGCTCGATTTCACTGCCTTTGCTTGATCTGTGCCTGTTGTAAGAGGATGGAGATAAAATGACGGAGCCACCGTGTACCAATTTGACCAAATATACATTTTTGATCAATTCTTTAGCTGATGATACTCTCAATGTTTATGATGAACGTTTTGGGTCCTTATAGATTCTCCTGTGGGACCTCAGACCCCCCTAGCTTATCCATGAGCTTACCCCCCCCAATCCATGAACGTCTTGTAATGCCTCTGATGGTAAGAATAAATAATGTTTGATAACCCAGCACTTTTACTAGTGCAAAGTTTGGACAAACCTTCTTATTTTCAATTATTTTCTGCATTTTAGAACGACAGTGAAGTCATTAAAACAAACAAATAACATCAACGTTTCATCACTGTCCCAAAAAAACCCTACCAAACATGGCGTTTTCTGCATTTGTCTGTAGTTTTTCAAAATGTAGCAGCCGTCCTTAACGCTGTGTAAAAAACGTGTTAACTGGACCAATAGAAATGCTCCAAAATTATTTTTTGACCTTTTTTTTGGATCATTTTGTAGGGACCAAACATAAAGCTAAATAAAGTAAACAAGCCCATGTGGTGATATCCATCATAGAAATGTGACTGTTGTTATTAGCAGTTCCATCTGAGGGGTGAAAGTTCACAAGCATTCATTCATTGTGGTTTTCCGCCTCGTAGAGATTTTCTGGAACGTTCCTGCATTTGAGGTTTGTGTTTTATTTTTTTCTAATACAGCTCTGGAAAAATGTAAGAGACCACCTGAAAATGATCAGTTCCTCTAGTTGTACAGTTTCTGGGTTTGTGTTTGACCAAAATGAGCAGTTCTGTTTCATTCTATACACTACTGGAAACACGTCTCCCAAATTCCAGATCAAATATCATGTTTTAGATCTGTTTATTTAGAAAATCACTAATGACGCCTCCAGAAGTCTGTTTTTTGAACCATGCTCGCTGTGCATTTCACCCCAGCCACCGCTCTCCAGTCTTTCTGTAGGTCACTCGAGGTCATCTTACGGTGGTTAAGTGACATTGGAATGAGGTGCTGTTCATCACGGTCAGTAGAGAGTGCTTTTGGCCCTCTGCCAGCCTGTAGCTGTGTTGTCCTGTGTGTTTGCTGCTTGACCTTGTTCTTATGAACCGGTTGCTCACTGTATCTGCCAGTAAAGCTAGAACCCAACCTTCTGTTCCTCACTAAGAACCTGCTGTACGTGTGGAGATCTGATTTAAGAAGAAACTGGAGTGGTCTCTTATTTAATTCCAGAGCTGTATGTCAAACTTAGCAAACTTAACAGCCATAAAATGCTATATTTAAGGTCCATGTACAGAATGTGTTATCCTATTCTGAATATATCATCAAAACATGCTGGATGTCAGAGGTAGGTAAACAGAAAAACAAGAAACCCACAATAACTCGTCCTCTTTTTTAATATGCTTTATTCAGCTACAGAAACACTATAAATAGCCTACAACAATGCCAAAAAAGAGCCTCTTACAAATATCGCATGATAGAAAACAGTTCTAAAAAGGATCTACAAAGAGACGGTTAGAAATATTTTGGCAAGGTCTCTAAAATATCTGCAACCATCAGCATCTTGTTCGTTTAGGTTTTGAAGTAGCAAGAAAAAAAAAAGTCTTAAAAAAAAAAAACTACGTTATGTAGTGTTAATGAAATGATCGCGATAGGAAGCAAAAAGTTTTCAGTGAGTGCGTGAACCCTTTTCAGGTCAGCATTCAGTTAAAACTGGCCAGCTGTATCCAGTAAAACCACAAAAAATACACAAATAAAACCTTATTTTTCAACAATTTTTTCGTTTTTTCTTCTTTTTTTTTTTTTTTGTTCCACCAGTTCACACACTATTGAACACTTTGGCAAAACCGTCTAAATAAGGCGCATATAAAGGAAGAAAAAATTGTTTCACTTCAAATATATTATAGCATTTCTTCTTACTTCATACACAAAACAATGCAACGTATATATATATATATATATATATATATATATATATATTAAATATATCCTGACGTTTAGGTCATAATAAAAGACTCTAAAGAGACAAAAAACAACAACCCTACAGAAGGGGAAGCTCAGCTTAAGGGCCAGCAGACACATTCCCGAGAGTGTGGTCATTCATAACTCTTGCAAGCACACTTTGGGACCAACCGTGAGGCTTCACCAAGTTCAATAAGCAAGCGTGGAGTGTTTTAGAGCTTCTCTTGTGGAAGTGTTGTTTATCTGGCCGTGGACTGGACCTTAAGTAGCTTTCCCGATGCAAATGTCGCTCAGTCTTAACACACGGTTTATACTCGATAAAACACCACATTTCATAACAAAAACAAGCTAAAGCCAAATAAAAGAAAACAAACAAACAAATAAACAAACAAACAAAAAAAACACCCTAGAAGCAGCAAAACTCTATCACTCCAACCCCCAAAAATAACAATACAGTATAACAAAAACACAAATCCTTCACCTTGACTATAGAAAGCATAGAAACAGAAGAGGAGATATAGGGAGTGAAGAAGAACAGAGGAGGGAAGCCTCGTCTGCTGACCACACTACTCTTCGCATTCGCAGGGAATGTATAATAGTGGCACTGCAGAGGAATACAGGAAGTGGTCATTAAGTACACACTGAGGTTTTACAGTAATCTGCTAAGTAGGTATGTGCAGGCACCGATGGGTCATAAAGCTAGAAGTTGCAGTTCTTTCCTCCATTTGGGGAGCTAAGGCACTACTGAGTTCAAATACAAGAGATCCCCTACAAGTACAGGTTAATCACTAGTGTGTACTCGCACATTCATTGACCAGCGGTTAAAATGTTTGACCCCTAGTAAGCGAATGTGCCAGTGTTTCAGAAACGAGTCACCCTTGCTGACTTTGGGGTGGCCTACTGTCACAACACGCTAGCTGCTAGTTAATAGTTTGTTAGGTGCTGGGGACGAGTTGCTAGTCGCTAGCTGGTAGTTATGCTGCGTTCGACTAGGGCTCCTAATTCAGAATTTCCAACCAAAGTTTCTTAAATGGGAATTCCAGTAAGTCAAGGCAGTGTTCTCCTCTTTGCAACGCTGCTGGGTAGTTATTTCAAGCCATACTAGACTAGATACTATCTCTTTGAATGGGGACCAATCAAAATACTCTAAACTGAAGGTCAACGTACCACTTTAAAAACATATTTGAAATAACTGATGTAATATAACCAAAATACTTCAGAAATGGCTTGCTCTGGCTACATTCTCCACAAGGTGGGAGCTTTCCGCGGTGACCTTTCCGCCACTTGTGGTGTTACCAGCAAGCCGACCGACTCTTTTGAAGGCCAGGGCTTTTTCCGTAAACAGACACGTTTAGCATTACAAGCTCTCGCATTCCTGTTTCAACCCGTGACCAGTCCTCATGTATAACTAGCGTCAGCTGGGTAGATTTTTTTGCTAACAATACTGTTTGTAAGCTCCCACTTTGTAAGCTCCGGAGATTACAATTCCGAACACAGCATTACTAGTTGGCAATTGATTAACTGCTAGCTGCAAGTTCATGAGTACTAGTTCGCCAGCCGCTAGCTGCTGGTTACTAGCCACTTGTATTCAACCGCTAGCAAAACAGGTTTTAGCAACAAGCAAACTTCTAACTAGCAGCTAGACACCAGCGAAAACTGTACCTAGACAAAAATCTCAGCACTGGCAACATGCAGCATAACGATTATGCGCATAATCCTTGTAGGATAATCATTCTAAAAATCCTAGATTTTTTT
This sequence comes from Semaprochilodus insignis, assembly GCA_034552555.1. Classification (NCBI taxonomy): domain Eukaryota; kingdom Metazoa; phylum Chordata; class Actinopteri; order Characiformes; family Prochilodontidae; genus Semaprochilodus; species Semaprochilodus insignis. The sequence goes on along the minus strand of CM067500.1, from coordinate 5,001,527 downwards.
TCTTCCCTGCTGAAAAAAAGCGCAGACCAGCTGATATTTGCTGACTTAGAGATGGCCTGATGCTGGTCTAGCAGAGTTCTGAGCTCCCTGGTTCCAGTTTGGTCCCATTCATTCTCTGAGGGAAGAGATCCAAAGATACGACACAGTACAAAGAATAAAAGTGCCTGTTTGCCGGTTCAGGACACATGCACATTCAAATTACATGAACTTATAAGACACCTGTATCTTAATTGTGTTAATATGTTCCGAGCAACTCTCCTGCTCTGATGTACGTTTAAGTGCACCTCACTACAATGTCAAAACAAAATATCCACCACACATGGTACCATATGGAGTGTCGAAGGGTCACACACTAAAAGAAAAAGCAAACTAATAAACAAACCAAAAAAAAAAAGTCATGGACGGACGATCATACACAGAACGTACTATGACAAGAGTGAGGAGGGAAAAATACGGGTCATATTTGTTCAACTCAAAAAATACGCATTCAATAAGCTAACGTAAAGAAGCAAAATAAACGATATAAACATTCTTCTATCAATCAAATGGACAGTGTTTCAAGTCTATGTTTTGCAGATGAGCCAATAAAATGGAGTTCAGTGGCACTTCTTTTTTTTTTAGTTGACGCACAAAACATAAATAGTCTAAATTTGGAGAATTAGACCGGATAGTCACAGCAGTCTACAACACAAGAAGTTCTCAGACAAGGTAGAGTTTGGCCACAGTCAGCTGGTAGTCTGAAGGAAAGCCCATTGGCACATAATGGCAATCATCATTTAACTGCAATGTTAAAAAAAAAAATTGACAGTTTTCTTCAGTCTAGTCAGTACATTCACAATGCAATATCGCAGAAAAGCTACCCTGCAAACACAACGCGCAGTGTTGGTCCTAAAAGTTCTACCATCCTCCACAGCAGTACAACACCAAAGACCTCTTAGAGAGCAGAACACGTATTTGAAAATACTTTCGTCAATGGAGGTATTGCATTCTGCTTCTGAGACTTCTATATATATATGTATATATATATATTCGGCTACTGAGTGTATATGTGTTATAAACGCGATGGCTGTTTATCTTCTGTGTTCCCGTGTTGTGTTTGAATTGTTTCTCTCTTCCAGTTTGACAAGAAAATCCATAGTCCATACGTTAAAACATTAGTCTCCAAACCTTCAAATAACAGTGAACTAAACAGCAAAGTTACAAGCATTAGTCAACGACAAATAGGCAACAAACGGTAAAAGAATGAAAAGGTCTAAAGTCGTTATTTCGGTGGTATCATTCAGACTCATAGTCAGACAACCTAGCGGACAGCAGATGGTAGCAACTTCAGAAAAAAGAAAAAAAAAACAGAACGTCCCGAGTCCTGTTTGTGTATTACAACTCAGAATACATTTTTCATGGAATACTTCGAATTGTCTTTCTTCAGTGGTCATTTAGGTTTCCGCCCAGCAGTTTTTTTTGTCTTCGTTTTGTCCATTTTAAGATTTTTTTCCAGCACTTTTTTATCTTTTCTTGAGAAAAATGGTGTACAGAGAAGTTTTTAAAAAGCTGTGTTTTTTTTTTTGTAAGTAAGGTCCATAAATACAAAACCGTTCCTTCAGTATTCTTCTCGGAGACTGACAAGTGACACCTGGAGGAGTGTTCCAGAAGGTTCAGATTGCCTGGCAACAGCTGGAGCGTGAGTAGGTTTGATTCTGCTGGTTTTATCACCAAGATTTCTCACCAACTATTTGCATGATGCCTTTTTTTTTATTCTTTCACATTCTCACGCTTTATCATAGGCCCAACCTTATCTTCTTTGTGGCCATGGTTTCTCTTCTTAAGCTCTAGAAGACAACCAGGGAGAACAAGCTAGCTGTGCTTGCTAAAAACCTAGTGCTTAAGACCTGCAGAATCAGTTCTACCGTTCTAGGGAAAACGTTTGGTTCACGCTGTTTCAGCTGTAATTTCCGAACCACATCAAACCTTGGCTCTTTGACTCAAGGGTAAGGGTTGTGTCACGAGGGGGAGATGGGCTGAACATCGGTCACATTGTAGGAGATGAGATGCTTCAGGAGGTATCACAAAAGGAACGACAGTGTCCTTCAGAGAGATGAACATGAGTAGCACACACATTGATATCAGCAGGCCACACTTGTGCTTCCAGTCTGGGTCAGTTAGATTCGGTCCGTGGATAGTCAGTCATGAGTTGGGTTACGAAGAAGATACAGTAATTCAGGTGTGATGATATCGTGTTTGACTAAAGTAGTACTAGGTCAGCTAGTCCAGTGTTACGGAAGTCTAGGTCAGTGCGTTTTTGCAGTTACGCCTGGAGTAAGTGATGTGTCAGTAGATGGAGGTGGGTCAGTAGGTCTGACGAGGAGTGCAAGAACATAGCCAAAACTTCTGGGCTTGAAAAATGTAGGCCAGTAGGTCTGGTTGCCTCACTTTTTGATCTGTGCAATATGCGGTAATATCGGACAGCTATCTTGGGTAGTTACTTGTTTGGGTTACTTTCTTTTGGGTCGTTTGAAATAGGTCTTCAGCCTTTTCTAACAGGCGGTCAGTAGACTTCATGTACATCATACGAAAATGTAGTTCAGCATTTTTGGGTTGTTTTGCTTAGTGGGACTGACGTACGTCACAGGTCAATGGTGGGTAGTCTCAGTAGGTCTGGTAGACGTCATGAAGGGGCATCTGGAAGGTGGCCGCCGCAGGGAAGGCTTGGGGAATGTACCCAGCATAGCCTCCGTAAGCTGCTGCTGCCACGGCTGCATTCTTCTGCAGTGCCGCAAGGGCGGCCGTGTTAGCATGGGTGGCGATGGGCATGTAGCCAGCACCGTACAGACCGGCAGCTGCCGCGGGGATCCGCTGGACGTTAGGAGCCATCGCATACACAGGGGTGATGGGACGGCCCTGAGAGAAAGAGAAGGGGATAAGGGAAGAGGCATTAGAAATTAGGTTAGAATAAAGTTTTTTTTGTCTGTCATGGTGGAAATGTGTATTTGACTTCTCCCAGAAGTGAACACTCAAGGAAGTCCTAATAGTTTCGGGGAACTTAAACCTGACTAATTGTAGTTTAGCTCTGTTTATTAGCAACATCATGCTGCTTGTTTATAAACTTTGTGCTTTAAAAATATTGTAGCAATAAATAATTTAATTGTCCTATTAGGTTTTAGGTGGATTGCAGTGGCATACAAACTTGAAACACTCAAGTGTCCACACCTTTGATCCACACCTTAAGTGTCCAGACAGGCCTTCTAATTAGTCACTTCAGCTACCTAATGGTACATCCACTGCTGATTAAAAATGCACACACCTCTTGGGTAATTGTATCTTCATTGGGATGCAATGGAGCAGCCACACATAGGCTAAGCCTTTGGTCACAATGCTCAATGCCAAACCCTTGATTTCAGAAAACATATTCGGCTTTGGAGTTTGTTGAAGTAGTCTCACGATCGCATGATCATCACAAAACTTTGTTTTCCGTAATCTTCCATTTAAACCACCATCTGATTTTTGAGTATATCATTGTGCATTGTGCGGCAGGCAGGGAATAATAATCCTAATCAGTAATATCACATATAATCCAGGGGAAATGCTCAGCTAGCTTCCTACTTCATAATGCCATCCCAAAATTACCATGGTATGGAAGGATATATTTTACTATAACCCATGTGGTAGACTAGGCGTGTTTATTACTCACTGCACTTTTAATGTGATCATATTGGCTCAGGATATTGCTAGGATGTACATCAGCTGAGGTGGTGGAAGTATGGAATCCGCAGGCATGACCATATTAGTATTATATTGTTAAAAGCACGATTTTATTACTGACTGAAACTAATTGTGATCCAAGCCACAAACCTGTTTTGGTGGTTATCACAATACCCTGCAATATTGCAATACTTTTGGCCGGTCTCCAGGCGCAGCGAGTGCAGCTTTTCTATCTACAGCGATTGCCTGGGCGGAGAACTTGCTGAGTGAAGAGCATGACGGAATCCCACATTTCTTCCAGTATTGCTCAAGGGTCATAGTGTGGGAGTTGGAACACAATGAAACTAAGCACTGTATTAAGACATCCATTGATAACCTGCGGATATGTTTGGTATGTCTCATGCATAAACTTGTCCACTCGGTTTCCATATTAGCTAAAGGAGTCATTGGTAGCTCAATGCAGGTACAATCATCCAAATGAGAATTCTGAATGACATATCGCAGTGTGGTTAGAGCATAGGTGGGCCAGTCTCCTAGTGTAACAGGTAAATGTTTGGATTTTCTGGTGGGCCCCCAAGACTGGATTGGAAAACGCAGACTTATAGCAGATAATGGAATAACAAGCACTTGACGCTGCTATCTTCTTCTAAAACCAGTTGTTTAGCTTACACAATTCCACAAATTGTTTATTCAGCCAAAATGCAGTTTGCTTCTTTACTTTTGAACCAAGTTACAAGGCTAACGGTTACACCCACCAGTTAGCATTGTGCAGACTGCACATTACCTCCTGGTCTCAAACCATGTTGAGTAAAATAATTTAATCTCTTCTGAAACTGTATACTTATATACCTTATACTTATATATCACTGATATTGTATAACATACAGGTATTTTGTTGAAATGGACAAAAGTACAGTCAAAATTCAGACTTTAAAATGGCTGCCAAGCAACTCAGGCAAGCAAGCAATTTAGAGATGCAGTTTACGCAATGATAAATACTATAAGCTTTACTATAAGCTTTCATTGTTTGTTGGCTACATTAGCCTACAGTAGCTCCAGTGCAAAACTAAAGAAGCAAACTTCTGTGGCCAAACATAACTGATTGACTACATGGAATATGGAAGGGAAAGTTGTGTTTTTGCTCATTTTCTTGGCTCATTATTGCTTAATATGCTGTTGGTCGGTGTTTTCCAGACCATGGTCCACGTTGTAGGCCCGCAAGGCAATACCCATAGTTCCTTTGTAAGACTTGGTTCCACTGTAGTACCTGAAAAGGTGGAGGCGTGGAGACTGCAGGGATGACTGTTGCGGTGGCAGGAGCAGCTGTGGGGTCATGCTGGAGGGCCAGCGGGTTGATCAAGTGCTCCACTGGGTGCATCTTCCCTTCTTCCACCAGCTTAGTAGCAGCAGGAGCAGCAGAGAATACAGCAGGGTACTGTGTACCCAGAGCTGGCAGAGCCACTACACGCACAAACACAAAGGCAATACAAGTTCACAAATCCAATACAAGTCAACAGTGTAACGTGGTGTTACGGAAAATGTGTCATTTTTGGTGGAATGGTGTTTACACTGCCTGTCAAACGTATGGAACACTTAGCTTTTCTAGTACAAATGTTAGCTACGTAACAGCCCAACGCTACACTATTACCTGCCTAGCGACGCTACAAACAACCCAATGATACACGTACTTGACTGCTTGAAGCAACGTTGTTACTTGTTTCTTATGCTAGTAGTTACTTAAAAGCTTAATGATAAGCTGCTACCTAACAACCCAAAGTTGTGGTGTCACCTACCTAATAAACCACCTCCCGCTATGCCCTACTTGATACTACACTGTTAGGTACTCAAGTACTCAATGCTATGCTCAACTTAACAATTTAACCCAGCATCGTTACCTACTTAACAACTAAATGGTATGATGTTTACTTAGGGTGGCACTTTTTCCAGGATATCTGGTCACCCTAATCTGACAGCATAGCGTTGAGTTAAGTAGGTTGACAACATTGTGTTGAAGATGTCCAGCTGGAGCTGTCCCTGGAAACGTGCCTGTTTTGGCCAACAGAGGGGGCTTCTGCTTGCTACTAACCACTTCCTCAGCTAGTTTTAGAGAACACTAAAACTAAAATTAGGTGTACAACTCCACCAGAAGCTAGCAAGTGTCAGGCGGGTCCATAACATCACCACAACCCACTCAGCGAGCATATATCGGTCCGCTGGCCTGATAAATTACCTATACTAGCTGGGAAACATTATCCGACAGAACACGAGAGCGTCTGCTAAATGCCATAAATGTAAATGTAAATGTAAATAAATTTGGCACTTCACTGACTGTTTGCCATCCTCGAACCACCCAGCTTGTTGTTCTGCATAGAAGGTCTAACTATTTTTTACCTCTTTGAAATGCACACAGACTTTCATTTTGGAAAATAAACCAAAACATATATTACGAACGCCTGAGAGAGAAAAAATAAAGACTAGGCCTGATAGAAAATTATTTAGTTGAAAATGTTGTTGCTGTGTGCTTAGGGTATAGCGATTGGGCTGTAGCCACGGATCTGCTTTCTGTAGCCATGGGTCACTTTTTACTGGCAAAATGTTTAATGTGAATATCATGAGAGTTATGGGCTCATACAGCCACGTGTCCAACGTGTCCATGCCTAAATCGCTAGACGTAGACCACCCTTTTTACTACGTGATTTTCTGACATGGCTAACAAAGCTACTCAGTTAATATGCAGTTTTGTTAGTCGCCCTTCGACCCTAGTCTACAGTAGAGCAGTTACCATAGCCGAAATACATGAAACTGGAGCCATCCCCGTCTTTTATTCCATAGATCAATAACTTTGGATATTCTAATGAGACGTTAAGCCTCATAACTACTATGCTTTTACCCCTAAAAGCAAGGGGATAGTGGGCTAGCTGATGGCTAGTTAACGGTCATAATTATTTTCAACAACATTTTCAATATTAGTTTTATTTTTCTCTCAGTTTGTAATATTTGTCTAGGTATATTTTCCAAAATAAAATATTGTGTGCATTTAAAATCTTTTTTTTTTTTTTTTTGTGCGATTAAAAACTGGTTAGACCTTGTACCCAAGACAATAACCTGGGTGGTCCGAGGGTGGACCAGGAGTGGAAAACAGTCAATGGGGTGCCAACATTATTAAGCCAGAAAACCAATATATGCTCATTTTTTGGGACCTGCTTAACAACTTAATGCTACATTTGACCTACTCAAGCCAGTGTTGTTTATTAACAAGCCTCTTCACTGGTACATACTTGATTGCATACTGTTAGCCACACAACAACACAGCGCTATGGCGTTAGCTACTTCACAACTCAACGTCATGCTGCTACGTCATTATACAGGCAAAACCTCATCTTCAGAGCAAGACACTCTGTGAGAAACTAGCTAATTACTCTTAAATGTTTATGCAAACCCATGCAGGTTTCATACTTAGTTAATAAGTAACAGTAAACAAATAAACAAACAAACAAATACCATAACTGGTTAATGGCAGAAGGCGGCAGTGTGTCCCAAACCTTTGACAGGCAATGTATGTAAAATGTGAAATGAAGGTGATGGGGAAAAGTTACAGAGCTGTGGAAAACAGAGAAAACAAGTGAACTCAAGCAGAAACATCAGGCCTAATGCAAGCCAGGCACATATAAACACACTAGGCCAAAGATACTAGAGCACAAAAAGAATGAAAGAGAGAGAGAGAGAGAGAGAGAGAGAGAGAGAGAGAGAGAGAACAGGGAGGTTCTGACTTACACAACCTGGTCTCAGTTAAGGCAAGTGACTTGGCTTAAGATTAACACCACTAACCACATGCACACGTACAACGAATCCCCATTGTTCCCACAGACAAAAACTTCTTTTCATTGCCTGGGTTAATTCAGATTTAGGTTCAGCCGGTTTAGCTGACGTCACAATATTCCTGTCAGGAGTTAGAAAAAGCTTGCTGATCTGAGATCAGAGCCACTGAGGGATCAAGCAGCTCAAACAGAGGGCGGCAGGTCTGCTGATTTCGCAAGAGAAGCGTAAGAGAAGCGATTAGGAGCCTCGTAGCTTTGCCCAAACCGGCTCCACAACTTTCTAACGGTAAATAGCTTTGAAAGTTGTTCGAGCAGAATGGGCATGTTGTTGTTTTTTTTTTTTTTTTGCCCTTTTGCTATAGAAAAGGAAAATCAGAAGTGTGTAGAGGATGGGAAGAAAGCAACATTCTGTTAAGAAGCAGGTAGCAATATCATATAACCAGGGAGATGTTAGTTGTTCTCCACTACAGTCCAGGAGGGGGCAGCAAAGTCAAATTCTGGCCTTTTTCTTTAGGCAGATCACTGTAATGCTTTGTCGCTGAAGAACGTTCAGGGGTGGAAAGCGCACATCGTGCATTTTGACTGTTAAATTATAGTCATTTTAATTCAATATGGCCGCCTTAATTTTTAACGGCTGTTAGAAAGCAACATTTTTACACCTGACTGGCTAATCTTAGCTAAACGGATTAATCAGAGCACATTTTTCCCTTGTGCCATGACTCATTTGTAAGTGAAACAAGGTCTCAGGTGGTCTAGGAGGGTGGGGGGGGGGGGGGGGGGTACTCCATACAATGATATTTGCCAATATGCATGCCAATATTATATTAACACACAGACCCCAAGTATGGACATTTTGCAATATAAATTTATTCTAAGGTTATTATGTCAGTATTGTTTAGTCTATCCCTTTGACGGTTCCATTTTGTTTGCCTTTGTGGGCGAAATATGCAGTTATATTGGAGTTTTTTCAATTGCAGTCATATCAGATCATGATTTAGGTATTGCGATAATGTCATATTGTGGGGCATTTGGTGATTACCACCCTTAGTGTTAGCGAGAGTCTCTAAGCTAGCTAAGCATTTGCATTCAGCAGTAGCTGGAAGGTGAAACCTGATATTATTGGTTAATATTATTTTTCCCTAGTCGGCTGGCGCACAGTGACATAATGGAAACTCAGAAGTTATTGCATTTTGATGACAGATGTTGGGAAAACAAGAATTGTCTTTTTAACGGGATTTACCTACAGAAGTGGGTGGTAATTAGTTAAATCTACTACAAGTAAGTACAAGTATTTAATTTTTGAGTATTTCCAAATACCTTTGTAGTATTTGTAGTATTTTTGTTAAAAAAGGTTCTTTTTACTACTTTCTGTTAATTATGTTGACAAAACTGGCACTACTTTGAGATTAGTCACACCCAGTATGTGAAATACCCCCTGGTATTTGGGGGGACCTGTGTTTGCTGGCTAATCCAGCATTGACTGGCTGCTCACTCACAATAGTGGTAGCTTCAATGGCAACACCATATTTGGTTTAACAGTTCTTCTTTTGGAATTCGTGGGGAATTCTTCAGATTTACAAATGTGATACGGCGTATTTTCCAGAGATATACCTGGCATAGTTACAGCTAAGAGGCTATAAAAGACCACCTGGGACCCCCAAGGACCTCCTGTATTTCACACTTCGGTCACCTCTGACTTTAAAATTTAAAGAACTCATTTGTTGATAGATGCTGGATTTACTATATAGTTCCACTGCCATTCTATAAGTTATTCCGAACTTAAGTAGTTTTTCCACTTCGGTAGTTTTCCGCTTGTACTTACATTGTTGAGAAGGTTCTTTTACTTTAGTCATTATTTTACCCGTGTATTAATAATTTTCTTGGGTACTGATTTAGGTTACCCATCTCTAAAGATAAATCATGGTTAATATGACTAGGCATAGGTGCTAGCTAGGGGAAAAAAAGGTCCATTCGGATTTTTGGTTTTCTTTCCACCCCTGACTGTATTTAGGTACTCTTGATTCCAATTTCATTCAAAACAGTATGGAATATACTGTGGCTTTCACTAATCTGAAAAATGTAAGCTGAGGCATTCACAGCAGTGGCTACATTTGCCTTTCACTGGCCCTCTGGAACTGGGTAAAGAAGAGATGTTGTATGTGTGTGTGTGTGTGTGTGTGTGTGAGAGAGAGAGAGTGTGTGTGTATGTGTTGGAGTTTCACACTGACTTGTGCCAGGTTTAATGGCCACTGGGTTAACAGCTGCCAGCTCCAGACTGGGCATGAGTTCATATGGTTTGTCCGGCACCTTGGTCTTTCCTTCATGGTAGCGGCTGTAAATGCCTCGGCCGGCTGAGTAGCCGCCAAGGTATGAGCCGCGGGGCCCTGGGCCCCTGTTACCGGCTCCAGCCCGGCCACGGCCTCTTACAGTACCTGCTTGAAATAAAAGTGACAGGGGGCAATCTTCAGACACTGAATGATGCCGCCATCAAATGTTTTTTTTAGTATACAGTAATATAAAGAGCGTTACTCAGAGATACTGAGAGTTGTGATATGGGCAGACTGTGTTGTAAGTGTCATGACAATTAAGCATATTTAACAATAACCATTATGTATTCTGCAATTGGTTTCCGTGATACATATAGTTATATTTATCTACTTATGTATACTATATAGGTATACTGTTATATTCTGTTGTGGTTATTTTGTCTCAAGTTTCCTTTGCTAGCTTTTAGGTTTCGTGGTTCGGCAGTAACGTGAATGATGGCGGGTGTGGTTGAGTGGGTGTTAAAAGTGAAGAGGTCACATGATAATGGGAAAGGTTTGTTTTTCATTAACATGAGAAATGGCTGAAATAGCACAGAAGATTCAGCAAATGAACTTGGCTGTGAAATCAACTGTCTTTGTTCAACCCACGAAACAAAAAATGATCTTGCACAGCTGCTATTAACCGAAAACCACAAGGATCAACAGTTTGTGATTTGGGTTAGGAAACTCTCAAATAGTATAGATTCCCTTGACAGAACCAGCTGCATTATCACACTGCATCAGGATCTTCACTGTTTCTTAGCTCCCAGCCCCCAACAACGCTAACAAAAATGAATTTTGGCTTGAATGATCCAATTTGGATGATGCTAACTGGGCCTACCAGCTTTGTATTTTTGGGCACCATTAAGGTCCACTCCATTTTTTTGTGTCTAGGAAATGTAGGTGTAAATTCATGATACATGGTTAGAAGGCATTACTGGAATGTAAACGTTTGAATTGGTTTCTCATCCCTTTTCCTGAGTACTGTTAGTATGGCCTGAAACTATTGGATGGTATAAACTGGGTATAAAAATTCTGATTGACCAGCAATTTCCTGGAAATGAAGGGTGCTTAATGTTCAATGGAGTCATACTGTTGAAGAGAGGAAGCTCAGAAACAGCACACACATTCGGACCCTCATGATACTTGACTCATTACAGACCAACTCAATGTTGCTAGAGTTTGCAAGTCATTCTGAGTGATTGTCATCAAATGGCACTGCAGTTATAATATGATTTTTTTTTAAATCTGCGTATTAGTCAACCTGACGGATCAGTTCTCCACCATAGTCCCAATCTGAAAAAGGAAAAGAGGGAAATCCGAAATGCGTCTAACCTTTGATGAAGTAGTCGCGATTGGGTCCGATGAGGGTATTGTAGGGGTAGCCATAGTAAGCAAGTGCATAGGGATCGCACTGGTACACGTAATTCTGCGGTGTGCTGTCGCCACTGGCCAGGGCCGGAGTTCCCTTGGACGCCTTCTGATAGCGAGTGTATTGCTCCTTGTCCACTGGCTTGGCCAGCGTCACCTCGATACATGACCCCTCGATCTCTGTGCCGTTCAGATTGTCCATGGCGACCACGGCGTCCTCCCGGCTGGTGAAGTGAACGAAGGCATAGTCGCGGATTTTCTTTACCCGTTCCACGCAGCCTGGGTTGAACTGGCTGAAGGTCTGGCGGAGCGTCTCCTCGCTAGTCTCGATCATCAGGTTACGCACATACAGGATCTTCACCGTTTCCATCACGTCCTCGTCAACGTCGATTTCTGGTTCGGCCCAGTCGACTGCAATCTGGTGACCCCAGAGCTACAAACATGGAAAGGTTAGTGGCCAGAATCATAACAACGCTTGCATAAGTACAAATTTTGAACGCTAAGGATATTGTGTACATCAGTGGATCCCATTTCAAAACCTAAAAGGGATTTTCTGTCTTTGCAACACACCAGACCCTGGAGTCCAGGTCCTGGAGTGACCTCTGTCTTGCACATTGTGTTTTGTAACTAATAAGCTAGCCAGAGAAATCACTGAAATGTGTTGGCGCAACCTGGTAATTGGTAATCTGGCTGCATGTGGATGTCTAACCTGAATGCGTCCAGGCATAAGCTTCCTCCTGGCCATTGCAGCTGCACGATGAGACTCGTACTCTACGAAAGCAAAGCCACGGTTCTTCATCTTGTCTGCCGCGCTCGCGTACACGATCACATCCAGCACGCCTTCCGTCACTTTAGAGACCTCCTCCAGGATCTCCTCCCGTTTCTTTGTCTTGGGGATCCCACCTATAAACAGGCGGCAGTTGTCAACACTAGAGCAGACACCCAGCAAGCGTCCCGGGCGCACTTCATAATTGTTCAGCTCTCTGACAGCGCGCTTGGCTTCGTGCTTCTGCGTGTACATGACAAAGGCGTAGCCGCGGTTCTTCCCGTCAAAGTCCATCATCAGACGCATCTCGTAGATGCGCCCTACTGTCTCAAAAACGGGCACCAGCTCGTCCTCGTAGACGTCGCGGGGGATCTTGCCCACAAAGATCTCGCATCCACGTTGAGGGGCAGGGCCTTGCCATCCAGGGGGCGGGCCGTATTTGCGCTGTCCATTTTCCTGCACCATCCGGTAGCCAGTCCGCTCCATCAGGGCTAGCAAAGCACCTTCGTTGGGGGCTCCGGCCACGCCCTCCGGGATGGGAGCATGGTGGCCTTGGTGACTGGGGGCTGGCTTAGAACTGGAAGAGGGGCTGGAGTTGCTCATGGTGACGGCAGAGGCGGACTCTTCCGCTGTCATTCTGACACAAGCTTCCAATCAGAGCTGGAGTCTGTTGAGGGAAGAGGAGCATTAGATTAGCTTGATGCTTGTCGTAACTCTTAGACAGTGGAAAGTACTTTGCAGCAGTATACAGTCATTACAGTAACACTTTATCTGAAGAGTCCTGTGCAGGTGTTTACCTTGTCTTTACCCAGCTGTCTGGAGGTTTGAACTAACTACCATGGGTCTAACCCTTAGGGTAACTAGGAGTTAGGGTTACCAAGTTACCATTCCCTTTACCTTGACCCTAGAGTTAGGTAAAGTGGGAGTCTTCTCTTGCACACTCCTAACCATGATGTTGAACTTCAGGCCATAATAGTCAATCCAGATACCACTAAAGTGATGTGCTAATGCAGAATCTTATGTAAGAGAAATAAGAAATACTCTGTGGAACCAGGACAACTTAAGTGTGGGGGAAAAACTACATCAAGTGAAGTTTTCCTTTTTCACCAGAAGAGGTCAATGTGGCCATCCAAATATTGGGGACTAGGTCCTACACAGCCTTTAAATGTTTGGAGAAGTAATACCAGCAACATGATCACCAAATCAAGGAGGACTATCTCAAACAGCTGCTATTTCTCTGCTAATTGCTGATTTCCCCCACTTACTAATCAACAGCCTCACGACCGGGGCTATCATTTCGATTTGTGTACTCACAAACTCCTTTTCTTGACAGACCACTACACACACACACACACACACACACACAAACAAAACCTAAATCCTGTTCTCCACCTAAAGCTGCCTAATAAAGCCAGCTTAGCCTTGTGGATCTACATTCTTCAGAACGGAAAAAATCCCCAAAATGCCCAAATCCTCCAGGCCGGATTTCTCCTGACGCGGCACAAGGATCCAGAGCGACAAAAGACACGGAGTGTAGAACCGGTATAAAGATACAGAAAGTAGAAGCGGTACAGGCAGAAACCAAGGTTAAACTTTACAAGCAGTCTGCGATTGAAAGCTGAAAGTAGGCGTGATTTAATATTCTCGCTGTCATTCCAAGTTTCTGTCTCCTAAGAGAGTTCACATGCGGAGGTTAACTGAAGTTTAATGTGTGTTGCACTGGTTTTAAGGTTGTTTCCTTTAGGCTTGAGTAAAGCTAAGACTTAGCAGAGGCAGTCAGGTGGACTTTGACACCCGTATCAGGCGTGAGTGGGGGTGGGGGAGGGGGGTTAGGTTGCTTAGCGATCGTGCCATGGTTATATACGAGCAGCGGGCTTGATCCAACAACCCACACACAGCTTAATGTGGAACATACTCACATTTGGCTGAACCACAGAGATTGGTTTTTGTACCTTGTCAGGACGTGAGGGTCATAAAAGTGTCTGATGTTTACAGAACTGTGCAAAAGTGTGACTAGCCATTGCCTGCATTAGAACTTCCTTTCTATTCCATATTGGGATACTTGCTTCAGTTTTTTTGAAGGGAACATCAGGGATATTTTTTCACTCAGGCTTAGAGGTGGCTTGCGTTTCCAGGGAATGCCGAGGACATTCAATAATGTTGAAATCTGGACTCGGGAGAGTCTGATTACACCTTGCATTACCATGTGTTTGTGTCTGGATGGTATCTGGCCGGATTCTATTAACACTTTTCAGTAAAATGCATCTCCGGTATGCCCAGATCGGACTCTTCCTGCAGAGAAAGCACGGCAGCGCACGCAATACGAGACGATCAACTCAACTTGGTGGATGCTTTCTTCGGGCTGGAGTGAAAAAAGGTTCTCAGTTTGGGGCTAACTTTAGCCTTCCATATCCTCCATCTTTAGTTTCCATGTTCAGATTCCCCTCAGCAGACGCACTTCCGTTCGCATAACTGTATACGGATAACGAAAACGGCATTCCGTGTACGTGTGTGCTAAACGTGCTCAAGATCCGTCTCCATATGTGGTTCAAGTGATCTGATTGTAATTCGAACTCAGTCAGTAATGGCTGTGTTTACACTCATGCTGTCAAGTGAAATCCAGACATGATCCCATCACCAAAGACTCATCGCAAGGTGTGAACAGGCCCTGAGTCCGCTGTTCTGAGACCGCTAACTGATTCTTTCTTTGGTCCTTTTATCATTCAGTTCCTTGAGTGTTCTTCTCACGGTGGACGGATGGACAGAAAACCCCCTCTGTATCTTTTCAGCTCCGAAGCAAGAGTGGAGCTTGCCTTACTCCTCTCTCTCAAAGATGAAAGCTTTGAAGTTGAAGTGCTGTTTATCTGCTAGTGATCGTTTTGGTGGTCCACCATGTCTTGGAAAGTTTTATAAAGTCCTGTTAGGGTAGGTTTTTCACACATTTCTTTTTTTTCCCGTCGTGCAAGCGGACTATCTCACATGTAATCTAATCAGAAGTACTTCCTGAAACATGAATAACTTGTACTTAATGCTCATTGTAACTGGAAATTAGGGGTGTAACAGTGCATTGCTGCAGTTGTGATAATGCAATACAATACTGTCACAATGTGCGCCTTGGATGTGTCACAATGCATTATGGAGAATTGACATTCTATTAATTCTACCATCCAATGTCACTGCGTTGTTTAAACACCGACGTTTACAAATGGCCAGCATCTCGCTGCATCACTCCTTCGGCCTCCCAGCGCTAGTGTCATTAGTAAGATGGGCAACAAGGTCTTTAGAGTCATCAGAATTCTTCATTTGAACTGAGTTTGACATATTGTGAGAATACCGAACCTTGAACCCAGTACTGAATCAAATTGTACGTATCTTTAGACCCCTACTAGAACTTCAATAAAAGAAGGTTGGCCTTTTGCACAGTACTGTATTGTTTATGAGCAGCTACCCATTCCAAAAAACTTAACGTAATCTTAACCCGAGAAAGCAAAAAAGACATGAAGCTGTTTAAAAAAGTCACTTAACAAACTGAGGACCATTTTGTTGGTGCCCATCTTGTAGGCTAGTCCTAACACACACTCATATACAGTTCTCCCAGATCATGAACGCAAGTTGGAGAAGTAAAGAGCATAAAGGTCAACAATCAGTAATCTCTTCAGGTAAGAATTAGCTTCAAGTTTACAACCAACCACACACACACAGAGAGAGAGAGAGAGAGAAAGAGACAGAGAGAGAGAGAGAGAGAGAGAGAGAGAGTTTCTACCTGCAAAGTTTCATGGTCTGTTCTGAGAGGCTCACTGTAAAAGCATGTGACTGGCGAGATGACTGAATAACAGACAACTCAGCAGAACTGAACCAAACCTCACAAACACACACTTCCTCATCCACACACACACATACACATTCAAACACACACACACACACACACACAGAAAAATCAGCATATGGCTCAAGGCCAAGCAGAAACAGGAAGGCCAATCACAAGCCTCAAGACGTCTGGTGGACAGACCAATCCTAATCCCCATTTTCACTCTTGGAGGACATTACTCAAATGTGGCCACTCCCTAAAAGTCCTAAGTCCGGCTCAAACGTTCCACTGTCAATAGCATTGTGAAATACAGCCGTGCGCCGGCTCCTCTTTCAGTCGGATGAAACGGTCCGTAAAACTATCCAGAGAATTTGACTTGCTGTTTGTGTGATGTGTCTTTATGTTTAGAGGTGTTTAGCTGGTTGGATGGTATTGACAGTGCAGTGATCCCAGTGTAAGAGTTTCCATCATCTTCCCCATAGAGGTTCGGGTTCCTTTAAAAACAGGCTGCTTGCTTTCGCACGTTCTCAAGACAAAAAAAATGGCCAGCAGATCTACATCGTGGGGGCCAAGAAAATGGCTGGCAGGTGATTTTTACAAAAGCTGCATGCTCTGCTGTTTAAGACTGAAAAGGTAGAATCATTTTCTTTTTGGTTAATGGAATTAAGGCTAGGGTTCTTACTACATATAGCATAGATATGCTGACATGTACGTACATACATAGTTATTGTATATCATCACTGTAGGAGCAAACCCTCTGTGTTTTCATTGCTATAAACTGCACGGCGTGAAACTCTCAAGACACACGGATGATTAGATATGACTCAGGTTTGCTTGAGTAAAAACGATTGTCATGTTTTTTGGCTCTCCTGAAATGCTGCCATTTTGGATATGCACCCAACTCGCACAAGAAATATGAATGACTCCATGTCCTGATATTGTGTTAAAACAAGTATGTGTGTGTGAGATAGAAAAAAAAAAAGCCGGGAGGGAAGAGGAAAGGCAGAATGAATCACAACTCAGCAGAAATGAAGAGGTAGAAGGAAAAGAAGGGTAAAGGAATAATGGGTGATTGCCAGAGGTTGTGCAAAGGGTAAGAGTTGGGGGGAGATGGTGTAACAGAAAACGTAAGTAGAGGATATGGAGGTTGTGAACTGTCCTGTTGTTGGGTATTGTTAAGTGAGTCTGTGTGCGCATGTGTGTGTGTGTGTGTGTGTGTACGTGTGAGCGCATGTCTGTTTGTTTCTGGAAGTGAAACTGTTTAAGTCCCTGTTCCGTTAAGAGATGCTGGGAACAGCTGGAAGTGAAAATCTGCAGGGGGGAGCAGAGAGAGTGAGAGAGAGAGAGAGATGGTGGGGTTTGATCATTTTCCAGCCAACATGCAGCCTTTATTTCTCAGGGTATCTGCTGGGCAAAAGTTGACCTTTTATATATGTGTGTGTGTGTGTGTGTGTGTGTGTGTGTATATACAGGGAAACCTGAGGCTGCAGCAGGTGGATGATTAACTCACACAAATCACTGCCTACCAGAACATGTTTGTTTCTGTGAATTGTAGGGCCATAACATAGACTTCCATTAATTTCCTGGAGACTTATCGAAACCTTAACCAGAACTGCTCCTAGCCTAATCTTAACCCATACCCTTACCCTAACGCTATCCCTAACCCTAGTCTAATCGTAACCCTTACACTTACCTGTACCCTAACCATAACCCTAACCCTAATGTTAACCCTAAACCTCATCTTAACCATAACCTTACCCTTACCTTAACCCTAACCCTAGCTTAATCGTAATCCTAACCCTTACCCTAACCCTAACTCTAACCCTCCTAACCCTAACTCAAACCTTAACCATAACCTTACCGTTAACCTTACCCTAACCCTAACTCTAACCCCCCTAACCCTAACCCTCACCTTAACCATAACCTTACCGGTAACCTTACCCTTACCCTAACCCTAACCCTCACCCTAACTCAAACCTTAATCATAACCTTACCCTAACTCTAACCCTCCTAACCCCAACTCAAACCTTAATCATAACCTTACCCTAACCCTCACCTTAACCATAACCTTACCGTTAACCTTACCCTAACTCTAACCCTCCTAACCCTAACTCAAACCTTAATCATAACCTTACCCTAACCCAAACCTTAACCATAACTAACCTGAGCCTAACTGTAACCCTTACCCTTACCTTAACCATAACCATAACCTTACCCTTACCTTAATCATAACCATAACCATAACCTTACCCTTACCCTGACCTTAACCAGAACTACTACTAGCCTAATCCTAACCCTAGTCCTAACCCTTACCTTAACTTAACCATAATCTTACCCTTACCCTAACCCTATACATAACCTCACCCTTAACCTTACCTTTACCCATTCCCTAATCCTAACCTTAAACATAAGCTTAATCTAACCCAAACCATAACCTCATCCTAACCTTAAAAAAAATAAAATCTGAATAAATAAAAGGGCATATTTAAAAGAGCTAGTTTATTAGTTGAGTTTTAGTTCAGAAATTCCAAAGTGAACTAAAATTATCAACAGGAAACGACAGCTTTGATGGTAAGTCAAAGACATCTATGTATCATGTTGACGAGATAACTACAGAGGTTAGCATGTTGACCGGCTAGCCCCGTCTTGTCTTGTGATACCACTTTGTACCTTCGAGAGGTGATAGTGAGTCACATAAGCAAAACAAGAGTTAACATTGTTTCTTTCCACCGCTGAAGACACTCATGGCGAATAAAGAGATGTGTGAGGCCTTCTTTTAAAGAGCTATGGAACTTTAGGATGCTGTAAATAAAACTGTAAAAGATTAAATATGTCAAGACAGCTATAGAAGATCACCTAAATGAGGGAGAGCTCTGCACATAAACATGTATATAAAATGAGTGTACAGAATGTATCCCACTGACTGGTGTAGTCAGGCAGTCATTACTTTTACTGCAATGTTGTCAGCGTTAGGGTAGTTAAAGAGTGATACGGTTTGAAGAATGTGATGAGTTAATGAGTTTATGGTTCACTCTTATCTAAGGCACTGATTGACAGAAGCACCTGATCTTTGACTTCGCAAGAAGATGACAATCAGCATATACGCAGACATGTGATATGGCCAAAATGCTAGCTTCGCTATTATGTTGCAACTGGGACACATGCTATATGCTGTATAATATGCTATATATTAATGCTATGTGCTTTTGGACAGAGCTGAGGTCACCAATGAATGCTTAATGCTGAGCAACCCTTTGTTGCTTTAGTTAACTTTATGGCTGTGTTTCACAGCATGAGAGTGCGAAGACCAATCTTAATTACAAATCTGATGGCTCAAGTGTCAGCTTGCATCTGACACCCAGGTACAAGTTTTTAAAGTGTAAAGTTCATTGGCAAAAACACTAAAGCTATTCAGTTTAGTCTGTTAACATGTCAATGGAAATTATTTATTTAAATTTTGCTCATTCTATTCAGTGTATGATGATTCTATCGAGTGCTTTTTATTGCTGAATGATGCAAATGCATTGATTCATCCAAACCACTGAAGAAACTGATCTGACTAGTCAAATAATTGGTACTGCCCATTGTAGTGTATGGTTATATTTTATAGCATTTATTTTCTGAGTTGAATATATTGTAAAAAAAATGGTGTTTATTATATGTTACAATGTGCAGAAATGTTGTATTAATAAGCAACATGAAACAACTGAAGAATCCGATTAGACTGATTAGTCAAATAATTGACTTTAAAAAGCTCAAACTATTCTCATTTCACTCGTCCTGAAATCTTGAGGCCGAGTTGTAAATACACTGAAGTAGATGCCAAAAGACGATTTGCTGGACTTCTAATCTTGAGGTATTGCCCAGTTTTGCAGCGAATGGTGTATCAAAACGGGTCCAGGAGGGATGTAAAATACCGAAGTTGGCGATTGCAGCTTTTTACGACATCAGAATTGCAAAGACTGGCATCTGGGTAATGAATAACAAGCGACAGATTGTGCAGGCCCTAACACAGCCACAAACACATACACACAGATCGGTCTACAAAGGCACTAGTATCTTAAAGGAAAGGAGAACTGAAAGAGCAGAACAATACAAGTTCTAGGCTCCCTAAAAACACCACTGATAGGCTGATAGGGAGTGAATGGAATACGCCGAAAGACTCTGTACAACAATGGTTGATTTAGAGTGTGTGGGTGTTTCTGTGTGTGCATGTGAAAGGTTGGATAAATCCACTAATCCATTATTAATAATAATAATAATCATAATAATAATAAGCTTTATTTAAGTAGCACCTTTCATACATACACAGGTGTATGCAAAGGTATGACCTCTGTTCAGATTGCTTGTTGTTGTTTTTAGTTGACTTATTTTCACAGTGATATCACCTACAAACGTAAATATGACTTTTTTTCCGCCCATTGTAATGCATGGTTAATTCTTTTATAGCATGTAGTTTTTTTATTTGTAAGTTAATTATATTATAATAAAATGAAAATGATGTAAAATGCAATAACAATAAACAATAAAATAATCAACTATTGCGGTTGGCAAGCCCAGTGGATAACACCCCTAACCTCCATCCAACAGGCTTGGGTTTGATTCCCTGCCTTGAGGAAGCTCACCACGCTACCTCAGCAGGAGTCCTTGGATAAGACGCCTAATAGTACATGTGTGTAACATGCAGTGCCTATGACTTTTTTCATTTTCGGGTGAACCTGCCCCACAATAAAGCCAAACACAGAGTCTCACAATGAGGGGTAAGATTTAGATAAGATACTGTAATGAATGAGGGTTAAGATAACGCACTAAAGATCCTGGCACCGTGGTATATGACGTCATATCAGGTAGAAACGGCCATATTGTGAATTAGACATAACGCCAAGTGTGAATAAAGATGGCGAATCAGCTTTCAAATAGCTGTAATGAGCTTCACACCACGGTAGTCATCACATGACCATGGCTTTGCAGTAATGGCAGTTATTGTCACAGTATATGTTCAGACTAAAGGCAATAGAACTCAAATAATAACTGAAATGAACACATGGCTGGAGGTTTCTCTTTTGGGTGATTGGTCTGGTGTTAGAAGACGTAGCAAAGCAGCAGGAGCAGAGGAAGACATTTACAAACGCAGCTGATTATGAAATAATAAATAAAGGAAATCCGGAACTTTCATATGGGATGAGTTACGCCTAATTCACGCGTGCTGCCATTGCGTGGTGTGAGCGATGCCACAGCACTCTGTAGAGTGCTAGAGCGGAGCGGGCCAGTAAGAAAGTTGTACAGGCATTCCTTTTTTAGATGGATGAATAGTCAGATCCGTCACCCTGCTCAATCAAAAAATGAGGGTAGATGACGGAGCAATAGATGCAAGGTTGACAGACCAACCGGGACGGCTTTGTGCAGAACAGAAGGTTTAACTAGTATTAACTTGATAATATAATGAAATTAGCATTTTCATAGCTTTTATTTGGTTTTTAATCCAGTTTATTTATTTAATTATTTATTTTGTTGGCTTATTTACATGTATCTTGCCACATGGTGCGGATGGTTAAATCAGCTCCTGGTCTATTATCTAAAACGTGATGACATCAGACATCATTTGCCTGCTAACTGTTGCTACTTTAAGCAGACGATGGATCTCCGACAGCGGCAGGCGAATGATGAGTGTAATATGCCGTGCTTCGTCTTATCTGCCACTAAACACAAGCACACACGTAGACTAATGGCAGGGCACGCTAGTCTGTAGGACTGACTGTTCCTCTGTGTTTGTCCATTAAGAAAACAGACAGCACTTAAGTGGAACCGCACACACACTGAGAAACAGCTGCTGTACAGAGCTGGCTCAGGATGGCTCCGAGGCGGAGAAATAAAGCAGTGACATTTCACAGGTGTGTGTGAGCAGTGAGGGTGTAGGTCATTTTTCCATTCATTCACTGACATGCTGTGTCAAATGAGTTTTTCACTTGCATATCTGTGCTTGGTGAGCATGCATGTGTGTTTACTCTAGGGTGATAACAGCGCTGATAAGAGCTCAAACAGAAGGGTGTGAGGGAGTGTTCAGAAGTTTTGGTTCTCTTTCACTTACAAAGAATTCTAAAGATCGTCTCAATTAAATATAGTCACCTACAAGTGCAGAGAGAGAGAGAGAGAGAGAGAGAGAGAGAGAGAGAGAGAGAACGAAAGCTCAGAGAGAGAGAGACCTAATAGACACACAAATACAGACAGAGAGAGAGAGAGAGAGAGAGATAAAAGATACACATAGAGAGAAAGAGCTAATAGACAGAGAGAGAGAGAGAGAGAGAGAGAGAGAGAGAACGAAAGCTCAGAGAGAGAGAGACCTAATAGACACACACATACAAACAAAGAGAGAGAGAGAGAGAGAGAGGCACAGATACAGAGAGAGAAAGAAATAAAGAGAAATTATAGAGTATACAGTATAGTATATAGAGCGTAAGTCATAACATATATGTGATGTAGAGGAGAGAAAGAGACCTAGGACAGGCACAGAGAGAAAGAGGGAGAGAGAGACGCACATAGAAAGGCAAAGAGAATACATGAATTGCATGTATAGGACAGGGAGAGAAATAGGAAAGGCACAGACAAAAAGAGAAAGTAAGACATGTTCAGAGAGATACAGCAGGGGCAGAAAGAGAGAGACACCCAGCAAAGAATGAGAGAGAGAGAGAGAGAGAGAGAGAGACATAGCAAATACAGAAACAGAGACAGAGACATGGCAAAGACACAAAGAGAGAGACATACCAAAGGCAGAAAGAGAGAGAGACAGCAAAGGCAGAAAAAGAGAGAGACATCAAAGGCAGAATAAGAGAAAGAAACATAGCAAAGGCAGAAAGAGAGAGAGACATAGCAAAGGCAGAAAGAGAGAGAGAAACATACCAAAGACACAAAGAGAGAGACAGCAAAGGCAGAAAGAGAGAGGGGGAGAGCAAGGGCAGAAAGAGAGAGAAACTGCAGAGGCAGAATAAGAGAAAGAAACATAGTAAAGGCAGAAAGAGAGAGAGACATAGCAAAGCCAGAAAGCGACAGAGACATAGCGAATCCAGAAAGAGAGAGACATAGCGAAGGCAGAAAGCGTGAGAGAGAGAGATATATCAAAGGCAGAACGAGACAGAGAGTGAAGGCAAAAAGAGAGAGAGAGAGAATGGAGGCAGAGAGAGAGAGAGAAAGAGAGACATTGCGTTTGTGAGTGTAATGCTGTATCTACTTGTCCAGAACAAACAACACACTGCATAGAGTAACTAAGAGGGCAAAGAAAGGACTCGTAAGCACGCACACACACACACACACACACACACACACACACACACACACACACACAGCTGTACACACAGCTCAGTGCACACAGCAAGCGAGGGGGGAGAAGGATGTGGCGGTCTTTCAGAATCAAAGGGCGGTAACTAGAGGTACAGATAGACAGAAAGTAGGAGAGTGTGTTGGATTTAGGTGTCACAGGGTGGGGGGCCGTTTGATTAACCCTCTGCTGTGATCTAGAGACTACACCAAGCAGCCTCTGAGGCTCGAAGGTCAAAGTTCAGGACGGTCATGACTGCTTATGGAGTATCTTATTATTGATGTAGTTATCTAACTGTTCATCTCCATTGCATACGCATGCTGACATTAAGGCTATAAATAACTCCTTCTTTTATGGTACTTGTGTGGACCTTAAGAGGTCATCAAGATTGAGCCATTTATACCTGACTGATAAGAGATAGGCTAAATGCTGCTTTAATACTCTACAGTAACCTTCACTGTCAGAAAAGACGGCTAATGCATAGCTCCACTTTCGTCCCCCCCAGGTGACAAACAACAACGTAAATATAGCCTCCAGGTACAATTAGCATGTCTGTAATTATATGTAAGAGTTCATATTTGCATAGCTGTTTAACTATTTCAAATACAAACATGAAAAAAGGCTAAACAGCTAAAACTAAAGGTGTCCAAGACGTACCCTTGAGGCACACCGGGACATGCTTCAGCTCCTTTGTACGGCCACACATCCTAAACCCATACTATTCAGTAACTAAATGAAAAGCAGTCCAAAATCAGTGAGTTATCGTTAACAAGAGTGATGAAGGGAGGTCTGAACCCTAAGGCAGGTCCATTAGGGTTAAGGGGTAAGCCCATGTCTTTCGCCATCCGTAACTATCTCTGTAACGGACATGTAATGATTAAACCTCATTGTACGGAACCTTTATTCCCCGTGACTCCTCATGAACGTGCGCATTACCATTCAAACCCCGTTATCTCTCTTGCTCAACTACGAAGGCCGAGAATTCTCAAGGACACCGTCTTTTACAGAGGTGACCTGTTATAGCTTAGGAACACTAACTGGAGTAGCTGGATTACTAGCAGATTACTAGCACATTACTAGCGCTCCAGATTACTAGCGCTAGCTAACCTTTTGCCACAGTATGGGAGAACCTTTAAGGGTGGCTTCATTGCAAGAGAACTTTTCCTATCCTTGAATACTCTCTCAGTATTCCAGTCTAGTTTATGGCCTATTGATTGAAATGTGGTTTATGGCCCATTGATTAATCTTTAAGGGTGACATTTCATCTTTGCACGGAATGCCGGGATCAGACTACATGATATTTTTGTCTTTCGCAACATTCACTATTTCAGATTAGGCATAACTCCTTGTCATGTCTTGGTCGGGAGACTGGCAACACTACACCTCCGATGCCAAGCAATTCTTGTTCGCATCCTTGCATGAGTTCATAGATTGTCGGGGAGGAGGGTCAGGCAGTTGTCAAGCAGTGCTATGTGTGTTGCTTGTTATGTGTTCCCAAAACCCGATTGTGGAGCCTTTCCTGGGTGTCACGAGGAGGACAGTACGGGCTGTCCATCCTTCTGTACAACATACCGAGTGTGTTAACATGCTAAGGACAGATTCACTTGCACAGAAGTGGTTTAAATCATGGCTGTAGTGAGCTGTTATTCTAGAGCTGCTGTGATTAGAGCTTGGTAACGTGTTTGTAGCGCTGCTTCGTGTTGTAGTGCAGATGTTCCTGTGATATATGTGATCTGTGGCTTGTTGTTCCACCTGACAGCTGCAGCAGCAGCAGCATCCCTCTTTCTCTTCACCATGTTTATACAGTATATGTGAGCCCTCCTATATGAGAGCACTCTGTCCTGCTGTTGGTCAACGTCAAGGAACGTGCAGGATGTGTTGAGCTATGTGGATACATACAAAAAGGCTTTTCTTTGAGGTGTCGTGGGGCATCCCAGGCGCCCCAGTCCTAGCTATCGTTCGATAATGTCACACTATGCCGCCTGCTCCTCATTCCCGAGGCAGGACACTGAAAATGTTCTCAGCTATGACAAACTCAAATAGTCAAAATAGGGTGGAATTAGTTTAGTCTCAGCATTACACATTGACTGAGCACAACGTTCCCCACCAAACACCGGCTTTCTAATTATGGCAATGGTGAAGAGTCAGTCTGTACCTCGAGCCCTTCGAGCTTCAAGTACAGCTAGACTCGAACCGCCATCCCTGAAGTCTCATGGAAGACAAGCGTCCAGACTCTTCTCTGTCCTGGCTCCCAGATGGTGGAATGAACTCCCACTGGGTGTTTGAACAGCAGAATCTCTCGCAGTCTTCAAACGCAGACTAAAGACCCATCTCTTCATAATGCACTTAAGTGAGTAAGCACTAGTAGAGGTGTAAGTTGTGTATGTACTTGTGTTGTGTTGCACTTATAATGCACTTATAATGACCTTTTCTTTTCTTTTCTATAGGTGTGAGCACAGGGCTGGGGTTGCCAGGTAGTGCTCTTTTTGCTCTATATGTGTCTATTGATCTATCTAGGTATCAGCACTGGCCCCCTGTTCGGGCAGTGTCTGAGCTCATGGTGAGTTTTAGGCTCTAAACTTCCTGTACTAGCTGGAATATTATCCAATGGAACACTAAGCACGGTTGTAAGTCGCTCTGGATAAGAGCGTCTGCTAAATGCCTTAAATGTAAATGTAAATGTAATGTTGCCAATCAGCAACTCTTCCAGAATGAGACCTGACAAGCTCAGTGTGAACCCGTATGGGAGAGAACCTAGGGAAAACGTTGGAGAACAGTGGTCCCTCAGGTTCTTTCCCCACGCGAACATTGGAGAATAGTGTGAATATTCTAGAGAACATTCTACTAATTTGTGAATGTGGAGAACATACTACGTCAGACCGACTGGGAAGACCATTCTAGAACAATGGAGGGGAATATGCTGTTACGGTGTGAATAGGTAGAACATTCTAGAAAAGTATGAATATGGAGAACATGCTACAAGAGAGTGTGAACAGTGTGAATGAATGCTCTAGAACAAGGCGACTGGGGAGAACATTTCAGAGCAGTGGAAATGGGAGAGCATCTGAGAACAGTGTGAATGAGGGGAACGTCCTAGAACACTGTGAAAGGAGGGGCTTATTAAAACTGAATAAGTGGGCTTGACGAGTTTAGCTCAGTATGAATGAGGAGAGCATTCTGTTAATGTGTGAACATGCTAGAACAAAGTGAGCGGGGAAAGGTCAGTGAAGAGAACGTGCTAGAACAGGAAAAATGTGTAAGAACATTATAGGACGGTGTGTACATGGGGAACATGCTAGAACCGAGCGTGAGATGATTGCAGAACAAAATGAATGGGTCTAAAGATTCTAGAACAATGTGAATAGAGGAGAACATTCTAGAAATAGGTGAATTGGGAGAACACTGGAAGAACAGTGGAAGTGGGGAAATATTGTTGAACAGAATGAGGGGGAGAACATGCTAGAACAGTGTGAATACGGAGAACATACTAGAACAGAATGAATCAGGGGGACGAGGGGGGAAAACGCTACAAGAGCCAAAGACGCCCAAAGCTATCACGCCATGGCACACCAACCAAACGCTTGGATTTCTTGGAACACTGTGGGCTTGTGTGTGCTTTTGGGTGAGGAGCCTCTAGATAGCCTGTCGTTCTAGATTTGCTAGATCTCAGGGATGCAACCAGAAACCAAACTATAAGAGCCAATGTCCTGGTTTTGACATGCTCCAGCTGTTTGAGATGCCCCAGCATGCGTATTTTGTACTTTCCCCAACAGCAGAAACAGTGATGCTGGTAGATGTCCCTTTGTGGTGTAGTGAACTATTTGAGGGTTTGTTAAAGTCAGCTTTAGCAATGCATTATGGTATTTGTAGTGTTTGGAGCTTAGGCCTTTTAAACCCTGGTTGAGAATGAGAGGATGGCATTCTAAGGCTTTGGAGGGCTGATGTTAACTCTTCTTGCTTTGTCACCTTCCAGAGAATCGAAATGTTTTCGAGTAGACAGAACAATGGAGATAAATAGAACCACTATTTACTCTAAAAATGTGGTTTAAAAAGGACATTTTAAAGCCATTAATTGCTGCTTAAAAGCCGATTATTAGTAGTAATCATTGTTTTTTGCAAAACTAACAAAGAGACGAAGCCTCTCATTAAAAAGCCTTTTGCTAAATCATCAGAACATGCAGGAACCAACAGGCAGTCCCCTGAAGGGCCAAGTTTGGAGCTGATAAACATCTATACTTTCACTTTTTGTTTAGTGTAGAATCAGTAACCTTGAATATCTGTCCAGGTCAGGGCAAGACAACTGCTTTGAGCTTCCGAGCCATCTAAAAGGAGTCACCCTGAAGAACATGTACCCTAAACATTACACTGTAGTCCATCTGTTTCTCAGCATACTGTGTTATTACTGTGTTTAACCCTTCTTCAGTGGTCCACAGGACCACCACAGAGCAGATGGTGGGTTATTGCGCTGGTGTGAGTGGATGAGATTCAGTAGTGCTGTCGGAGTGTTTAAACACCTCAGTGTCACTGCTGGACTGAGAATCGTCCACCAACCAGAAATATCCAGCCAACAGCGTCCTGTGACCACTGATGAAGGACTAGAGGATGACCAACACAAACTGTACAGGAGCAGATGAGCTATTGTCTCTGACTGTACATCTACAAGGTGGACCAGCAAAGTAGTAGTGCCTAATCGAGTGGACAGTGAGTGGACACAGTGTTTAAAAACTCCAGCAGCACTGCCTGTCTGTGTCTCGTTCCAGTTGCATTTTCAGCCTAACCCAGCACTTATTGGAAGGAAGGCCAAAAACCAAGAGAGAGAGATTTTGTATCTCTTGTCCACATGGCTTTGGATTCCCTACAATGACAAGTTTCGTTTCTGCCAAAAACCAAAAAAAAACTGCATGTAGTCATTTCTGTGGTCATCCTGCTGAGTTTCAGTTTTAGAGTCATAGATGAAATGAAATAGAGAATGGGATCCACTTGGGCCTATATACTAAATATTGAAATATTCATTGTTGTTTACTGTTTATTGTTTGTTTGTTGCTCTCTACATACAAATCAGCAATAACTGGAGTTTCTATGACAGAAAATCCGATTATATTCACAACAGTAAACAATTGAAATTGAGCTTCTAAAGCTAGGTCTCCAGTTCGGTTGGTAAAAATCAAAACACGCTCAAAAACATAGTATGTTAGCGCTAAGCAAATGCTGGTGATGAACATATTAGTGGTTCTAGATTAAATATGGACCTTCTATATCTTTTTTTTTCTATTTGAAGCTTGTAGCATGAATAACTGTGTATGTTGGGCAGTTTCACAGTAAAGAGCCTTGACGTAAAGCTCCCGCTGTTTGTGGTTAGGGTGCTGCTCCCTATTTCCGGTAAGTGACGGATCTAGGACTTCCAGAAGGTTTAAATTGTTGTTTTTCTTATTACTTAGCTTTCCTTATTCGTTCATTCCTCTGTCACTTCTAAGGTATGGCGGTTGATCTAATTGGTGAGGCCATATGTAATAAGTAATATGTACTATGTCCAGTTCCAGACGACCTAACTAAGGGGTGAGCTTTGGACAACTTTCAGTTGTCAGTTTAAAGACCCTTTGGCTTCTAACCGAAAATAGAATACCCAATGAATTGACATATAACAAGCATGATGGTTCTAATAAATAGTAATTAACTATATCTGTTTTTTTAATTCCTGGCAATCATTAGCCCTTTTCTGAATACCTAGAAGGCTGTCCACTTGTGACATTTGTGTTGGTTAGTGTACCGAAAACATTCAATGCCTGTTGGCCAACCTCTCTCTTTAACCCCTACAGTAAAACAGGCTGTTTCGGTTACCATACTTTCAGGAGCGATACAGGTGAATTAGTCTTTTGTTCAGATTGTCTGCCCTGTACTGCTCCTCATTCAGTAAGCTGTCCAGGCGTCGCTGAAACACTGCTTATAACTTCAGTTTAAATGTAAACAGCTGAATAGGGGCATACATGGTAATGAGTTGTGATATCCCAAAAACAGTGAATCCAGAATAGGCTGTTTTTACAGCTTAGTTGCCATACATGGACTGTATAAACTGGGTGTGAATGGTACATTGTGAAACTTCAACAGTGTTTAGATAGTACACTGTAAAAAGTCTTTCGCTGGTCCGACCTAAAAAAAAAATACTTCCGCTTGTTACAAGCAAATGAATTAAGTTAATTCAGCCTAAAAAAAGGACTTGAAAATGAACGATTCTTTCAATCAAAGTACTTTTTTGAGTTGAGTAAAACTTAATCAATTACTTGTAATGAATTAGAGTAATTTTTTTAGATTGAACTTTTTAAAGTGTACACTGAACAGTATTTTGTTGGTCTAAGCTACAAGCAAATGCATTGGGTTTATTTAACCTAAAAAAAGGACTTCGAATAAGTCTTTGTAGTTTGAGTTGAGGGAAACTAATTTAATTGCTTGTAACAAATTGAAGTAATTTTTTAAGCTACACTTTTTACAGTCTACATCAAACCATGGTAAGGCAAAATCAGTTGTCCATGATATGCTGCGAACCTGCCAATTTAGCTATGTTCAACCCTAATCACAAGACAAATCACAAGCACTCAGCTACAAAGAAACCACATATGATCTAGAAAAGGAATAGAAACCCCTGACAGAGTGAGGGAATCGGGAAGAAGGAAATAAGAAAATCAGGTCTGATTAAGATGAAGTAAAAGCACACACACAACACACACACACACACTCCACAGCCCATACCTGCTGTACACATTCCTCAGGCTTGCTCAAGCCGAGAGCAGCAAATGCATTGGAGGAAAGAGAATGCTGCACATGGCTCAAACTGAAACTTTTACAAGTCAAACTCTTATTCGTCTTGGGGCGCAAACGAGGTGCAAAGCAAGGAAGGTAAAACAGGTATTCAAATGTGCCACACATGTATACAATGTACCATTCAGATGAACTATGTACTCCTTAGTGGTACCTGATGGCATCATCAGCAATCTTATCTCTTGGACTTGATCACTCATTCTTGTGATAAACGAACTTACTGGAACACAAAGACTGGGCCTAGTCGAGCAGCTTTGATACAGATCAACAGCTCCCTCAACCATTCACATCACTCCAACCTCCCCACCCCAACCAAAAATCAATGTTCCTACTTCCTCGAAATGTGCTTGCACACGTAGCTTCTTTAGTTTCGCACTGCAGCTACGAGGCTAATGTAGCTAACAAGTAATGGAAGCTTATTAGCTGTGCCAGGTTAAGTAAGCTCATGTGGCCCTGCTGTAACCACGTTTTGGCCAACAAGTCACTATTGTCACCTCAAGTTCTGTCTCTTGTGGGGGTGTTTGAGGCTACTCGTGTTGTCTCATGTGGGCGATTAATGGATAAACTTTTAACTCTAACCCGTTCCCCATGTAGTGCGTTGCTAAATCACGGCTACAAATCATGTACTCCAATAGGAAAGCACTGCTCGCCTGCCACACTGTGGCCTGCTACCAGACGGTAACATATGGCAAAACATGTTGTTGTCTACAGAAAAGGACAAATTGGACATTTATAGCTAACGGTATCTCAGAAACCACATAAGCAACTACTTAGCACGTGTACATTCGCCTCCCCCCGGTTTTTCCGGATCTGAGGTTGTATAGCGGTCAACCAACAAGCTATACAAGCTACGACTGAAATGTCATTGCATGAAAATAGGCCTGCTGTTGAACTTCAGCACTTTTATTTACCAGCAGTACCTATCAAAGCTGTAGGCTACTATTGCTAAAGCCACTTAACTACCACATTAGACAGAGTTTGCTGGTTTATGTGGGGTGCAATGTTAGCACTTCGGCTCCTTAACAACCTTGTTTTCCGGCCATGTTCAGAGGGAAAAGCGTACTGGCTTTGGAACACCGCAGTATCGATTTGTGGTCAAACTATTGCTGCAAGAAGTGCTATGTGTTTCATTTAAGGCACTTAAAGCGTAGAAGTTCACGCTGATTAACCAGTTCCCAAGTGAGGTGAGGCTCAATTCTTCACTACCAAGCACTTCCATATCAGTATCACTCTTTGAGTTTTATTGCAGAGCGTTCCGCAGCCAGGACTTTTATTCTGATAGGGACTCTGCATTCACTTCCCTATCTCAAACCACAAGTTCATGTGACCACTACTTCAGCACTGGCCTTTCCCTGGACTTGTTCAAATCCTTAAATCTGTTATCAAAAGGTGGATAAAGTTCAAGACAGACTTTAGTGCTGTTCGTCACTGTAAGTGATATCAATACCCTGTATACGCCAAATGAATAAAGAGGTATATTAGGGTACTATTATGATTATACATTCCAATTACAAGGGCTGGTATGTAGGCCCACACTTTGAGTCCTCACTCTTATAACCTAATTTCCTACTACGTAAAGAAGTTTAATGTGAAAAACATAGTTTCTTTAAATCCATCCGTGGCGGAAATGTAGATGCAGGCTATGCTTACACTGTAGATATCATGACTCCTGGTTTCTGTCACCACCATGTTGCTCTACAATGAACTGTTTCACATCCAGATTGCTTGAAAGACTTTGTTTACATCTCAACCAATGAATCATACATTGAATGATAGCAAAAATGGTGGAGTTCTGCTGTAAATAACTGAAAAAACAAGCAATGCCCATATAGAACAGTTTGTATATACTATATTTATATATAAAAGGCTGGTCTGTATGGACATTACTCATTCATATATATAACATTTTTAGTATTTATATAATTTGTACTTTACAGGTTGTACGTTTATACATTTATAAGTTGTTCTTTACATTGTGTAAAAACGTCATGCTGATTGGACCAATAGAAACGCTCCAAAATTGCTTCCAATTAAGTTTCTTTACATTACATTAAAAATAAGGAATCTTTTGCCCTCTCCTTTAAAGTTACCATTTTCTATATATAAAGTATAAAATATGATTACATGTTAATGTAAGTATATAAAATAGTAATAAGTAATTATGTCATTGAAATTGACAGCCTGAAAGTTAATTCATAATTTCCATTTGACCAACGTTGTATAGCATTTATGATTATGATGTTGTGCGTGTCAAAGGTCATTTTTGTATTCAAGCATTTGGTAATAAAAATAGAGCATGATTTTCAGTGGAATGCTCCTTTAAATGTGATGTCACTGTTCAAAACACTACATGCATGTAATGATACACTTCACAAGCTCACTGATAACTGTTTTACACACACACACACACACACACACACACACATACACATGTACAGGGCCCACCCTAACAGCAAACATGGGAGGCCAAAGCTGTAGAGTCCAAAGACCACTGGGCAGTTCAGCTCTTTGCCACACACACACACACACACACACACACACACACACACACACAGAGACACATACACAGTTTTAAACCCCAAATGAAAGTTTTTTTAAAGCATGGCACCCAAAATGCCAATGAAGGTTAAGCAAGATTGCAAAAGTAGACTTAATTGTGACATCACAATCATCGATGACATCATAATCATAAACAAACAATAAACAAACAGACTGGAAGACTAATATATAACTGCAGGAGAAAGAAGGCCTGAGCATGAATCAGCTAATCACACACCTGAAAGTCTGAAGGCAAGTTTGAAGGCACACACACATACACACACACAGAGGAGTTCTAAGAAAAGACACTGTACCTGCCTCCTCAGGTGGCTCTGGTGTCTGTGTGTCCAGCTAACGCTGCGGTCAGTGTGACACCAACCGGACACACACACGCTCGCTCTACCTTTCTCACCTGATCGTTCACCCACTCTCTCTCTCTCGCTCTTTTTCTCTCTCTTTCTCTCTCTCTCTGCAGCACTCATGTACAGACACACTTGTATGGCAGGCGAGGCAGTGGAGTGGAGTTTGCGAGTGTGTGTAGGAGGCAGTGAAGTGTTTGCTCAGTGCCTTTGGGGGTGGGGCTAAGAAAAAGGTGGGCACCTCCTACCTAACCTACCTTTCTGTCTCTCTTCTCAAGATTTCGAGAGAGAGAGAGAGAGAGAGAGAGCAAAGTTCTTGGGTGTGACGAGATAAAGAAATAAAACATACAAGGGTGAGAGAAAGAGAGAGAGAAAGAAAGAGAGAGACAGAGAGAGAGAGAGAGCATAAGTATGTATGTGTGGAAGGATATAAAGTGAGGTGATGACTGAAAGTTATCAGCTCTTCACATCTGATTGCCCAGCATACTGACCGCACTGTCCCATTCAACACCCATCACACCCTGTGATCACTGCGTTTTCTGAACCCAGTTCCCGACAGTCAACATTAACCCCTTACATTAACTGCAGGCCTATTTGGTTCCAAGTCTTAGTTGAGCCAATGTGCCCATCCGTAGTTCACTGTTACATAACCTCTAGTCTTCAGCCCCCCCCTACCCCCACCCCATCTTTCACACTGCTCTTGTAATGGTGCTTTCAAGCGTTCGTCTCCAATATCCTATAGTCATATGCAAATGTCCTGATCAAACATAGTTACTAGATCATCCATCATCTAAACCGCCTACCCTCCTGGATCCCAGGGGCGACTGCTGGAGCCTCTCCCAGCGTTCATTGGCCGGAAGGCAGGAAACACCCTGAACAGGCCGCCAGTCCACCCCAGGGCAGACACACAGACATACACATACACACATGTATACATAGGGTCACCTGACTGCATGTCTTTGGACTGTGGGAAGAAACCTGAACCCCCAGAGGAAACCCATGCCCGGCCGGGAATTGAACCGAGGATCTTGCTGTGAGCCAAGCTCTTGCTCCTGAGTTCAACATACTGGGGGGGAAAACATAAAACCAAAGGAAAATGTGCCCTGACACTCATTCCAATTCCCGTTTTAGGTTTGACTTTATTTACTAACTTGTATAAACAGCAACTGCGTATTAAAATGTGCACGAAGGTGGAGTTCACTGCAGAGGATGCGTTAACCCACTTTCACTTCAACCAAGCTCCATTTAACCTTGAGTGCCCAGGTGTCTGCACACGACTGCGTTTCCATGTGTATGCAATAAGACCAAAAAAAAAAGAAATTGCAAACATACTGAAGGAAATGAAATCAGACTCGTTGTAAAGACAGGTAGCTACATGTCAAGGTGTTTGCGAGTGTTGCTTTAGTAACACAGATAAAGACATCTGTATAGGTTTGTTTGGTTGGTTCACTCGACTCTGAACACCACACACGTGTTCACAGATTCAGATATTGATTATATGTATTTTGTACGCCATTCTGACTAAGTAAGTTCAGAAGCATTTTCCGTCTCAGAATTGCTCACAGTGGTGGTGACAGGAACTAAAACATGGCCTTCATTACATGAGCTGGTTCTGAATATGTTGCCTGATGCCTGAGATGTTGATAAACAACAACAACTTGGAGTTCTGACTTTGGCCTGAAATGAGGCCAGAGAGGTTCATGCAGGTCACTGTAAGGCCCATTGTTAACCAAAGAAAAGTAATGTATTCAGCTTTACCGCTATACAATAAATAGACATATTAATAATAATCATTCTGTCACCACCACTGTAGAGAAAATGTGGTAAGTTGTTTTTTCTACAATAAAACATTTCACATTAACGTTTGAATTATGTAGAATATTGAATCATGTCGAAAAATCCCATTAAAGTATGAATATTGGATATAGGATAAATATGCTATCTGATGCATAAGACATTGTTAAACAACAATTTGGAGTTAAATGAGTCAGGGGAAGCTCATGCAGGTCATTGTAAAGCACAATATTAACCAACGAAAAGTAATATATATATATTCAGCTTTACCGCTATTTTATCATGATCAATATGAAAAATAAATAGAAAGTACTATGTGTATGATATGATACAATCCTATCACCACCACTGTAGCGAAATGTGGTAAGTTATCACATCAGCATTTGAATTCATGTAGAATATTTTTGAAGAATGAACGTGAAATCCCATTAAAGTATGCATATTGACATTATGCCGGTACATATTGTCAGTGTTTTTAATGTAACTGTACATGAAACCCACTGAACACACCGCAGTTTTTACTACACCTGTGGAATTGACACCTGCGCTATGAGCAACTGAACTTGGTGAATAAAAGATTCCGATCGGTTAATCATACCGTGTCCTTGAATTTAGTTCAGTAAGACTGTAAGACAGCCGAGAAGGATTTTCCTCCAACACTGACTTAGCACACATGAATGGCTTCATAATTATTGGATGAATTCATTATGTTCTAAATCCCATTGACTTACAGCAAAGTGCTGTACACTTTGACCCACATATGCTGCTTTTTACATTGTGAGTTCATAGCCTATGTGGTATATATCCTTAGTTATGTAATGATAAATACAGGTTCCCCTTTTGAGTCTCGGCTTGCATTTGTCTTTTCCGTGTGCTTTTGAGGAGCATTTCAGCTGAATTAATATATAAACTGAATTTATGTATTGTCAGCATCCAAAGGAAAACGCCAAAATGGCAACTATACAGGAGAGGGCAAAAACCTTATGTAGTTTAAATGTAAGTCAGTGGAACCAGACCTTTCTTCCAAGCAAGTTTGGGCCATTTCTCTTGGTCCATCCATCATGAGATTTTCACACAATGGCAGCTGTTGTGTTCAAATGGTGCATACGAGTAAAAATCGACAAACATTATAAAATTTGGCTCCATTTTTGTCAACTTTGCTGGTGATGCTCATATTTCTTGGCCAAAATAAAATTCTCAGGTTCCTTTCAAACACAACCCTGGGAAAAGGTTTTGGGGTATTATCGTGTGGCAGATGTCTTCGTTTTTGTCGAGTCACTGAAGAGTCATATGACGATGGTCACTCTCTGTTACACATTCAACTTTTTAACTAAAGGATAACTTGTTGTGTGTGCATGTGTGTGTGTTCTGGTAATTCTATATGTGTGAGGACCTCATATACTCACGTATACTCACTCAAGTATAAGACAATCTGAAATGTTTGAGGACGCTTGAGGACATTTTGTTGGTCCTTTAGCAGGTGTTACTTTCAGCACAAATCACTGAAAATCAATTAGAGCACAAAAACAGTCTTTTGCATAATGAGTTTAAGGTTAGTTTTAGGTGTAGTTGTAGTATTATATAGCTCCGGTAAAACGAAGATCAGTAGAAACCTGTGGATGACCTCACAAATATAGTAAGACAAGCGTGTGTAAGCGTGTGAGTGTGTATGCTAGCAGGGTTAAGTAGAGCCAATATAGAAGAGGACATGCTAACAGGAAATTATGCTATGTTCAGAGGTCAGATTGAGTTCCTGTTCCAGGTCACCGACTGATCACGTTGACCCCGGGTGACCGCACAAAACAAACGAGGTTAAAGCGCACACATAAACACCAACTGAAGGAAAGAAGCTACTAAGAAGCAAGTCAGGAACATCGGCCTTTCAGACTGAACCTTGAGATGGAGAAAAGCCTGGGTGGGGGTTAATCTTCAAATGGTTATGGCAATGTCATAAAACCCCCGCCTCCGAGTATCATGGGTAAGCCATAAAGGAAGGTTAGCTTGGCTAAAGTGTAAACAAGCCTTGATGAGGAGCAAAGTCTTCTTTTTAAAGCGGCACTGTACAAAAAGCTCACAGATAATGGCGGACAGCTTTACTGGTTAGTGGTCTAGAACCCATTTTGTGTGACCAACCTATAAACTGAAACAATGAGGTGAAAGGATAACATCCACATCGTTTTAGTTGAAGGAAAGACGGAGCACGTGCAGGAACACTCAGTTGCTGTAAGCTGACCATTATTGATTCTACTGTATATTAGCATTCGAGGAATGTATTATTTTGATGATCAAAGAAATGGTTTGCCAGAAAACCTCACACCATTTTCCCCTCCTACCGCCTAGCAGTCAGTCAGCCAAGATATGTGTAATGTCTGAAGTGTGCTTTTCTTGTTTTGCACTATGAGGCTAATATAATACAGCAGATCTATGAACCCAGACAAGTAATAGTTGTATGAACTCAGTTCACCTATACATAGACTTTGTGACCTCAACATAAAGATTAAAATCGGTAATGGACCAAAATCAAAACCTTTCAGTGAAATCGAAGTGACGTTTTATTGGAATGGAATTCTCTTTGGCTCGAAACAAATGACTTCTCAATTACTTTCATATCACATTTGGTCTATTTCACTTATAGAAGCAGTTCAAAACATCTTGCAGTGTGCTTGCATATTGCAATCTACTGAACCCCCTCAATCACCCTCTGCCTTCCCTGGAGACCCACGGTGGCGTCGTCTCAGTGCCAGTCCTGATTCTACTTTGCTTCATGGTTCCGCTTCTTTGACGTTGAGGATTCACCCTCCACCGCTTTTTCTTGTGTTTTTTTTATGTGCTTGATAATAAGTACAATCCTCCACTAGTCAAAAAAATTTGGGTTCTCAAACTTCTCACAACACATAATAGTTATCTAACATCCGTGTTCTTGCAGATGGTTGGTGTGACGCAACTGATAACACCACAACTTGCTAATGAGCTACCACAACCTGCTAGTGAGCTACCACCACATGTGCAAGCTTTGGTTTGAATCCCGGTCTGGGCATCTATGCTGTGTTACACCAATAAGAGTCCTTAGGCAAGACTCCTAACACTACATTGGCCTAAGTGTAATACAGTTGACCTTGTAAGTCGCTCTGCACAAGATATCATTAGTACAGAGTAGAAAAACATTTTATTGTGGTTTTAATGTTAATTCAGTTCAGACTAAAGTTTAGATCAGCAGATTAGCGATACACATGATGTTCAGCATTTTCAAATCTTAGTGTTGTCTTAGTGTTACACTGCACAGTTTACAGTTTGGACGCCTTCCGATAAGCTGATTAAGACTATTAAAACATTGTAGTTATTCTGTTAATGCTGGAAGCATTTTCCAATAAGAACATTCGCCAGCTTCTTGTTTGAAGAATTCCACCTTAAGGGGCACTGTGGTAACATTCCGCTGCCTGTGGCATTCTAATAATAATGTAAGGTGGAAATGGAAAATTGGAACAAGGTCCTGATGACTAAGGATCTGACTGTCAGCACCAGTAATGTAACTCCTGCACCTTTTAAGGTGGAACGGGAACCCTGGAACAAGAAGCTGACTTCAGGCACGTAGTTGTAATTCTGTTTTTGATAAGGAACTTTAAGCTAGCAGAATTAAGTAAACGATTTTGTGTTTTAATGAAAAATATTATTTTTTTTTGTGTGTGTGTATACAGCTGTTCAAAGCCTGGTAACTTTTCAGTAGTGTTGTGATTGTTCTAAAGGTGTTACATTTACATGTTTAATGAAATAAGTAGAATTAGGCAGAAAGTCGTTCACACTTCAAGTTAAAGTCTAAAGAGTTTTCAACTCGGAAACCCATTCGGTAAAATGGTCCTTATAAAACTCTATAAGAGGTTGAAGAATAGGAGGTGTGTGGCCCTTGAGGTCTTTCCGAACGCCGCATTGCATTCACTGCTCGTAAAAAGACAAACTGGAAAATCAGGTTGAACTCAAACTCTGCCATAAATACACTATTCAAACACAAACACTTGCGCTGCCGTTAGCGTCACTCGGTTGTGTCCAAGGAGGAAAAAATGTCTGACGCCGCAGCATAAACTCTTGAGTCAAGGTCATCTGATGGTGTGTCTGTGTGTGTGTGTGTGTGTGTGTGTATACACCCATTCTCAGTATCTAGACTGAGTCACATAAACGGCAGGTTCCAAGAGAAGCATGAACTCAAGCAAGCACTTCAGATATCTAAACCCTGAGGTGCCCTCCAGTGGTTCAGCATGTGTATGTGTTGCATATTTATTTTATTGTATTTCAGTTATTCTGCATTGCAGCAATGAGGTTGGCTGACTTTCTTCGTGATGTGGTCTCATTAGTTGGAAATAACCCTCAAAGTTGTTTTTGTTTCTTCACTATAATCAATTTGCTATTCAATGTACATTACAATACAATATACTGTGCGACAGACAGGGCTATGTTCTAGCTATTCATTCTTCTGGAAATATGGCGAGGAGATGAGATATAACATATACAAGATGGCTAGTACCAATGCAAGACCAGGTAGACCGCCAAAACCGCCACCATCAGATAAACAGTGCTCAAAGCTTTTGTCTTTGAAAGAGAGGGGAACATCAAGCTGATCTGAATAAAACATCCACAGATATTTCTGTCAGTCGCTCCACTGTGAGAAGACAACTCAACACCAAGGGGGCCTGAAAGGATGTGTAGATGTCTAGGAACCTTTGGCGAGAACAGGAAATAGACTAGAAAGAGGGGGAACTAGCAAATCAAATCTAGAAGCTGCTGGTGTTCTCAGAAGAATGGACTGACCACCTCACAGTTCAGAACACTGGATGCCTTTGGGATCACTTGGGTGGTAAGGAGAAAAGGTAACCAACGTCTAAGACTGAACTTTGGAGGCATGGAACACACGCATATTTTGTTGATTTCTGTTAAATGTGAAACATATTACCTTTTGTTCATGTAATATAATGACAGCATTGAAAGCTAAAAAAAACATTTAAACCTGAAAAAGCTACACCTAAAAAAGCTACACCTGAAAAAGCTACACCTAAACCTAACCTTAAACTCTATATGCAAAATATCACTGAAACAATGTTAGTGAGATTTATTACTCCAAAACATTGTTTGTTCACATCTTAACCAACAGGGGTGTAAGAAACTCTCAAACTTATAGAATATGGCAGTTTTATATTTTGTGATGTTGTATCGATTCTCAAAAACACAGTACTGACTTTTAATTCATAATTTACCCTCATAGACTGGGAGCAGGTTGATTTGTGTTGCGTTTAACCCCCTGAGCACTAGATAGCAGTGTTCTTCACCGTCAGGCAGTTCCACTCCAATGTAAACAAGTAGCCTAAGGGTGCGCTGCTAATGTTAGCACTAGCAAACCTATTGTTAGTGTGGTGTTTCTGTACCGTGACAGTTTTCCTAATATGATATATCGCCTTGCTTACAATATCGCAATATATCAAATCGCAAGCCCTGTATCATGACACGTATCATATCGCCAGTTTCTTGCCAATACATGTAGTTAAACTTTGCTGTTCAGATATTGCTGTAATATGCAGGGACGGTGTTAGATTAGCGTTGTTTGGGCTAGCATTATTCCCTTTTTTAGCATCACTCTGTTCCTTTTTACCGTCACTGCCAACAAGTCCACATGTTGGCAGTGACTCAGAGTAATCCCCTACTGGACTGCAGTTTTGTTCTGATAAGGCCTTTTTAAGCAATGCTAAATGCTAATTAGCACAGAAGTAGTGATAGCAGTATGATATGTTACTTTCCAATCTTCCCTTAAAGGCAGGGCCAAACGATACAGAGATCCATTTCTGAACTGTCCTTCATACACAGAAGATTTGGCTTAATTTGGCTTTAGTTAACCGGGCCTGTGTTAGTTTTCACTTATAAAACACAGTAATAACTCTTGATTACAATAATAACCCTGCCTGTCAATTGACTGTTTAGAATTCACACTTTCAACAGTTTCAGTAAGACTGAGAAATCCTTAACCTGCTTAACCTACAAAATACCTATTTCACGACTTGCTTTTGTTACTGCTTGAAATAACTGAGACGTCTAAGAGTTAAACGCATCGGACCAAAAGAATGACCCTGACTGTATGTCTGCGTGCTGAGCCCAGTGAAAGGACAACGTGTTTTAAACTGTTGCAATAAAACAGGACCACTGTGTTCCCTCTGTTCTCTTTGAAATATGTGAAATACAAACATGTTCGTGTATTAATATCTTTATGGGGGGGATTTTGTCACCAAACTATGAGCTACTCTAGCAAAATACTCATTTTGCCCAAAGTTTTTTCCACTGTTATGAAGAAGAACAAATGGCATTACGTGATACCCATACAGTCATTTCAAAGGGCTCCAAAGAGACCAACTATTGGGCAACGTTCTCCTAAGATGCTTTTACTCTGAACTAAAAAGCAAGACTAATTTGAATTCATCTGCGAATGCAAGTTTCTAATGATCTGCAGTATGATCAGACAACCATGTAACTTTTAATCGTTCCTTCATTCATGCATTCATTTATTCATTATCTAAAGGATGCATTCCGGGTTTGCGGAGGTGCTGGAAGGCAGGAAACATCCTGGACTGGTTGCCAGTACACCTCAAGGCAGATACACATACTCACACACACACACACACACACTCACACCTAGGTGCAGTTTAGTATCTCCACCTTGCCTGACTGCATGTCTTTGTGTGATCAAACCAGAGCACCTGAAGGAAACCCACGCAAACACTGGGGAACATGCTAACTCCACACAGAAAGGTTCCTGGTTGCCTGAGCGGGGAATCGAACCCAGGCCCTTCTTTCTGTGAGGTGACAGTGCTATCAAGAATGCATAATTAATACGTAACATAAACCTAATTGTGGGTAATGTGAAACCTGAAGGATTTAACCAACAAGGTCATGCAGACTGAACCGTAATCGTTACATTTTACTGGTGGCAGCTTAGCATAGTTTTTTGCTTCTTGTGGATCTGTTCACATACATAGTTAATGGTTAGTAATATTTAGTGTCTAATATTCAGTTGTGACTATTACAGCAAAGCCTTCAATTCATAAAAGTCAAACCTGGGTCAAAACATGAGAGGAATGCAAGACAATGCTAACTGCTAGCATCCCTATGGAATTACAGTAGTTTGGTAGTGCTAAGCTAACAGAATTTCCGAATTTATGCACGGTTTCAGATTAAGCACATTCGAGTCTTCTAAAAAAAAGACATTCCAAGTTTTACTTAAAGCTTGTACCATACAAATTAGCACATATATTACTCTGTAGCAGTTTTATCGTGACTCAGTAGAGCGGCCTCTTGTAGAGTCGCCGCTGTGTCCACTGATTGGTTGCTTGTTCGCTTATCACTTTGCAGATATGCGGATAGATAATCTAATGTGCTAGGCCTATCACCTCTGGCCATGTTATCAATAACTGCATGCATAAGTGTCTCCATTGTGCAACAGCAAAAGCAGCTTTGCAGGCTTTGAACCATGCATTTTGACTGTGGTGGGTAGAGGTTTTGTAGACTGTACAGCAAAGCCCATGAGCATTTCTGAATGGAATGCAGTCTTCCCATTAGTATGGCAGCTATCAGGGAGTGTAATAGCAAGCATGAGCATCCTCCTAGCCATATGGGGCTGTCTCTTTTTCAAACTGTTGCTCATGCAAAGTCAACTGAATGGAAGAACTTTGAATGGAAGTCAGTGGAACATGATTAAAAAAAAAAGTCTGGGAGCACTTTTATTGCTTCATTCGACATCAAAGCTGGCTTTTTCTAATTATGTATTATTTATTACAAAAATTACCCAACAAAAAGTCTTGTTCCAGCATCAACGTTATATATAGCAGTGGTGCCTGGTCGAATAATTCAGGATGAATTTGACTGACGTCACTGATGTTCATAATACAGAAAGGTAATTACTAAAGAAGCATGTATTTATATATGCATATTTCAAAATATTGTATTTTGCGACTTTGGATGCGTTGCACATCCAATCATTGCGGCTACAGCACAGTAGAGAATTCCGATAAATAAAACGACAACAATAATTTGAAATTAAAAAAACGAATAATGAATGTTTTGCTGTATACACATACAGCTTCAACTAATCTAGTATTATGATATAAACACTAATTACCTGCATGACAATTATGACACACCACCATTTATGGACTTGTAAGCTTTGATGCTGTTTCAGTGGCAATGCTTCATCCTGTTTGAATGGATGCAATGCAGTCAGAAAAAGGATGTAATTGAATTCATAGTGTTTGATAGTACTTAGGATAGCAAATCTTGTACTACTTGTGCATTTTAATTGGGCACACTATGTTCAAACTTGCTAAATATAGTACTGTGTATTATGAAAGTGTTGTGATGAGTTTTGCCATATTCCCTATTAGACTAGAGTGTTCGATTTAGGTCAGGGAAAAGTACTGTTGGGCTTGATATAGCGTGGCTTTCGGAACAATCTCCATTTCTGTCACTTTTCTATAATCTGCCCTTTACATAGTCTAAAAATGTCATGCTGATGGCTCACGCTCACATTGCATTAAACTTACAGTCAAAGTTTGTCCCTTCTCCAGTAACTTCCTTGGAAATACAAGGTCTAGTTCCGATTGTGCCAATGCATTTCGAATGGAAGTTAAAGAAGTAAGCAAGCTGACCTCAAGGACACTAGCAAAGCGTCCCCATACAAATGCTTTTCGTGGTTTCTTATTGCACACAAGGTCCCCATAACAACTTTAGGAACATTCAAACTCCACACAGACAGCAAACCAGAGAAGCATAATATTCGTACTATAGCGGGTACTCAGTTTGCGTGCACCATAATATCAGCCACAGTTTAATGTGATAGTAATGGACCAACTCTTCTCAGAAGGATGGAACACAGCAGAGTAAAAAAAGAGTGAAGCAGCAAGACAGAGAAAAAGCGAAGTATGTGTAATGAAGCGGTATAAAAGCATTAGAGACGGGGGGATGGGGGGTGGGGGGCTTGGGTTGACAAAAAAGGCCACTGTTTGCATGTGTGTGAAAGAGAGAGAGAGAACGAGAGAGCAAGTTTGAGGGGCGGCACACAGTGGGATACCCCAAATCGAGCCTTTGGTCTTAAGAAGCTCCGCCCTCAATAAGTCACTACCAATCAAACCATCCCTCGCACACTCAGAGTTGTTATGTGGGGTCAGACGTATGTCCAGTTGTTACTTTTTACACTCTATGCATGTAATAATATGTGCCATTATAATAAATACATGTCAATCTAAATACAATATATCGTAGATTGGCTCCAAGTTTCTTCTTGAAGCCCTCTAGCCATCGCATGTGTTTATGAATTGTCAGTATAAGCATGCATGACAAACCAGGTACTGGATGATAACTACAACTAGAGGCTGCAAGCGGTATAGGCTGCCCTGAGGAAGAATGTAAATGGTTGCACAAAAGGTTCCTTTTAAATAATAGTTTCTCAGGTGGCTTAAACTTTTGCACAGTACTATATTTAAGTGCCTATATGTAATGTGTCTTGTAAAATCTATCACATGTATTATACAGTATGTTTATATACCTGGGCTTAATTGACTTGTTTTGTTGTCTTTCCAAGCCATCCTTTATTTAGAACTTAAAACTGGCATGTTTCTGCTAATTTTAGTGCTCAGGTCACTTTTTATGTTTTTTTTTTACTAAAATGTAATTGTGTATTAAAACGAGCCAGAGTGTGTCCTCTGTAGTGTTTGTCGTATGTATTAATTTAGCATTAACTTAGTATTAACGTAAGTAAGTTAACTTGGTATTAACTTACTATTTATTTAGTATTAAAGTAAGTTAACCTCATATTAACTTAGTACTCATGTAAGTTAATACATAAGTAAATTTACTTAGTATTAGCTTGAACTAAGTATTAACATAAGGAAGTTAACTTAGTATTACCTTAGTATTAACTTAGTATTAACATAAGTTAACTTAGTATTATACATAGTATTAACTTAGTATTAACATAAGTAAGTTAACTAAGTATTAACACAAGTTAACTTAGTTATACCTTAGTATTAACTTAGTATTAACATAAGTTAACTTAGTATTAACTTAATATTAACACAAGTAAGTTAACTTAGTATTAACTTAGTATTAACACAAGTAAGTTAACTTAGTTATACCTTAGTATTAACACAAGTAAGTTAACTTAGTATTAACTTAGTATTAACACAAGTAAGTTAACTTAGTTATACTTTAGTATTAACTTAATATTAACATAAGTAAGCTAACTTAGTATTAACATAAGTAAGTTAACTTAGTTATACCTTAGTATTAACTTAGTATTAACATAAGTAAGTTAACTTAGCATTAACTTAGTATTAACACAAGTAAGTTAACTTAGTGTTAACTTATTATTAATGTAA
Source organism: Semaprochilodus insignis (assembly GCA_034552555.1). NCBI lineage: Eukaryota > Metazoa > Chordata > Actinopteri > Characiformes > Prochilodontidae > Semaprochilodus > Semaprochilodus insignis. Next base: position 4,956,543 of record CM067500.1, on the reverse strand, counting down.
GTTAAGACTTAAGTAAGTTAACTTTGTATCAACATAGTACTGTAGTATGTGTTAGCTTACCTTCACACTTAGCTAAATATTAAATTAACAAAGCAAAATTAATAAATCATTTGACCAGAGGTGTTCAAACTTTTGCATGCGACTGTGTACATATTGCTACTGCTGGCAGAAAACCATGTCTGTCCATTTCTGTCGTACTTTGAAAGTACCTATTGCCCTTCTTCTTGTGTGTAAATTTCATGATGAATGTATTAATACTGTGGCTTATGCGTACAAAATCTTGCATGTCCAAAAGGGGGAACTTTACAGGAGAAGGAAAAACATTCTTAACTTGCACATTCTTAACTTGTAACAAAATAGCATCACTTCTATGGGTCCATTCATTGTGCAATGTTCACACAACATTAAGAGCGGCTGGTATTTTCAAATTGTGGCAAAAAAACAAATAAATAACAAAAAACATAGATCATTTTGGAAATGCAAGGTTTTCTTCTGACAGCAGAGATATGTAAGTATGAGTGTAATAGGAATGATCTAGGACTAACGCTAATACACATCATCAGAGATGTTCACCACCAGCACTGTGTGCGCAGGGACTTAACCCACCCCAGCCACACACTGTATAACCTCCTCCCCGGGAGAAGATACAGGAGCATCCAGACCAGCCTATATAATATAGGTGTGTGTGTGTGTGTGTGTGTGTGTGTATTGTCTTAATACATATATTATCATAGAAATTTTATATTTTATACTTCATGACACCTATTACTGCACATTTGCATTATTCTGTTTTGCACTATTGCTGCTAATTGCACTTCTGGTAGATTCTAAATGCATGTATTCTAGCTGCATTTCATTGCCAGGTACTTGCACTGAGCCATGAAAGTAAAATTGTATCTATCTATCCAACCATGTAACCAGTGTAAAGAAAAAAGAAGAACTTTACCAATTCAGGGTCATTTTGTTGTTCCCTATTTTGTAAGCCTTTTCTACAAAGCCCTGAAAATGTACTAAAACACACACACACACACACCTCTCCGATCCTGTCTATCAGGCCAGAGGAAGAATGCTTTCATTGTGGAGTGGGAGTGCAGGTATTTAGTGTGTGTACCTGTGTGTGTGTGTGTATGTGTGTGCGTGCGTGAAAGAGAGAAAAAGAGATGGGAAGAAAAAGCAGAAGGGAAAGAGAAGAGATCCTGTTTCTCTCTTGCTGTGTACCACACAAGTGCATGCACACAATACACACACACACACACTGCTGTCCAGATGTCTCCCAGGGTTAATGTCAAGCTGGGAGGGGGGGGGAGGTGTCACATGACCAGTCATATGACTTAAAGAACAGAGAACGGAGAGGTGACCTCAATGTCTCTTTCTCAATCCCTTGCTCTTTCTCTATTGTGTCTAGCTCAAGTTTAAGAAGGTCAGGGTAAAGATGCGGGAGGTGGAGGGATTGTAAGGATGTGTGTGTGTTTGCGTGTGTATTTGTTTTGTACAATCTCAGTGTTGTTTTAGCGTCCCCACTATGGAGGAAAATCAGAGGGAAAAACACTGTGCTGTTGGGACCTGCAATAAGTTCCCATGTTTTCAATGGTACAAGGGTTTCTTTTTGGGTTCTAGAGTTAGGCTCAGGTTAATACAGTTATCATTATTACATATGCTTAAATATAGCCAAAACATCTAGAACCTCACATCAGGCCTGTGCTGCTAAGAGAATCCTAATTATGGTGAGTGGATAAATCAGGTTGTTTTAATTAAGCGCCCTATTGCTATTTGCCCTTTGCGTCCGGTTCACGGGTAATAACTAGCTCTCAAAGTCGTTTATTACCTAATTATTTATATGTACATTTGCTAATACTTTCGGTATTAGTTCCTTCCAGTGTGTCCCAATTCAGGGGATGCATCCTTTGGAGTCTGCATTTGAAGACCCTGACTAGGCTGTCCCATCCCGAAGGCTCCTATGCGACCAAGAAATGGGTCCTTCCATGGCTATGGAGGATCCAACGGGTGGATCTTTTGCCAGCCAGCATATCCCAAAGGGGATTCGTTGTGGGCTGGTGACGCAAACAGGAAAGCCACCGTAGAGCAGAACCTCCAATTTCAGCTTGGCTTTCGCAATCTATGCTGTCATTGAAGGATACGTCCTTCGAAGGATGCAGCCCCTGAATTCGGACGCAGCTAATGTATCTACGAGCATCAGTAGATACTTCTAATATGACTAATAATAATTTGGAGATTCATAGCTTCCTGACTCGGAAGCAGATGCAGGAGCAAACCCAGTGGTAGCATGTTGAGTTGAAGCTTAAATTTGATTGGACAAAACAGTTAATGTAGTTAATGTTATCTTCAATTTGCCCACCAAACTGTAATCAAGCTGCTAAGTACCCTAAACATGGTAGGACATGACGCTACTGAGCATGCTTAAAAGTTCAGTTAAGCTTATGTGTAGGAATATAAGTATCCTGCCATAGTCTGCAGGAAACAGCTTTCATTAAACTGCCGGTAATGGAGTACTCACTGTCACTGGGGACTCAGTTAACATCACATTTTCCTGGTATCATATCCTGGTTCGATGGTTAAATGGCCCTTGTATGAGTGATCTCATACAAACATATCCAAAAACCATATACTGTAGAATCTAAAACAACACACCAAGGTTTGTGTGCTGGCCGCATACACAGTCGAGTCGCATTATTATGACCCCTTCCTACTTTTGATGGTGGCAGTGGCGCATAGCTTATGAACGAAGTCACGTTTTGGTGGCATTCTCTGGGCCCACTCGTCCATGTTTAAGGCACTCTCAACCAATTTGGGTATGAATCCATGCTTGCATGTCATGTACACCCATACATGAAGATTGTCTTCCCTGGGGCGGACTTGAACCCAATTGAGCCCGTCTAGCTGCTATCCGTGCTGCACACGGCGGTTACTCTGGATATTAGCTGGTGGTCATAATAATGTGACTCGACGGTGCACCACAGCGATGGATTATTATATGGGAATGTAAGGCTGTACATTGACTTCAGTTATACTGTACTTACACAGTGGCTCTAGGCTTAAAGGTGCTCTAGAATGCATTTATTTGGTTTGATGTTTTTCTGCATGCCCATTCACAACCCTATGATTTGGCCCTACAATGAAATAAGCTGTTTTCCCTTTTTCGGTGAGCCTATGAATAATTTGATGAGCTCTGTTCTGATTGGCTGGTTGAAATCGAGACACCGCGATGATCACCATTTTATAGTTTACTTTATTTGCTATATGCCAGCTGCCCTTTACACTGAGTGATTGACCACCAAACAAACAGATGTCTTTAGTTACATTACCAGATGTTAATAAAAGTATACCTGACAAGTATAGGAATACAAGTACCGTGAATGTGTTAGGTTATGAGAACAGATAATCATCAAAACGGAGACAGAAAGAAACGGGTTCAGATCTCACACACACACACACACACACACACACACACACAAACACATATTACCTGTTCCCTGTAGATGTTGCCAAACAAACATGCATACACATTTTAACGACGCAGTATTTATACTCAAAACAGTCACACTTAGAGTCACCTGATTACACACACACACACACACACACACACAGCCCACAGACATGACAAGCCAAAACGACCCCACCCCCTCCTCCCCTGAAGTTATGTAAAACTACAACCCCCACAATGCCAAGCAGCTGGATGCTGTCTCTAGGCCGTAACCCCTCACCTCTACCCAACATCAAGAACTTACTCAAACATGCCATCTACACACACACACACACACTCAGCGGGATTGAAATCGAAACACTTTGCCGTTGCACAACAGCGTCTACACATTCCTTCCATACAGTATGTGCTTAGGATGACTGCGGTGTGCCGTACGTCGTCTCGCTTGAGCGAGAGAAGGTTTATAAGGGCTTAGAGCTGAGCAGAACTCCGTCGGGTTGCCTTAATGTGCCTCTCCCAATCACTAACTCCTCACTGGCGCTCGTACGTACCTACAGCGTCTTTATATACGCTTAAATATACAGGGTTCTCTTCTGCAGGTCTCCTCTACCTCTCTCACCCGCTCACTCTCTCCCTATTAGATTGAGCCATCTCTCAGTGTCAGAAACCCGACTCTTTCACACACACTAAATTACAGCACACCCCCTGAGTGCAGTTACACAACGCGCGCACACACACTCACGCACATAGAGCGCAACTTTCAACCCAGTTTTCACAACATGGAGACACTTTCACCCTATAACAGCAGAAGATCAGAAAGAGAGAGTGAAAGAAAATGAGTTAAAGGAAGAGAGAGAGAGAGAAGGAGTAAAGGGGGGAGAGATAAAGAGAGGGAGAGGGGGAGAGAGAGGAGGAGGCGCGAGACAGAGGGCCAGAGAGAGAGAGAGAGGAAGGGAGAGAAAGAGAGAAGGAGTAAAAGGGAGAGGAAGAGAGAATGAATATAGGAGACTGAGAGAGAGAGAGGTAAAAAAAAGAGGTAGAGAGAGGGAGACGGAAGAGAGGGAGAGGGAGAGAAAGAAGGAGGAAAAGAAAGATGGAGGCATAGGAGAGTGAGAGAAGGAGAGAGAAGTTTAAAAGAAAGAGAGAGAAGGAGTAAAAGGGAGAGAAAGAGAGAAGGAGTATAGGAAGGAAAGAAGAGAGAAAGAGATACGAGTAAAAAGAAGAGAGAGAGAGGGGCAAAGGAAAGACACACAGGAAGAGTAAAAGGCAGAGGGAAAGAGCGAAGGAGTATAGGAGAGTGGAGAAAGAGATAGAAAGAGTAAAATGAGGAGAGGAAGAGAGAGATACGGAAAGAGAGAGAAGGAGCCAAAGAAAGTGAGACAGAAAGGGAAAAGGGAGAGAAAATGAGTATGGGAAAGTGAGAAAAAGAGAGTGACAGAGTAAATAGGATGAGAGAGGGAAGAAGTAAAAGAAAGAGGGGAAAAGAGAGAAAGAGAGAGACATAAAAGCGAAAGAAGGACAGATAGGGAGAAAGTCTGCCTAAAAAAGAGAGAATGAAGGAATAATACAGAGAAAGAAGGGGAAAGTGCAAAAGAAAGGAGGGTAGGTAAGGAGCCAGAAAGAGAGAGATAGAAGTAGAAAAAAGAGGGGGAGAGAGAGAAAGACGGGCGAAAGAGTGTGTTGAGAGAGTCAGTAAGGTCACTCTAGCAAACTATCATAATAAATAAGGTCAAAGGAGTCAAGTGGACCCCAGGACCATCTGCACGGAAAAGAGCAAAACAAGGGAAAAAAGAGTGATAGTGAAACGGAAAAGGGGGGATAGAAAGGGGGAAAGGACTGCATGAGAGTAGAGGACGGTATTAAAGAGCGCGCTAGAAAGAAAAGAGGGAAAAGCCTTTTCGGCTCACCTGCGACGTTCAGTAGCTGTCAAAGTGTCGTTCTCAGCAGCGCAGTAATCCAGCTACTTTCATCCTCTCTCGCTCGCTTTCTCTCCTCTTTCCCTTCGCTCCTGACAGTCCCGCGACCAACAGGGCTCTGAGGACGAACGAGAAAAAGAGAAAAACTAAAAAAAAACCAACATAAATGAAGTTTCTCTTCTTTTTTTTTTCCTTTTGGTTTCTGTCTCCCAACTCTTTCGCTTCCCCGTCTGCACTGACTTCTCTTACTCTGCCAGAATAGAGGGAGGGAGGGCGAGCGGGTTAGAGAGAGCGGGCGGAGGCAGAGAGAGAGAGAGAGTAATTAGCACTAGTCTCTGTACCTGCCTCTCACTGACATAAGCTGCACATTCCACTCTTCTGATTAGAGGAAAAAAAAACGAATGAAAGAAGGAGGGAGGGGGAAAAATGGCTTGGTGGAGGCATACAGGCCTGGGGCGAGAGCCAGCATTGCCTCATATGTAAAAACGAAACAGCCAAGGTGATGATACTAAATGAGTAAGGATAGAGGGAAATAAACAAATAGTGAATGACAGTAAAACAGGAGGCACGTTAACTAGAGAAGTGCATGTCCTGAAGAAGGTGCAGAATGATTGCGCAGCTTTAGCTTGTTGCTAAAGCGTGTTGTGAAAAATGAATGGCAGTCTATGGGAGGAACGAGGGATGAAGTAACGACACATAGAGGAGTGCGGGTCAGTATGGCTGTGGATTACAACTTGGGCATCTCTAAATGAGTACATGCCATTTGGTGGCTGTAAGTCACAGGAAGCAAAAGGGTTTGAAAAATGGGACTGTATGGGAGGAAAGAGGGATGGGAACAAAAAGGCAGACGAGTGCGGGTCGGACCAACATAGAATTTGTGCTTGGGGGTCTGCCCTGTGACTTTGGGTCGAGCAGAAGTACAATAGATAAGCATGTACTTTTCCACCCTATTCATTCTTAATGGGCGAAAAAATCGGAATTTTTTGGATTTTTTTTTTGTGATGTCATAATAGGCTGATGTCATAATGGACTGATATCCAATCAGCTGCTTGCTACTATCCAGTTTCTACAGTTGCTGTACACTGGCTGTTCTAGTTTACAGGCTCATTTGTATGCTTTCCTATCACCCTTTACACTGTATGAACATTTCATGATAACAGGACTGATATATATCATGCCCATATTGGCACTTAAGCACCAGGTAGCACTTAGTCCAGGTAGTTATTGAGGGAACGTGAGGAGCCGACAGTCTGAACGTAGCGATAGTCTTTAGTCTTCATTCCAGCTTTAGCTAGTACTTGCTTGTAGATGTAACACGAGTCAACGAGACGCGCATATGAGACAAATGATTAGAGAATGTAGATATGAAACAGCATTCAGCATTCATACTGAGCATTCTATCTATCTATCTATCTATCTATCTATCTATCTATCTATCTATCTCTCTCTCTCTCTCTATATATATATATATATATATATATACATTTAATGTAACAAGTATATATATATATATATATATATATATATACATATATATAATGTAACATATATATGTAGCAATACAGCTTAAGCAATATAGAGATATATTGATAGAGATATACTGAATATAGATATATTGATATAATATAGATATACTGTAGATATAGATAAAAAAAATTATGTGCACATATTCATATGCTTAGTTACTTAAAGAAACCTGTTTTTATATATGTATATATATATACATAGATACTGGTATCTATGCTTGTTGCATTAAATGTAATGTTTAGTGAAGACAGCAATACACAGAAACACACCAAAGGATCTATAAAGCGGTGACAAACAACGATCCGAGTCCTTTAAAGTAAACCTATGATAGAAGTAACTACAGTATGTATAAGCAGAGTGCATGATTGTGAGAGAGTCCCCGATTGTGTTGGTGGAAGGCAGTTCTGGGAAATGTTTAGTTTCATGTCGCTTTGGCTGGGCTGGTCTGCGCAACCTGTTCCTATTGTGAATACGAGAGTCTCTGTGTGCGTCTCAGAAACTCACCAAACCAGAATGCTTCCAGGTACTCGGACTGGAAACACTATCCTCACTCAACCTGGAAAAAGGCCAGAACAGCATTCCACACACACACACACACACACGCACTCACACACACCTCTTTAAAACATCTGAGCTCACAATTTCATTGTGTCTCAACAGACGTGTAACGATACACTAAGCCATTCACATGATTCCATTTGGTTCACCGTACTGGGTTCACTATATGTTGGTATTTTAGGGCTCGTCCCAACAGCATTTTACAGGCTTTGAATGTTCTCAATACCACCCATAAGAACACCATACGTATATCCACTCACCATCAAAAGAATAGCCGCACAAATAGCTGCACCCAGAAGGAATTAGCCAACAGGAATGAAACTTCGTGGGTTGGTTTGACATTGTGAGACATGCGAATAATTCACGTTTCACGCTCAGACGGGCATTTGGGACATGAGCAAGGACGAGCCTTATCGCTGTACCGGACTGACTCAACAGCCACGATTGCAGACATTCAGCGAGCAGTGATGTGCCAGCACCATTGGCAGACGGCAGACTGCCCTTAACACCACGTCAACGTCTCCAAGGACTGCAATGGTGTCGTGCCAGTGACTCGCTTTTGTCTTGGTGGAGATGACCAACGAATCTATGTGGTCAGCACCAAGATGAATGATTTGTTGTCACACGTCCAGAAGGCCTGGTGTCCCTCCACCTCTAGTCTCTAGTCTAGTCTCGAGTCTGCAGGGACTGTGAGAGAATATTCAAGCTGCATGGGGCGGATTACTGAGGACATGATTAGGAACTCCATGCCCGAGACGTCTGGCATGTTGCATCAGCATTTAGCATTTAGCATTTAGCAATCTGACACTTCCTTCTGGGTGCAACTGAGCCCTGACCTCAACCCCGTTACACACCTTTGGGGTAAACTAGAATGAATCTCACACATCCAGATCTCTTTTGGAGGAATAGGCAAAAATTCCCACAGTCATGCCTTGTAGGAAGTCTTCCCAGAAGAGCGGAAGCTGTTATAGCAGCAAAGAGTGGGCTGACTCCATATAATTGCCTATGGATTTAGAATGGGATGCCATGAAAGCTCCTGTAGGTGTAATCTGTAGGTGTCCCAATACTTTTGTCAATATAGTGGATAATGAATGTACAATGAACTACAAACTAATTACAGTTTTTCCCTTCAACAGACATGACTCCTACAGAGCCGTGGCCCTTCCTTGGACTCTAATGCAACTTAATACAGAGCTCTGACTTGGTTAGAACACAGCAGGTAGGAAACAGTTATTAGCAGAAACGAGTGGATCAAACATCACAAATAGCCTCTTTTTTGGCGTCAGCCTTAAAAAGGCTTACTTCTCTAATGTGAGAACATACGCATACAGACACACACACACACACACACATCGGTTTGGTGAGATTAAAACAAGAGCAAGCAATAAAAACAACTGTTCCAGCTTCAGGACTGAGAACTTAGCAAAACACAAACATGCCTTTAGCTTGACACACTAATAATATTATCAGCTAACACACACTGACTTACTTCTCCCAGGACATCGGGGGGGGAGGTTCAGAAGCAGGAAGTCAAAATTGAGTCACTCCAACCTCAGAATAACAGTTTCACCCAGTTCACCCTGACCTCCACAGTGTGTACGCGTGTGTGAATGTGTTATGAAAGTGAAGAAATCACGTGAGAAACACGTGTAGACATACGATTACAGTTCGGAAGATCTCAAATAGACCTTCAGGGCTGGGTCTCCGAAATCAGTCCTTGTAGCACTATCATTCAGTAGCTTAAGCTGCGTTCAGACGGCAGAGCGAATTCTACTCGAAAGTTTATGCTGTGTTCACATGTGAGCATGGAAGAAAGCTTTGAAGCTTTGACTTGTACCTCATAGCCAAAGCCGGAATGGCAGAATTCCTGGTGGGCCGGAAAATTTTTGGGCTGGTTACTACAGTATGAACTAATGTATAAACCTAGGCATCAAGAATGCTGGTACTATAAATGTTGCACCCACATGTACACAATATTGCCAAAAGTATTGGCTCGTCTGTCTTCACATGCATATGAACTTGAGTGACATCCCATTCTTAATCCATAGGGTTCAATATGACGTCAGCCCACCCTTTGCAGCTATAACAGCTTCACCTCTTCTAGGAAGGCTTTCCACAAGGTTTAGGAATGTCTTTATGGGAATTTTTGACCATTCTTCCAGAAGCACATTTGTGAGGTCAGACACTGATGTTGGACGAGAAGGCCTGGCTCGCAGTCTCCGCTCGAATTCATCCCAAAGGTGTTTCATCGGGTTGAGGTTCAGGACTCCAAACTCGCTCATCCATGTCTTTATGGACCTTGCTTTGTGCACTGGTACGCAGTCATGTTGGAACAGGAAGGGGCCATTCCCAAAACAGTTTCTACAAAGTTGGGAGGATGAAATTGTCCAAGATCTCTTGGTACGCTGAAGCATTAAGAGTTCCTTTCACTGGAACTAAGGGGCCGAAAAACAAGCCCATGCCATAATCTCCCCTCCATCAAACTTTACTTGTCCATCGGATTCCCAGACGGAGAAGCGTGATTCATCAATCCAGAGAACACGTCTCCACTGCTCTAGAGTCCAGTGGCGGTGTGCTTTCCACCACTTCATTGATGCTTTTTGGTGATGTATGGCTTGGATGCACCTGTTCGGCATACCATGAAGCTCTCTACACACTGTTCTTGATCTAAAGGCCACATAAAGTTTGGAGGTCTGTAGTGATTGACTCAGAAAAGTTAGCGACATCAGTATCCGCTGACCCCACTCTGTCATTTAACGTGGCTGAGTTGCTGTCACTCCCAATCGCTTCCACTTTGTTATAATCCCACTGACAGTTGATTGTGGAATATTTAGTAGCAACTGGACTCGTTGCACAGGTGGCATCCTATCACAGTACCACGCTGGAATTCACTGAGCTCCTGAGAGCGACCCATTCTTCCACAGATATCTGTAGAAGCAGTCTGCATGTCTAGGTGCTTGGTTTTATACACCTGTGGAAATGGAAGTGATTGGAACACCTGAATTCAATGATTTGGATGGGTGAGTGAATACTTTTGGCAATGTAATGTATATCTGTAGTAATTAAGGGGTTAAACTAAAGTGCCCCCCTCAACCACCACCTCAAGTGGTACAACCCTGGTTGATAACAGAATTTTAGAACTGAGGCTCATACAGTAGTAGCTGAAGCTGAAGTCAGCGTAGTATTCTTATTTGTCCGTTCCACCTTAAATGACACTGCAGTTACATTGAGACGTTAGCTGCACACTCGCCTGTACGATTTGACGATGTGCTACTAGCTAGCACAACAGGCAGTGCTCTACAGAGCTCATGACGTCCTTCACATTTTCAAGGTGGACTCAAGAAGACAAGAACGAAGGGGAAGCCAACAACATTATGTGAGAATTGGTACTTTTTGCTCTTGGGGTCTCCCTACAGTTGCAGAGTGTAAGTCACTTTTACACCACAATACAAAGGGGATTCCCCCTCATGGACAGCTGTACACCTGAACTTGTTGACGAGCTGAAGGATACAGAACCTGACTCCCCATGCGGGTATATGGGTGATACAGATTACACCTGTGACTTTGGTTGTGTAAATGAACTGTCAGCTGCCTGCTTCCTAACTCTGAGATGATGCTAGGGCTACAATGGCAGCAAATTGTTTGGTTAAAAAAATTCGGTAACACTTTACATTAAAGTATTGACTAACTAACTTGGAGTAATACATTAGTTAACATGAGGTAATACATTAGTTAACATGAGGTAATACATTAGTTAACATGAGGTAATACATTAGTTAACATGAGGTAATACATTAGTTAACATGAAGTAATACATTAGTTAACATGAGGTAATACATTAGTTAACATGAGGTAACACATTAGTTAACATGAAGTAATACATTAGTTAACATGAGGTAACACATTAGTTAACATGAAGTAATACATTAGTTAACATGGAGTAATGCATTAGTTAACATGAGGTAATACATTGGTTAACATGAGGTAATACATTAGTTAACATGGGGTAATACATTAGTTAACATGGGGTAATACATTAGTTAACATGAGGTAACACATTAGTTAATATGATGTAATACATTAGTTAATATGATGTAGTACATTAGTTAACATGAAGTAATACATTAGTTAACATGAGGTAATACATTAGTTAAGATGAGGTAACACATTAGTTAACATGAAGTAATACATTAGTTAACATGAGGTAATACATTAGTTAATATGTAGTAATACATTAGTTAACATGGAGTAATACATTAGTTATGAAGCTATACATTAGTTAATATGATGTAATACTTTAGTTAATATGATGTAATACAAAAGTTAATATGATGTAATACATTAGTTAACATGAGGTAATACATTAGTCAACATGATGTAATACATTAGTTATGAAGCTATACATTAGTTAATATGATGTAATACTTTAGTTAACATGAGGTAATACATAGTTAATATGATGTAATACATTAGTTAATATGATGTAGTACATTAGTTAACATGAAGTAATACATTAGTTAACATGAGGTAATACATTAGTTAAGATGAGGTAACACATTAGTTAACATGAAGTAATACATTAGTTAACATGAGGTAATACATTAGTTAATATGTAGTAATACATTAGTTAACATGGAGTAATACATTAGTTATGAAGCTATACATTAGTTAATATGATGTAATACTTTAGTTAATATGATGTAATACATTAGTTATGAAGCTATACATTAGTTAATATGATGTAATACTTTAGTTAATATGATGTAATACAAAAGTTAATATGATGTAATACATTAGTTAACATGAGGTAATACATTAGTCAACATGATGTAATACATTAGTTATGAAGCTATACATTAGTTAATATGATGTAATACTTTAGTTAACATGAGGTAATACATAGTTAATATGATGTAATACATTAGTTAATATGATGTAGTACATTAGTTAACATGAAGTAATACATTAGTTAACATGATGTAATACATTAGTTAATATGTAGTAATGCATTAGTTAATATGATGTAATGCATTAGTTAATATGATGTAATACTTTAGCTAACATGAAGTAATACATTAGTTAACATGATGTAATACATTAGTTAATATGAAGCAATACATTAGTTTACATGAAGTAATACATTAAAATGGTTAACTAAAGTATACATATAACAACTGTTACATGTTTACTTAACATGTAAACATTAACAATTACCTCATGTTAACTAATGCATTACTCCATGTTAACTAGTGTATTACTACATGTTAGTTGGTCGACACTTAATGTAAAGTGTTACCAACAAGTCTTCTTTTGGAAATCCTCTTTTCTAGTTTGTTATTGTGCTCTTTCACACCTTCATTGAGGTCTTGCACATTGTCTGTTACCCACAATATTCTTTTGAGAAATGTGCTACGATTCTTACTTTTCATCAATCTCTTGGAAAATTGCTAAAGTTTTCCAATGTACAGATACGCTCTGGCTAAGATTTTTTATAGGTATCCCAGGCATAGTTACAATAATAAGCCCGTGAAGGACCAGCTGGTTAATCATGGGGTCCGGGACCACTGGGCCCCCCTCCCCAAATGCCACCCATGATGTCTCTGGATTTCGCACTGCCCTATGTTTTCTTTGACCTCCGCATTCTTTGCTAGTCATATAAGCTTTTATGCTCTGCTACGAGATGTTCAATATCCTGCCGCTATCTTGATGCACATTTGTTTGGGCTACAACCCAGACAGTTGATTGGGTAGCCCAATATTTAACACAGTAAAAACGGAGCAGGCTCTGATTCAAAATGTAAACTGCGTCTAAACTGGTCTCTGTCAGTTTTGAAGTTGATGTGCAAGACAGCATTAACATACACATTTTCAAATCTTGACGTGTTTTTTGTCCCTGTAATAAAGACTCCAGGCTTAACACCTCATTAATCAACATCCCATCCCATCAACACCCATTTCCAGCACCTCACACATAATTATGCTTTGAGCTGCACCCACTTTCACCTTCTAATCTGAATGAAGGCCTGTTGTGACACTACAAAAGCTTCAACACGTTTTTTGATACCTTCTTTCAGATTACAAAAATGCAAGTGGGTGTGGCCTAAACAACACCCAGCCATAGATACCAAATATCCCAATGCAAAACTCACTGATTCAGATGTCAGATTGCTGTGAAACTTCCACACTGCTGATTGATGCCTGAAGAAAAAATATGGCATGCTAACTTGGTGTTGGTGTATTTGTGTTGTCGTGTGACAAGGTTGAACACTGTTTCCACTGTCCACTCCCAAACCGTTTATAAGGCCAAAATGCCCATGCCTGCACTACCGCGGTCACAATCATATGAAGTGGTAATGCGGATAGAAGAGGATGAAATTGTAACAATAATAAAAATGGCAAATATGTGACAACCATAATAATAATAATAACAAAAATAATACATTTTAATAATAATAATAATAATAAGTTTACTGGGTACTTTATAGGACAGTAGACATTTCCAAACAATAAGTAATAAATCCAAAATTAAAAAAATAGATTCTTATTCTCATTATTAAGTTTATGAAGTGCTTTATGGAGGAAGAGAATGCAAATGAAAAAACTCAAATACAACTCCATTAAAATGTAGCAAAATATATTATTAAAATGTAGCAAAATGCTAATGCTAACTATATTTAGCATTTTCTGAGGTTTACAACAAGTTGAAACAAACTGCACAAGAAAAACAGTAGCATCAGATCTTAAAAAAGGATATTTTAAAAACAGAAAAAAAAGATTTTACGAAGTCAAACTATTGGTAGGAATAGACTAATGATGTGATGTCATAATGGACTGACATCCAGTTAGCTATTTGTTAATAAGGCAATAAGCCAAAAGACATTCATTACTGCAGTTTTATACTGAAGAAGAGTGTTTTTAGCCACAACACACATGAAATATGTGAAAATGAAACTAAAAATATAAAAATATTAAACAAAGCTTTTCATTAAGAAGTTATTATTATTAATAATAATCAACATAAACAAGAAATGCAGTTAAATGAGTATATCACTGCATATTGCATTATTTCATTAAAGTTCTTTTCATGAAAGTAAGAAAACACTGTTTAACGAAACCACTAACGTACGTAATGGTCACCAAATCACCACCATGAGTTGTATATAGCACCAATCCAACAGTGCCCCTCTTCCCACACTGGGGCTCAGTCTCAAATGGTGCACTACATAAGAATTTGAATACTGGCTCCTGCATCCCAACAGCCCACAGTATAGCTAATCAGTCTGGGATTCAGCCACATCCATACTCACAAATAGTCCACTGTCCCTAGAAGCTGGAATTTTCAAACTTACATAGGTCATTATTTAGGGAGCACAGTGGCATTTGAGATTCAGCCTGGATTTGATACTACTTCTGACTGAAACACTCGGTGCTCAGTAATTCCATTACACAAGGATGTTTGGCAGTAATGTAGAATTCAGTTCTTATGGGGCAATTAGTGTGCTTATGGTGTATCGTACAATGGCTTTACACACAGCTCAGCCAATCAGATTTTTGGAGCAGAACCATCTATTTTATAATAAAGCCTTTTTAAGTTACCACACTCACGATCACAAGAATAGTTGCACCCAGAAGGAAGTGTGGGACTGCAATGTTTTTGGCAGGGATGATAAAGGATAGCAGGAACAATAAATGATGATAAATTTAGACTGATATGATCAATATTTACTGAGCTACACATATAGAAGTAGTGTCTCAGTATGGCGTCGGGCTGCTATGTTTGCTAATGCAACATGCCAGACGTCTTGGCATGGAGTTGTAGAGGTTCCTAATGGTGTCCTGTGATAATCCATCCCATGCAGCTTGAGCATCCTCACACAGTCCCTTCAGGTTGTGCGGTAGGGGTGGAGGTGGAGTGACACCAGGCCTTCTGGATGTGTGACACGTGACAACAAGCCGTTCATCTAGGCGCTGACCATGGTGCCTCCACACACGGATTCGTTGGTCGTTTCCACCAGGACAAAAGCGGGACTTGCCACTGAGGATGACCCGCTGACATTCTGAGTCACTCCATGACAGTGTGGCACGACACCGTTGCAGTCTTTGGCGACATTGACGTGGTGTTAAGGGCAGTCACCGTAAGAGTCTGCGTCCATGGAAAAGCATCACTGCTCGCTGAATGTCTGCAGTCGTGGTTGTTGGGTCAGTCAGGTACAGCAATAAGGCCCATCCTTGCTTATGTCACATGTGAGGCCGAGCGTGGGGCTTGATTCTTTTGAATGTCTCATGATGCCAAACCTACCCACCAATTTGCATTCCAGTTGGTTGATTCCTTCTGGGTGCAACTATTGTTTTAATGATGAGTGTATAAGCTGATGTGTACAGACTCTCTATAATTAGACTAAATATGTGTTTAATGATGCTTGCAGTTGTTCAGTACTGATGATACCCAAGATACTGATGATACCCAAGATATACTCACAAAGTGTATCATCACGATACTTGTACCGTCGTATTGCCCGGCCCTGCATTGTTTTATTTATATGTAGTGATATTCAAACAAATGGATGTCACAAATGGCGCACAGAAAGGGCCATTCATTCACTGACAATACTGACAACACACCCTAATACTTCTCTTATACAGGGACAATGTAGAGGGAATGTGTGTGTGTGTGTGTGTCTCTGAGAAAACCAGAGCGACCGACATAGAGAGAGAGGGAGAAACAGAGTACGAGAGAGAGAGAGAGAAAGAGAGAGAAGACAGAAATCGGAAACGCTGCTTCTTCAGTCCTTTAAAAGTGCTTCCAAATGCCAGAGGGCGTATTCCCTTTACGTGAATAGAAGAGGCGGGAGGAAAATGACATGCCTCCAACAGCTCTAATTACCCAGTCATGCTACAGAATTACCGTGACTCAGCGATAGTAAACAGAAAGGTAGGCACCGGACGAAAGCGAAGGCTGAGAGTGAGACTGGGGAAGGCAGAATTTAGGACTGCACAATACATTGTCTGCTGATCATGCACCATGCAAATGAACCCTACTCTAACAAATGCTCTTTTCCTGACCATTCTCAGTGGACATTTCAAAGGCACTTTATACATCAAAGCCTGTTCTATAAATGTCAGTCGTATTGCTGAGAATAACACAGCTCCGGTGTGTTTTATACTTGGCCATTAATTTATTGAGGACCGTGATCCAGTATCGCATATCTGCGCATGGTAACAGCATGTAAACCTGTGCTTTCAGTATCTGGTGTGACCCCGCCTTGTGCAGCAATAACTGCAACGAAACCTTCCCGCTAACTGTTGATCAGTGCTACACATTGGCTTGGAGGAATTGTAGCCGGTTCCACCTCCACCGTTACAGAACACCTTCAACTGTGGGAGGTTGGTGGGTTTTCTGGCTTCAGGTCCTTCCTTCCAGGACTTTGACTCGGCCGTACTGAAACTGAAACCTTCTTTGGTAGAACGACTCGTGCACTTAGGGTCGTTGTCCTGCTGCTGCATGACCCACGTTCAGCTCACCGACAGATGTCCTGAAGCTTTCCTTTAGAATTTGCTGGTATAATTCAGAATTCATTATTCCATCAATGCAACGCAAGCTGTCCTGACCCAGAGGCAGCAAAACCCAGGCCAAACCAAACCATGATACTACCACCACCACGTTTCACAGATAGGATAGGCTTCTTATACTGGGATGCAGTGTTTTCCCTTCTCGTGACATAACCCTTCTGGCCCGTCCAGGCCTAGCAAACCACAGACGGGGCAGTCTTTTTGGAGATCAGTGGTTTTCTCCTTGCAACCCTGCCATGCATACCTTTGTGTTCTCCTGATGGTGGACTCATGCACATTAACATTAGTCCCTGTTAGAGAGGCCTTTAGGTGCTAAGAAGTTACCCCCCGGTTCCTTGCTCTTGGAGCTATCTGTTGTTTGACCAGCTCTGGGGAGGGCATTTGTGTCGTATCTGTTTGACTGTAGAGTCCAAACTCTTCAGAGATGGCTTTGTTACCCTTCCAGCCATCCAGAACTCGTTTTTTTGAGGTTTTTGGAAATCTGCTTAGTGCCATGATTCCTCTCCACAAACACATGTTGTGAAGATCAGACTTATTTAAAGATACATACCGTTGATTGAAAACACCTGATTCGACCTGATTTCATCTTCGTATTTACTGCTAATCTTTGAGGTTCGTTCAGTAAATTTAAGAGCAAAGTCTAATATTTTGCTCTCATTTGTTTCATTGGGTCCTCTTCCTCTACTGTTAGGACCTAGTGTGAAAATCTGATTCCATTTTATGTCCGATTTATTCAGGAATAATACAACATTTCTAAAGGCTATATACACCCACCGGCCAGTTCATTAGGTACAGCTCTTTGTATCTACACTCATTGTCCATTTAATCAGCCCCCACTTACCATACAGGAGCACTCTGTAGTTCTACTATTACAGACTGTAGTCCATCTGATTATCTGCATACTAGTTAGCCCCCTGTTCACCCTGTTCTTCAGTGGTCATGACCACCACAGAGCAGGTATTATGAGTGTGGTGGATCATTCTCAGCACTGCAGTGACACACTCACGTGTTGTTGGTGGTGTGTTAGTGTGTTTTGTCCTGGTATGAGTTAACCAGGCAGCAGTGGGGTCTAGCTTTGTCAACACAGAGTATTATGAATCTGGCACATAGACTTTCATTATTACTTGTACCTGGATTCGTGAGGTCATTATGATCAGCACCGGCATTATTGTTAGTCAGTGTTCTTTCTACCCCTGACTCCCAATTCGCAAATTCATGTAGCAATACAATTACAATATAATACTCTGTCCATATCTGGCCCAGAACATAAGTAAGACAAAGCTACAGTCATATAGCAGAGAGGGAAAGTGAAGGGGGGACCAAAGGAGGTATGCTCTAATGAGTGCTTTTGTTCTGTGTTGGGGGGTTGACATGAGACTGGCTTTTAGAATGTTAATCTGTTTCAAGCCCGTCACAAATGTGGGGGGCTTTCTCTCTCTCTCACACACAGTTCAGCTAGGCCATACACCCCCAGCATGACACCATGAAAGTACACAGGAATAAGAACATACATGCCCTAACACAGCCCCCTGCCTGCACACCCACACACGGAACATAGAACGTTAGTGAGGGGGAATCATATAATTGTGTGCATAAAAATATGTCCCTGTAAATGTACATGTTTTATTGATTTCCTAGGTGACAATAAAAGCTCTTTCGGACTACAGCTTATTTCCAGACACAGGACCTCTTGCTCTGCGAGTTCAGTACGTTTGGTTTAGTGTGCAAGTTGTTTTCGAGCTCTCTTCTCAGGCCCTCTTGAGATCGGTGGTCTAAGGGGTTCCCTTCCAGCGAACTCTGGTGCGATCCACTATGCGTGCAGCAGATATCCACTCCAGGCGCCGCGTGCGAGGTTGTGTGATTGGTTGATTTTGTAACATGCTTGTTTCGCATCACTTCCCTTTTCAAGACTCGTGATGCTGGGAGAATGGTATGTATCCAGAAAGCTCTGTTCTTTGGCACTGGAGTGTTTGTATCGATGGCGAAGAACAAAAAGCAGCAAACGGATGAAGCTAGTTCCTACCATTTAGCACCCGTGCACACAGTGAAGTGATATATGGAATTTTGCTATTGAGCCACAGTTCGGATGGAATTCTTGTGTGTGAAAGCAAACCGGTGATTTGGGGTGGGAGTGGGGGTGGGAGGGAGGCCCATCCCCCTCCAAACAAGCCCAGATAAGGTCCTGGGTGTGGACAAGTGTGAAAACACCCTAAGTTAACACGTCCTTTACAGCTCAGTTTCTATTTCCCGGGTTTAACATATTGGGGGAAAAGTAATACGTGCCATAACTTTTTCACAGGCAGCATTCCAAACTAGCCTTCTGGCTTGTCCAGGCCTAGTAGGTTTAGATACTCAGGATGGTGATTAATTCCTTTTCAGATACTCAGGCTGTGATTAATCCAGGTTTAGATAATGTGACTGTGATTAATCTAGGTTTAGATAATCAGGCTTTGATTAATCCAGGTTTAGATACTAAACTTGGTTCCATCACCAGCACAGCTGATTAAGCATAATTAATTGCTGACCACGCAAACCAGGAATCAGATAATAGCTACAAATAATACCCCGCTTCTTCAAGGAGAGGTTTGGAATGGTTAAGTGAACATAGTCAGGATTTTTGCCCTGAAAATGTACAAAGGCTACGACACACACACACACACACACACACACATTAGTAAAGTAGCACAGTTGTTATCTTATGTCATTGACCACAAACCCCTCTGCCTTAAACAGAAAACACAGATTTGCAAAAAATACATTTATCTACATGACCTTGTCCTTTAACTGCACTTCTGAACAATAGGAGTGTTAGCAGCAGGGCATTTCTGACTAACACACACACACACACACACAAATACCCATGTGTGTGACTGGCTCAAATACACTGAAATAGCTACCTGACGAGTTAAAGAAAAACAGCTTCCTGGAAAAACAGAATGAGTCTGCTGGAGCTGGCCTCCTGTTTTTTGGGTAATCTTAATCTGCAGAATTATGCCCTACTTCCAGTAAATCAAACCCACAGGCCAATCAAAGCCCACCATTTCAATGGCCCAATTCTAAATCTGCCCAGTCTTTAACTGCCAAACTACAGCTTGACCCTGACCTACCAGATGTGATGCAATTAAACCTCGAAAACAAACATGAAGCAGTCTCTACTCGACTATCACGCTGATCTCTACACTGAGCTGTCCGTTTATTTATTGTCAAACGTATGCAAAGAAAGTGGAGCCTTATTGTAAGGGTTTCAGATAAAATGGCCAATGTGTATAGACCCTAGGTAGGTGTCCCCAAGGGTGAGTAATAAGACGACGTGTTACCGTTAGTGTGATACATTACGCCATTAATGGTGTACAGACTACTCTATGAACTGCATACAATGTGAAAATAAGCATAGGCTGTGAATGACCAATCAGCTTCAGGGTGGGAAATATGGATGGTGGGTAGATGAAAGTTTATGTAGGCTGCCAGTAAGCCAATGGCTATGCTTGTAGGTGGAGCATGAAGTCAAGCACCCAAGATGGACTCCTCCAAAGGTTAGAAATAAAGGGAGTCTTGGGGGAGTCTGGGACACACTGATTAACCTATTGGACTCCCTGAATGTCTCAAAATCAAATCATCAGTGGGGTCCAACTTAATTTGATGTTAAGTAAATGTTAGGTAAATATAGATGCTAAGATACAAATTCAGAAAAAGGCCATCCGCTTCATCAACAAGCTTCTGTCTACAGGACTCTTAATTAAACCAGCTACATCAGGGTGTAGTGAACTGGTTCACCCAGTTGGTCCTTCATAGCCTAACACCTGGAAACCTCAGGGAACCTCGGAAAACTATATGCCTCGTACATATTCTAAGCTGCTTATCCTTATGGGTCACGGGGGGTGGCTGGAGCCTATCCCAGTGCTCATTGGGTGAAAGGCAGGAGACAAGCTGCCATTCCGTCACAGGGCAGATACACAGACATACATACTCACACCTAGGGGGCCGTTCACAGGAATGAAACTTGGTGGGTAGGTTTGACATCATAAGACGTGTTCAGCCGCGCATGTGACGTAAGCAAGGATGGGCCTTATCACTGTACCTGACTATATGAGATCATCCTGTTGTGCGTGCTTTCCATTCTGACTCACACTGCGGTGTTGGTAGCATCCCTTGCAAGCGAAGTATGCCTCAGAGAAGAGTTCGGAAGTAGATAGAAGGCAGGGGACAGAAGAAGGTGGTTGGTGTGGCTCAGCAGGATACCACCGCTACCAGGCAGGGAACTACCACCCCATGTGGGAGACGGGGGTTCGATTCGCGGTCAAGGTAACTATGCGTGGTTGGTGTGGCTCAGTGGTTAACACCACTACCCACCAGATAGCTACTACCCCATGTGGGAGATGGGGGTTTGAATCCCAGTCTAGGTAGCAAATGCTGAGCTACACCAATAAGAGTCCTTGGGCAAGACTCCTAACACTGCACTGGCCTACCTGTAAAACGAATAACCTTGTAAGTTGCTCTGGATCAGAGCGTCAGCTAAATGTAAGGTGATCTGGGAGACCTACACGAACCACGGAAAGAGAAAAGTGATGAGTTGTCCGGCAGAGTTATCACAGAAGGACCCAACAGCCATGTTTGCGGACATTCAGTGAGCAGTGGTGCCCTCCACGACGCAGGACAACATGCATGCAGACTGTTATGATGAATGCTGAGAAACTCAGAATTCTGAGAGACTCAGAATGGTAGCAGGTCAATAGTTCAATAAATATTGCCCATAACAGTCTAAACTGATCATCATTTATTGTTCCTGGTAACCTTCATCTTCCTTCCCAATAGCATCGCAGTCCCACACTTCCTTCTGGGTGCAGCTACTCTTTTGATGACGAGTGTATGTAAATAAGTTGGTTTAAGCTTTAACCCTGTCTCCCTCAGACATCTTTATTCAGAAAAAAAGGAAGAGAACTCCGGTTTTCCATTAGATCGGCTCTTTAAACAGTTTAAATATTGCAGCGATGGGGGCGGGGCTACCCAGAACACTTAACTTTTCCTGCACGTGCAAAAATGACAAGCATTTTTGAGACAGTTCTCAGGCATGCGATAAACGTGAATATCTACTATCTAAATCGGTGAGCATTCACTCCTGTAAACGCGTGTGGGCGTTCTCTCGTGAGCGAGAGAGAAATTTGCTGTGAAGTAAGATCACGGCATGTACGCGCCTCCCTACTGTGAGGCTTTAAACCCATGAGCCATTGGAACAGCCGTCCGAGCCTCTGCCACCGGTCATGCTTTGCTACAGATTAACAGTTTATTGCACAAATTCCCCAACAGCTTACAAAGTGACCTGCCAGACCACCACTTCTAAACAAGCGCGCACACACACACACACTCACTCAGCACCTGCAAGGCATCTGAGATGTTTCATGCATATAACATCGCTGTATATGCATGTGTGCTGCTGAAACCACTCAGCCAGCCAGATCTTGGGCTGCCATCTAGTGTTTACAGAGCGTATCTCAACTAAGGCAATATTCATACAATCATGTCAGACTCTTCTGGAGTCCTCTTTTTGCTCACAGTGTCAGTAGCAGTGACTTTTGCTGGCTTGGTTGAAGCATCGGCCCATGAGACTCCACTTCTGAGTCATACAGGTAACCAATGGAGGCCCACTGCAGGTGTGGCTATTGGACACATAAGCCGGGCTAGTGGGCTGCTATGCTAGATAAAGGGTAAATCAAGACTGGTGGTTCCTTCAGCTCACTCAATAACAGTCTGGACTAACATTAGGGGCCCCCGGTTAGCAAAAACTGCCAGTTCAGATTTAGCCGTGAGCATTTTTACTGAGGGAAAACTAGACATTCCTCACTTCACCATGAGTCATCCTGTTAGTGCCAGCACCATTAGCAGACGGCTGCACGACGCAGGACAACATGCACGCAGACCGTTTTGACGACTGCCCTTAACACCACGTCAACCTCGCCAAAGACTGCAATGGTGTCATGCCAGACTGCCATGGAGTGACTCAGAATGGCAGCAGGTCATCTTCAGTGACGAGTCCCGCTTTTGTCTTGGTGGAGACGACCAACGAATCCGTGTGGGACACATTAGCTGGGCTAGTGGGCTGCTATGCTAGATAAAGGTTAAATCGAGGCTCAAGTTATATTACGCCAAGAGTCTGGTGGTTCCTTCAGCTCCCTCAATAACAGTCTGGACTAACGTTAAGCATTAGCACACCTGTGTGGCAGAAATTGCTTTATGTCATGTCGGTCATCGGTATCAGTATGGCCATCGCAATGAGAGTATTGGTTCCAATACCAACAAAATCAGCTCATTTTGAATTCACTGTTGCTGTGAGGTCATTAAAACCAGCCGCTTGTTCAGCCTACAATCTAATCTCGCCCTACAGCCTAATCTAGCCCTGCAAACTCGCCCGACCTCAAAGTAGAAAAATAATGGGTTTTGCTAAAGTGCAAATATGTCATAATTTTTTGCTGTAAGTGTTATGAAATGTTCATCTTTACCATTGCATAACACTTACACCACTGAAAGTCAAGGCCAAATGCTGCTAGGGAGTTTCCCATATTTCCATGTAACGTTTACTCAAAACACACTGAGGGCCGGTCTCACCAAGCAAGTTCAACTTGGACAGGGTTCCTGACTAAGACTAAGCCTACAGTGAGTGGACAGTTTATCTTTTTATAATACATGTGTGTGACTAATTAAAGATGTAATAAGAGAAAGAAAAATAAACAAATAAATAAATAAATAAATAAGATTGAAGAAATGGGAAGAATTTCCAGCTTGTGTTGAATGGGGCTTGAGTCTCTTTGGGGACCTCCCAAAATTCAGGCATTCTGTCCTTGATAGCATAGCATAGCATGGCCACTATCATAACTAGTGCCTTCATTCATAACACAACTTTTATTTCTAGGGTTATTTCAAAGCAAAATGACTGCAATTGCGTTAATGCTATTTATCTTTGAATGCTTGCTCTTTTTCAGAATTATAAGTTCATGTTTCCAAGTTTAACATACATATAACTATAGCATTTATAACATTTTGGGCAACATTGTTTGATTGTTTGACTGGGAATCACCCAGGATCTGATATGAAGTGCATCTTCGTTAAAGTACCACATAACAAGAATTATTCTTTTTTCACAAGTTGGTTTTCAGTTTGTATTTATTTTTTTGCTGTTACAAAAATTGAATGAAAGCAGCAGTTTATGGTGAGGTCTTGCTCACATTGCTAAGTGCTAAACTAGACCAGCTGGCAAAACCTAAAAAGGTTTAGCAGCACAGATTAAAACTGTTTAAAGTTGCTTTAGGCAGGGCGTATCATAAAGGCTAGCAGTTTTAAGAACCAAAACCAACTCATATAAAAAAAAAATGTAACTGTTGAATAGGGAGAGGCAATACAGCATAAGCATATCAAGACATTTTTCAGTTTTACTTATAGCAGACAATTTTTGTATGTTAGCTTGCGAGTTACCATCCGGCATACCCCAATGCTAGTACCACATGAAAATAACTGAGATGAGTTATTTTCATGTGGTTCTAGCAACATCACATACTGTACTGTGCAAGAGCCAGAGACCACTCTTTATTTATGTAATATCCAGCCAGAATTTAATAAAGTGCAAGTTATTCGTTTTCCAAGATTTATTTTCAGGAGATTAAACATGTGATACTTAAAGCTTTTATCTTTGAGAGACAACCCTAACCCTAACTTCTTATCTGAAAGAAAAATCTACAGGTGTTTCTGTCCATCATTCCACGATGAGAAGACGTCTAAACTCTATGGGTCAGAAAGGATGTGTAACTGACAAGATGCAGTAACTGAGAAAAGGAAATAGACAAAAAAGACGATTTGCAATGCAAAGATAGAAGCTGCTGGTGTTTTCAGAACAATGGACTGACTACCCCAAAGTCCAGACCTCAACATCACATGAGTTTGTGTCTACTTGAGGGAGAAAATGGAACCAACTTCCAAGACTGAACTTTGCAGGTATGGACAAATATCCCTATAGAGTTATTGGAAAAACTCAACAATTTAACTTCATTATATTACGACTTCAAAAATTTTACACATGAAGAGTGGTCTCTGACTCTGTCTCAGCGTACAGCTAAATCCATCACATTAGCTGTGTTCTTCACTCGCCAGCTAATAATACACTTGGCATTTGTCAACACAATCTTGAAATAAGGGCATCGATAACGGAGATGTTAGGAACGTTAGCCCATGCCTTTCCATGTTGCTAACTACTATGGAATACTGATAAGAACCACACTGAGCTAAAATGAACCAACACTGGATGAAAATTGCAACACATTACAAAACGCAATATAGAATCAAAGACCTAGAAGATACAATCTAAACATGATCCAATTCCTAAGCAAATATGAATGTGTCATACTGCCCAGCCCCCTGTTGTTGAAAAATTTATTGCTGAACATTATTCAATGTAATGACCGTTACATCAGTCATGAACGCTCCCACAGGGGGTTTCAAAGTAAAACCAGAGAAGTTCCAATCGACTAACGTCACTCCAAAAGACTTACAAAACCGAAACTGTGAAGGTTCTTTAGTGGAAGACCTACTTACATGAGATACACAACTTCAAATGGTGACATTTTATAGGAAACTGCCATTATTATCCCAAAACTGCATTATATTCGCCGGGAGTCTGTAGGCCTTCATAATTTGACCCCTCAATCGGACAAAACACACAAAAGAACGTGTGAATTCTTCTGTCTTCTTGTGCCCGAGTGGTCAAAGCCACGTGCCAGTCACCTTAAGGCTCAGCGGCCAAGACAGCTGCAAACTCTATGAGCGTCCGGGTGGGTCTCCCGGACATTCCCTTCCGGAGGTAGGGAACCTCGTCCTTATTGGTCATCACGCCAGCGATATCTAGATGAGCCCAATGCTTGGCGGTCACAAACTCCTGTAGGAATGCAGCAGCTGTACAGGCTCCACCCGAGCTGTTTGGACGTAAACAAACAAACAATAAACAAACAAACAAAGCAGCAATGGACAAACACACACACAAGGACTGAACGGGAATGAATACCATACCGAGTACATGTACATATTTTAAGTATCTGCCAATACGGATACCGTACAGAGTAACCTATTTAAACTGAGTTAACTGGTGTAAATTAGTGCAATGTACATTAATGGTATAATCACTGAGAATTAGCGGATTTTAAATGATGTGCATTAGCTAGCGATGCTACATTATGTAGCTTGGATGGAGCAGCACTGTACTGGAGAACAGCTGGTTACATTAAACAAACAGGTTTACAAAACAAAAAAAAAAACAAGGTTTTAAACTACATGGCTTTCAAGTGTACTTGCCACTGAACTTCAGTTACACCCATTACTAGTTTTTAGTTAAATACCTTTTATACATTATTTATTTCTTAATTAATTCCCATATACAGCCCCTCAACAGTTATGTTTTCCTTTTCTTGTGTTGTCATAATACTATGCAGAGAATGATAACTAGATGAAAAAAATAAATAAATAAAAAGTTATCAACAAAAAACAGAAAAAAACAAAAAAATAGCACAAAACAAATGTGCATATAATAATAATAAATTATTTATTTATTTATTTATTTCAGCCTCATGAGTCTCAAAGTTTGAACTATAATAACCAAATGAGTCTCAAAGTTTGAACTATAATAACCAAAGGATATAAAGAAAATATTTTCTTACCATCTGCATTCTTTCATACAAAACACATGACGCAAACTATGAAACTATGAAGTTGCATCTGTGTTCATTATAAGTTGCATGGAAGTGCTTAAAATAACCCGTGTTGGGTGACTGTTAATTAGCACCTCTTGTACTTTGCCGCTTTAGCAATGGCTTTCCTACAGCTCCTCAACCTGTTAAGCCTGCAGTTGGAAGCCTTCTGGTCACAGTTGAAACTGAGACTTCAGCTAATATTAAGGTGTTGTCACGTGAGCCAAGCTGTTGGCTCTCAGAAACTTGGCTGCTCATTATGCTGGGGCTTAGTGTCTGATATACCACTTCCCATCAGAGTTTCCTCCAGTTTCCAAGTGCCTTTTGAAACAGACACCCAGGCTTTCTACACTCTTAAGGGTTTTAAGGGAATGTCTGTTTTCCGTTGTTAATTGGCTTTTGCTGATCACCACAATAGCAGCGTACCTCATCCTGCAATGTTGTCTAAATGCTGCCCTACAGGGTGTAGCAACTTTGGTCCAATCCCATTTCACCCCTTGCCCCTAACACTTAGCACTACCCCTCCGTTTAGCGTGTTTACGTCTAGGGGTAGGGTTGTCCAGAATGTTGTTGAGATGGAGCGGTAGGGTGAAGTGTCAGTTGTCAGGTTATTGTTCAGTTATAAACCTCTGGAAGCATTTGCACCATTTCAGGTAACTCAATGGACTTGAACTGTTAAACTGCTGGACCAGAAGTGTGGCCATGATTTGTTGTTTTACATGTCAGTGAAGGGGCCACTTCTTGTCAAAATAGCCATTACTTGGCTCCATTAAGCAATAAGAACTGCTAGACGTTCCACCTACAGGCATGACGTTTCATTGCAAGATTATAGCACTGCTATCCAGACAGCTAGCTCATTTCACCCACTGCATACATGAGTCAGATTGGTGCGTAGTACCACATATCTGTCTGTGACACGTGTAAGTGAATTCATTCGCAAGGATCTTGACTTTGTGCTCTCAATATTGCTGAAATCTTGGTGCTTGTGTGCTGTATGCGTATGCACCTACCGGCTGTATTTGCCAATATTGTTCAGGTCCGCCAGAGCACTTTCTGTGACTTGTTTGGTGTAGTGCTGAAATAGTGGCATCCTCCACACTCTGTCACCCGTGATAACACTTGCCTGCGAACACACACACACACACACACACATATATATTTGCCATAGACCATCCAAATCCAAAATCCATTTAAAGAACAAACATAAAGGAGTTATATTATTAATAGGCTATTTAATGTACATCATATGGCCAAAAAGGCAGGTACAAATCTCCTGTTCTCTTCTGCATCACTACAGAGTCACAAACTGCCTCTGCAAGCAACACCAGCTTTGTTGTGGAGGACCTCTAGTGGCCTGCTTGTAGCCCTTTCTTCAGCCCCACGGAACACCTCTTTGGGATGAACTGGAATATCAACTACAGAGCATTCCTTCTTGTCCAGTGCCTGAGCTCACAAATGACTCCAAAAGAGACTCAACCTAAAATCTTGTGGAAAGGTCCCCAAGGAAAAGTGGAAGCTGTTATTGGAGGCCATTACAGTCGCAAAAAGTTCTGGGGGAGGCAGCTCCATATTAATGTTCGTGGTGTTGGAATGGGGTTCCCAACAAACTCATAACATAGTAGGTTAGTCAGAAACAACATACACTGGCCATGCAGGTTACAGTTTCTTGGTTCTTATCAGTTTACCTTATGTAGCTGGTTCCAAAGCCAGTCAGAGTTGGTGAAAACACCTGCAGCGGCAGAACCCAAGGCTACATCCATAGCGCCTGTCGATAAAAGAAAAGAATTACGGCTATGTGTGGAAGCCTTTGCAGCTCATATATGTGGTAGTATACAAGGCTGGATCGATTGCACCTTTGATGCATTTGGACTGTATGTCTATTGTGAGACTGAAGTGCATGCACTAGTATGCATCACCTGTAAGTGTAGCTGCGTTGACTATAGCCCTGGGATTGAAGCTATGAGCATAACACAAAGCGTCAGCCAAAATCAGACGGCCCTCTGCATCGGTGTTATCAACCTATCAGATCCAAACAAAGCACATGATACTTAGACAACTATCTGCAATACCCGAGTTCACACATTAACTGGCACGTGCAGACACCAACTGTTAGTCTGTGGCACATGGACGTACCTGAATGGTCTTGCCGTTCTTGGCACGCACAACATCTCCAGGTTTGTTAGCCTTCCCGCTAGGCATGTTCTCACAGAGGGGTGTCAGGCCTGAGTCCAAAGAAAAACGAGCAGGAATCAAGTCTTTTACTAGAGCCATGGGTGCCAACAGCTAACACAGTTATTATTAAGCACAGTGAGCTCGGGAGAGTTTGCATAGAAGGCCGGCAGCATATACTAACCAATCATATCTTAGCATGTTCTTCCTCCCTTTCCATCAACCTGACCTATCGCCAGCAAGAACAGCTGTCGTCAGCTCACGGCTGCACGTACATACGTGTCTACAGACAGCCTCCTTTATTCTTCTTACTTCAGTTTCTGTCCTGTGTGTTTTGAACGTGCTGCTAAATAGTTACTGAGGAGTTATTTCAGCTAGTTCGCATTGGAAATCCGTGTGCACGTTAACAGGAGCGAGATCGTTCACTCCTGGCGCCGCTGTACTGGCGCCATTGTCTTCCGTGCTGCGAGGCTGAAGGAGCGACATGCACAGGCACCCACAAACACACACGGCCCATCTCTTGCTGAAACATTAGGGAATTACCCTCATACAGGATTTATGTAACCTGGCCTCCTTTTTTCCTGAAGTCTTTTTCTCTTGTTTTTGCACCGAAAGTTGAGAACAACACAGATGCTAGGGATGCACCGATCCAACTTCTCCAGTTCCGATACCAGCAGCGACACACAAAACTTTGCATATCGGTCGATACCCATTATGGATCCGATACCATTTTTGAATGAATAAACCGTATACTTCATCATGCTGGAGAGACTTAAGGCATCAGGATTGACGGAGACAGTACTTCACTAGGCTTGTAAAGCAGAATACCTCCACACAGCTGACTCTCTGACTCGCTCCATGCTGTTGTTCCTGTTCATAGGTCTACAGGCTCCCTGCAGACATGCTATTGACGTCATAATCCGTACCGCAAACGAATTAAAGTGGGGATCGGCCCCATGGAACGGCTTAATTATCCGATACCCGAGCCAGCTAATTTTGTTGATATCAAAACCAATATCCCATCCTAATATCGCATCGGTGCATCCCATATCACCCTGTTTTCAAATTGAAAATAAAGACAACTTCAGCAGAGAATGAGCAGGCTTTTGTGTGTGGAGCCGATACCTTAAGCTTCTTTTAATTCAGATCGTATTTAATTCAATTCATTTGAATTCAGTTCATATCCTCCTTGGATTGGTAATGGGAGTGTTTAGGTTTAATATTATAATATAATATTACAAAAATAGAAAAGCATATAGTAAATATTTAACATCGATGACTACTGTGTTTGACATTGCAATTTTCCGCGTGTTCTTTAAACCATTTCCAACCTTAACATCTCTCCCTAATGGTCGACCAAGTGTGCTTGTCTAACCAATCTCTCCCTTTTCCACCAACACGGTGCCGGTGCCAAAGTCTCAAACCGCTATGTGCATTTCCGCCGCAGAAAACTGGTTTGCAACCGGAAAAATCGTTGCTGCTCCAGCACCGTTAACTGTCTGGTCTGGAACTGTGGAACCTGTGACGCAAGCAGTAAAAGGGCCCTGCCATCACCATGTAAAAGGTGTTGACCCCACTATTTTCTTCTTTTCCGGTTCAGGCTTCAGGCGATCACATATGTAATCAAAAGAATCCAGTGACACTGGAGTGAAATTCTGGATGAACTGCACTGAGCTGAACACGGGAACAATCGTATCCCACCAATGATGTGCTCGTGGATGAGCCTGTACAACAGGAGACGTCTGTCTTCTAATGAGTTAAAAATGTGAAGCATTCAAAACATTTGCCGTTTATTAAGTGCAGGAGGTCTGTAATGTTGGAAACACTACAGATAGCTATGAAACTTCACGTGCTGCTTTATAATAGTACACCTTCATAACGGAAAGAGAAAGCACAACTACTTATCATCTTCTGCGTAAGATGTGTCACACACAGATGCTGAAAGATTTGATTCTGGGCGGTAAGATATACATCCTCAAAGCAGGAAGTACATGATCCGCCATGTTGGTTTTATGCGCTGTCGAGCGACTTCTGCTTACGGACTAAGGACTGCCCACCTCCAGATACGTAATCGCTCGGCTCTCAAACCAGTGGAACAGGGGGCCCATTCTTAACAGGTTGAACAGAGAACCAGGGAACCAGCACGGGCACGAGCACTGGCACTTTGCTGGTGGAAAGAGGTATATGTGATGGCTAGACCTGTCCAGAGCAAATGAGCTGACAAGTTATCAAATACCTCTGGAAACCAAAAATGTGTACTCATATTTGCATTTATTCTGACTATATGTGGTGTTTTACAGACAAACACACTTAGACATTTGCACAGTACTCTCTCTCTCTCTCTCTGTGTGTGTGTGTGTGTGTGTGTGTGGCAAGGTAAAGTAATGACTGGGGGAAACAGGCAGACCTATGATGTTGATTGGCAGTTTCAGAGCAGCTGCTGTGACAATGGCAGAACATACGGTAGCAGCTCCACCCATATCCGCCCTCATGGCATCCATACCGGATGATGGTTTCAGCGAGATTCCACCACTGAGACACATTCAGACACATTAAAAAAACGTAACAAGCAAATAACAAGCAAACCAAATACAGCAGCACCACAGTGAGCACATGCGGTATGTACTGGAGACTGATATTACCTAACGTTTGAGTGAACGTTTAGCCAGTGTGTGGAGGGCATTGGTATTTAACGCAGAGTCTAATGGTGTTGCTCTAAACGTTACCTGTCAAAGGTGATTCCTTTGCCCACTAGTACAAGAGGAGCCTGGCTGGAGCTTGGGCTTCCAGTGTAATGCAGCTCCAGAAAGACAGGGGGCTCCTCTGAACCTTTGGACACACTGAGAAAAGCCCCCATCTGCTCGCTCTCTATCCATGACTGGGGTCTGAGAATGACAAAGTGACAGCCGTGGGGTTACAGTCACACTCAAAGCTTCTGTGAATGAGGCATGTGAGTTTAATTAGCTGTTATGTGTATTAGGTGGTGTGTGTCATATTGTAAAAAGAGTGTCTCCTGTAAAAGAGATTTTGATCTTAATGGGATGTCTTGGTAAAATAAAGGAAATAATAATAATAATAATAATAATAATAATTTCTCACAAATTGGTGACACTGATCATTTTAGTCATTCCTAAGAAGTATACAATGTGTTTAAGAACACGATATAAAGGTATTTGTTTATTGTATAACAGGGCATATTGCAGTCACTATAGGCAGTGGTGTACCCAAACTATGTACTTGAGTTAAAGCAGAGCTACTCAAGGTAAAATACTCCTCCAGTACTAGTAGAAGTTCCTCCCTTTAGACCCCCACTTGAGAAAAAGTACTGAAGTATTTACCTTCAAATGTACTTAAGCAGAGAACACTGAAGGAGAACAGTTTGCTTTAGGTAGAACTATAAAATAACTTTTTACAAACAAGCAGATTTATTTCCAACTTAGTTAAAGTTTAATAAGAACTTGCTTTAAACAGGCTCCCAAATGAGTTTTCCTTTACTGTACTGCATCTGTAGGTCTCTGTTCATTAACATAAACTAGCCAAAATGAATTTACTATAAAAGGAAATAGTGTTTGTATACATTTGCCAGTCACGAGTGCATGTGTACATATTTCTATACTGTGGTCTATTTACCCACAAAGTCAGGAACAGTATGTTTGATCTGTTCACTGAGGCTTATTGTCAGTCAGTGTTTGCATTAACCCCCATCCTGCTTTACCTACAGTACCTTCCTCCAGGTGATCCTTGATGTAGTCCAGGCCTGAAATAGATATTTCCATGGATGCCAAGAATCCATGAATAAGCTGGTTTCATTTTTACATGAAAACGTTTTTTTCGCACACGCAAGCCGAAAGGAACGGCAAATTTCACATAATGTAGTGGAGTAAAAAGTGAGATTTTAGACTCTGAAATGTAGTGGAGTAAAAGTAAAAAGTCCCCCAGAATAGAAACACTTCAGTAAAGTACAGATACACAAAAATCCCTACTTACTAATTACATTTACTACTAATTACATTTACTTCCTTAGTGTCCACCCCTGACTACAGGCAGCAGTACAACTGCAATATGTTACTCCACGGACCCAGTTTTCTACCAAGTGTTAAGGTTAATTCACAGAGACAAATTAAGATGTAGATAAGTTTGTAGGCCATGTGAAGCCTAGAAATATATACACAAGCACATGGCCAATATATAAAAACTCTATTTCCCATTATAGTAAATTTGTTTTGTAGTTTATGTTTATGAACAGAGAAAAGGAAACCTCATTTGTGAATCTGTTTAAAGCCAGTTCTTATATCAGAGAGACTGCAGAGATTACGACACTGCATTGCATGCATTTAATTTGGTTTACCATGTTAAAAATTAGGCTGTATTAAAAATGACGGCACAGAACAAAAACCTATAGTGTGCTAGACCCAAGCTGAAAAGATGGGGAATGACTGCAAGTACCTTAGTACCACATAACCACCTGGGTGTATACTAGTTAGTTCATGTCTGGCTACAACAAAGCGAAGCGTCGAAGTCCCTATAATGTTGCCGTTTTGTAGAATATGTTGCAGTGCTTCTGCAAAAACAGAGCGTTAATCACCACCATACACTGATATGAACTGGATGTGAAGGTTCCCCTGCATACTGTATACCCAACAATGCAGTTGTTGATCCGGTTAAGTAAAGAAGTAACCGAATGTGTTGCATGCAACTCTGCTTTTTAACCGCATCATGTATTATTGTAATGCATTGCAAGCAGCTCGCCACATGCAACTCGGGCCATGAACCTTTCGCTGTGTGAATCCATCCTATGGCAAAGGAGAGAGAAGTCTGTGTTTAAGTGACAGCAAGTTGGAGGAAAAAGAAAGACAAATCTCTACCTTTTATGAACCATCACTCTGTCTGAGAAGGGGGACAGCTTCTGCTCGATGGTCTGTGCAAAAACTGTTGGCGTAACGTGATTGGCAGGGGCCTCCATCAACCTTCTAGCCAGGTTCTGGCCTTCTCCATACAGAAGACCCTTCTCCCAAGCTGCTGTATCCGCACTACAGAGTTAACAAAGAAACTCACAGTTTTGATCATAATAAACTTAAACTGCTTTTGAGGTCAAAGGTCGACACCTGGAAACCAACTGACTTTTACTCTTGTGTGCAAATGTTGAGACACCCCTGGCCAAATAACATAACGTTTAATGATTTAAGTGCAAATGAGTTAACATACGCTCTACAGTGAACACTTTAATGCTCAATTACTGTTCATTTGCTAAACTTAATATTTTTGTCAAAAATGTTATGGCACATTGTACATGGTTTCCCAATAAGATAAACTCTACAAATCAATAAAAATGGCATCATAAATATAGCAGGAAACCGCTTTATAGAAGTTTGTTTCCTATAGATGATGTGTTAGAACTTATTTTCACTCGCAAAATGAATAAAAAAAACATGACATACATTTTCTATGATATAATAGAATTTAACCAGGAGTGTTCAAACCTGTTTACTCATGCTCACTATACAGTGACTCTTCTCAGTACCTGCCGTGCAGCTGTGGAGTTACACGGGTCTTCTTCTTGCTTTTGAGTTCGTCATATTCAAACAAGCCGAGCACAGCGCCCTCTGCTGCTGACTGACCGTCGCCGCATGGGTCAACCTCCACCTGCGGTATCTCCAGGTCCTGAAGCTGCCTGCATCCCACTGGCATGTAGATAAACAGTGATAAAGTGGGTTGATTGGTGGATTGGTGGACTGGTGGGTTGGTGGATTGGTGGGTGGGTTGGTTGGTGGATTGGCGGGTGGATTGGTTGATTGGCTGGTTGGATTGGTGGGTGGATTAGTTGGTGGGTTGGGGCATGGACCACACTCACCTGACACAGCTGCTCGGATGTTCTCTTTGCAGTTATCCCAGTTCTCCTTCGCACACACGCCAGCCTCTTTCTTACCAAGACCCACCACCGCTACGCTAGAGAAGTCCTGGATGAAATGATATAAAAATGGATAAAAAATATGAAAGACACTTCCAACACTGATCACTGTACGTTTTGAATGGAATCATATTTATAGTTGTATGCAAAAGTCTGAACATTCCAAAGGGCAAGTGACAGTAGCCATGTTCGAAATCTTATAAGTGTCCTAAGTCTGCATTCAGGCCTGTCTTAAGATACCCTAAGACATGGTGATAGTTGGGCAGGTAGCTTGAAAGTTTGTGAACCCTAAAAGTTAAGGTTGTGGAAGGCCCTGAAGTTAGCAGTTCATGGGAGCAAACCCAACAACACTACAGAGTTAAAGCTGTTTGGTACGAAGGATTGGGCTAAAATTCCTCCAATCCGACTTGCAGGACCAATCCGACAGCTACCAGAAACATGTAGTTGCAGGCATTGCTCCACAAGGCCGGGGGGGGGTTACGCCAGATACTGAAATGAAAGGTGTTGCTACTCATACATATATAACCCTGGATCATTTTCCTCAATTTTTCTCATTGCTTTAAGTTGGTTCTCCTCATCGTAGCTTTGAGGACTTGATATGATATTCTGATGACGTTTTTAGGTCATTCCTACAGAAATCTAGGAAATTCTAAAGGGCTCACTTTTAAACACCACTGTACATAGCGAATGTGATGGATATTAATTTCCCCAGTACACTAATGTAACAGATGATGTACTGCTCTGGCCAAATATTCAAGTATGCTTCCGGAACTATTGTTGCAAAACACAGTATCCCAAAATGTGACTTGTTTTTTAAATTCTGTTTCATTTTGTTTTTGGGTTTTTTTATGAGTTTGAAACACACCTAAAAAAGTGAATGGTGTGGTTCATGACAAAGCAGTAAAATTAACAGCCAAAAAAAAATGGTAATTTCAAAACTACTACTGTGAATACTTTATGTTGTCATGTACTACCTCTACACTCTCAGCAGCAGGTGAATGATGCCATGCCATTCTATGCCATGCATAGACATTTGTAGGTGCTGTTCAGGAGTGAAACTGAATGGATTTTATTCTCAAGTCCATTTGAACTGAAAACGCCAAAACATTCCTCATACCGTTAGCAATGGGTTCATTTAGTTTGACACCAAAAATAAGAGATGTGCGCTCAAGAAATACTGACCTAAGATTATAAAGGAAATGATTTTCAATGAACTATGACAAGTGTGTCTTAAAAAAAGCCTGCGTATTCATACCTGGTGTAAGCCATAGAACATTCTGCTCTTTCCCTTCTTCAGTGGAGGTCCAGATCTACAGGGGGATATGGTAATCATGAGGAGACCGGAAAGAAACAGTTAAAGGGCCCATATCACAGAAAACCTTCAAAACACTGAGATTTCAAGTTGTGGGTAATGTGACGCGATGTGAAGCGATGTCTCCTACATTAGGCCGTGTACACATCATTTCATACAATGACTTACAATAAGAGAGCTTCTGTAGGCATTAATGTCTTCCTATCACCACCCTATTGTACCTGTTCTTATCAGCTTAATATCTGATACGTCCACTATATGAGGACTACATATTAAACTGATGTTAAGATCAGAGAGATGGAATTGACATAGAGCTCCAGGAACAGTACAATTTTTCCATCAGCTTAAGGTCGTGCTTGGAACTGATCTGAACTGACAGGACACGACTCAAGTGTTACAGTCAGATATCAAGTAAGATTTCATTAGTGTGTGGTTGCACGTCATTTCACACTGATATCAAGTGTTTCTGTTTTCATGCAAAGCTGTTTTTTTCATTTGGCTCAAATGCTGGTTGCATGTCTGCAAAATGTCTAACCAATACACCACATGTGTTATTTGATGGACTGCAGTGTGCAATGTGATCCCAATATCACAAACCTACAAGTCAAGGTATCGGAATTATGAACAATACCAGAGATGCTATGAACCAGGAGACAAGTCACTGGCTGGAAAACGGAACGGTCAATAAATGCTAAATGGGAATGCTTTTGACATTCAACATGGGCATCTGTGTGTGCAGAAGGATCCGTCTCTCACAAAGTTGTTTTCATGCTTTAAAAGGGAATTCCTCTGAGCTTTCCAAAGTTATGCACAGTACAAATGTTTTACAGGTAAACAAAGTCATTTAGAGAGTATTTTAAAGTGAAATGGTCATGTGTTTTACAGAAAATTGATGCTCTAATTTCTTTACAGTGGCGGTGATGGGAATCAAACGTTGTGATGTCTAATAGAGCCATAAGGCAAATATGACTATTTTATTTACTGTCCATAATAGCCAGCAATCTTACATGTGTGTTCGGAGTTTTTATACACAGTCGAGTCACATTATTATGACCACTTCCCTCATTGTAAAGGCGGCAGCTCGTAGCTCATGAAGGAAGTCTGGGCCCACCTATCCACGTGGAAGGCACTTTTAACTGATATGGGTATGAATCCATCTTCGCAGATCATGTACACCCATAAGTGATGATTGTCTTCCGTGGGGCGGATGGGATCTTCCAGCAAGACTAGTGCGACATGTCACATGTCTTGAAATGTCAAAACACTTTTTGGAGGAGCATGAACAAAACTTCCAAGTATTACCCTGGATCTCTAATTCACCAGACTTTAACCCAACTGAGCATCTGTGGGACCACCTTGATCATCCCCTACGCGCCCTCCAGCAGCTGTGGGATACACTGCAGTCAGCATGGCTCCAGATACCTTTGACAACTTACCAGGATCTTACTGAGTCCTCCCAGGCCGTCTAGCGGCTGTCCGTGCTCCACACGGCAGTTCCTCTGGGTATTATCTGGTAGTCATGATGTGTGTGACTCCACTGTGTATGTACTACTGATCACGGTAAACTAATCAGAATGTATCTAATTGATGTTCCAAGCTCCTTTTCCTGTTAGCTCTGTCTTCCCCTCTTCGACCGGGATCGACCTGAGGAGGATGGGTTCTCCCCTTGAGCCTGGTTCCTCCCGAGGTTTCTTCCTTACTCTAAAGGAGTTTTCCTTGCCACTGTTGTCTCTGGTTTGCTCCCAGGGGGCTTGGACCCAGATTTCCCTTCCCCATGTCTATACACGGACTGCGTCTTTCTGTGAAGCTACTTTGAGACAACATTAGTTGTAAAAAGCGCTATACAAAGAAATACTGGTTGATTGATTGATTGATTGATTGATTGATAAACTACCGGTAAATCAGGAGTCTATTTATGCCATAGAACGACCATTATGACTGGATTAAAGCAGTTTGTGCAACACCTTTCTGTAGAGACAGCTTAAAGGGTATTAACAGCAGGATTAGGTTTGGAACATGACTGTTTTTGTAGGGTCGAAGTCACAGATGGAACTTCAGAGGGAGGAAACGTGGGATACGGGGCCCTTTAAATAGCAGCTACTCACACGGAGAGCATCTCACTGAGTTTGCCCGAGACTGATCTGTCAAAGGACGCTGCTGCTTCCGTGAAGAGTAGTCCGTCTCCATCTTTCTCCTTCTCATACACACCGAGCACCAAACCCTGGAGCAAAGACACTTGTGTGATTCAGAGGTACCGTTACAGTTCTAATGTCAGTCAGCAACCAAACACACAAACAGTGAGTCTCCGTTCACCCAGACTCCTCAGGTGCTCGGCTAACGCGGCTACACTTACTTTTCTAGCACTCGAAGCGCTTCTTGACACAGAAAACAGTCGACAGTTATGTGTCCGGATTCCGGAGACAAATATCTTTCTCAAATGTGGGAGCATTTTGTGCGAAGTTTGGCCGTCAGCTCACAACCATTTGCTCACGCCTCCTCATGCGGCACGGACAAGGTTGGTGGTGGGGGGGCAGAAGGCTGTCGCGTCCGACACGTCATTAAAAGGCGACTCGTCTTTTTTCCTCAAACGGCTCCCTTCTCCCTAAATAGTCCACTACATGCGTTATTAGACTGTGGCTTTTACACAGAAATAGAACACTGAGTAAGTAGTCGTGCAACACCGCAGTGGCTTCATATGTAGCATATAAATGCACGACATCGGTGCGAACGTTCACTACACAGGGAGTAAGGACCTGTTCGTTTGTGATACAGCCAGAGAGAATGTTCGCGTGCCCGGCGGATTTAGCATTGGCGGCTAATATCACGTGACCTCCTCAAACGGCTCGTTGCATTAGTGTGTTTCCATTCAATTCTATGACAGACTTTGTAAAGGTTTTGTAGACGCTTCAAAAAGATTCGTTTCCGTTCAGCATCGATTCTTTAAAAAAAAAAATCGATTCGTTACGCGATTCGAACATTGCTAATCTGAGGTCAATGGAATTGACGATTGGCCGGCGTCTATTTCTGCCTTTGAAGTCGTGTCCCCAAATTGTTCATGTATAGTGTTTTACACTAGTGTTTTTAGAGCAAATTCAAAAGAATCGATTTGTTCGCAAATTCGACGTCGTTCACGTGTCTTACATTAAATTATATGCCAAATATATGTTCAGTTACTTTGGAAACCTGCATCAGTTTAAGCAGTTTATTAGAAAAGAGCTGGACATTGTTATTCTAGGGTCAGTTGCTTGGTTAATAACACTCCCTAAGTGGTTTGCGCAGATTGCTGAATATACCGCCTTGTTGGTATTGAATTCCCACTACCTGCACTGTACATTTTATATATTCACCTACCATTTACTTAAATTACCACATGCTTACTGCACACCTGCCTACCTCAACCCACTGTGCTTTCCTATGCGCGCTTACAAAATGCTGTACATTTTGTACGTGTCTTACTGTCTATGCACATATTGTAATGTGTCTTTTGTCTGTTTGTCTTTGCACTGTACTTACCTTATTTATCTATTCTTTTTAATTACTGCGCTGGAGAATATCTAGAACTACATAAACATGTACGATCCATGCTCGGGACACTTCTCACTTTCTGTTTTTGCTGTGTTGCACTTCTTGTTTAATCCTGGTATCACACAACACTCCATCCTCTGTACTGAATGTCTCAGACAGGTGCTTCTTCTTGTACTCCTCTTTTATAATCTACAACTGGACTGTAACTGGACTGCTGCGCTTAGCGCTATAATATACATATATAACTCCACACAATGTAAAGTTTACAAGTAGTAAGGTATGGTGTGTGTGTGTGTGTATGCGTGTGTTAGGAATGTTTGTTTTGTACTCCGTGAAATGTTGTCACTCTCTGTGCACTATGAGCTAATGTAACCTAGTTCCTATGTGTGAACGGACTTGGCCAATAAAGCTTGATTCTGATTCTGAGAAGTAGCCTGTCAGTGTTTTGTTATACTGTACAACCCTGTATTGGTATAATGACAATAAAGTTTAATTGAATTGAACTGAATTGAATTAAATTGTATGAGAGATTTTGTAAACATACACAAGTTTGATCTCCGGAGGCAGAGAGTTTACTAAATTAGCTGGTTCAGACATTGGGGACATTGTGTCCCTGGGTTTAGGGTTTATTGGTGGCTAATCATAAAGGTGACAGTTTTTGTTCGCTTGCTTGGTATTCAATGACACGACAATAGGGATAAAATAACATTTAGAAACTACATAGTCACAAGATTGCAACAACCAGTGTTTTAACTATCCACATTCACAGAGTTGTTACGAAGTCTAAATGAAACAGTAATAGAGTATCAAGAGTAAAACAAAGGTGTTCTTACGGTCACTGACCTATTATGTACTGCTATATTATGATTATTATAGTTATTTTTTATAAGTATAATATTACACAATGATGCAGCTTTTAAACGGAGTAAACAGGATAACGTGAAATGTTGATAAGTTATAAGATGTTGATAGAACACAGATTGGATAGAGTGCTATCAACCTAAGCGCAACATTTGCACAACAAAGTTGGATATTAGGTAACGCTGGCACCGACAGACCCACAGTTTAACTGCAACGTTTTTTTGTTTACTAGGGAAAACGAAAAGGAAAAACGAACTATACAAGACTGTATATACCAGATTATCTGAAAGTGCGCATGCGCCGTATGCAGCCCCTCGTTGCGCACATCAGACATCGCTGAATCTGGGGTCATTGTGACTCTGGATTTTGGTTGCTAATTACGGTACTTCAGTGTATATATATATATATATATATATATATATATATATATATATATATATATATATATATAAATCATACACATGTATGTAAACGTATTGACTGTTAAATGTGAGAGAAGTTTGATATCTTTAGCATGCCGTGTTTCGTTTAAATTGGGGTTATTTAGGTGTGATTAAGACAGTACTTCCGGTTTAGCGGAACTTCAGCGGTGGATCAGGCCAGCTCGCGCTTGTTTTGATAAGGCAGTCAGGTCTGATCACGCGCAGCCGTGTTTCAAACAAACCCCTGAAGTTACCGGTTTGGCCAAACCTGTTGTTAGACCTGAGACCAAACTGCTGCTAAGCTAATGACGGAGCAGCAGCCCCAGCGCTATATTATACAACATTTATTTGGTGCTTAAATGCTAAAAAAAAAAAAAACTCAAAAGTTTTTGGTGCAGCACTCGGCAGCATCCTCCGCGTGCTCACATGCCGAAAACCGATTTCCTCCACGCTACGACACATCAGGTCACTGGCGGAATAGCGCGCCCCCCTAGAGCCGTATTGCGCATGACAGATGTAACTCCTAAGAAACAGCGTACGGAGTAGGTTAGGGCCCGTGTTTTGTTGTTTTCCTCCAGCTCTGCAAGCTTCCCGCAAGCCGAAACGGGGCTGCTGTGCTGTGTTGTGTGAGCTGCCGGGGCGAAGTAGGACGAAGCTCAGAACAGAGGCGTTTGAAGAGGATCCTGAACGGGAAAGAGACAACGGCTCGTCCGGCTTCAGCAGGAGCTTCCGTAGCGAGTAGGCCCGGTGACCCACATTCAGCGTGCGGAGAGAGAGAGAGAGAGAGCGAGAGAGAGAGAGAGGTAGCCGCGACCCGTGTGAGCCTGTGTGAGTACGGCTGTGTGTGTTAGAGAGAGGGGGGAGAGAGAGAAAGAGAGAGAGTGAGTGAGTGTGTTGAAATGCGACATTTATTATTCTTTCTTGAACCGAACCGGGCTAGTTTAGCCGTTAGCCGCGTTATATTGAGGCAAAAGCTACCGTTAGTGCGCGCGGGGCTCGCCTGCTAGCTGAAGCCAGCTTCTCGTTCGAATTTCTGCGTTCCACCTTAAATGGTGCGGCAGTTACATTCAGGCGACTCCGGCGTAATGTAATTGCCGCGCAGCTTAAGGTGGAACGGGGAAATTCGAACAAGAAGCCCACTTCAGCCTCATCCTGCTAGCCCCGGGATGCTGGGCTTGCGAGAAAGTGAGACGAGTCTCGCACGTTAAAGTCGAGCATTAAAACGGTTTCGTGGCGGGTCGTTTTCGGTT
Source organism: Semaprochilodus insignis (assembly GCA_034552555.1). Taxonomy (NCBI): domain Eukaryota; kingdom Metazoa; phylum Chordata; class Actinopteri; order Characiformes; family Prochilodontidae; genus Semaprochilodus; species Semaprochilodus insignis. The sequence continues at coordinate 4,914,362 of CM067500.1, read as the reverse complement.
GTCTCAGGGTTTTTTTTTTGTAATGGGGACTTTATTAAGTAACGTTAGCCTCAAACCCATCGCTTTCATTTTCCCTCCAGGCGCCGTCAAGCCTGAGAATGTGAGAGGAGAGGCTGCTCAGAGATGCAGCTGTGAATGGAGCCTGAACCTGAAGCTCTGGCTGCGTCTTAGTTAGTGCTGTTATATACGTGCTTCACTGGTTTAGACACACTGTGCAGTATGTAAGTGTGCTGGTGTGGTCACGGCTTCGCTGTTCCTGTACTCCTTCAATGAACAGACATAGAAGGGATAGATTCATTTATTAATTAAAGGGAAATTCCGCAGATTTTTCCCCTGTGGTCTATGCACAATTACACAATTACGATGTAAACAAAGCCAGTTTTGTCATATCAACAAATGTCCAGCATCAGGAATGAGGAATGGACCGTGGGATGACCCATGACACCCTGACAAGAAAGTCTAGCATGTCAGAATATTTGTGTCTTTCCACCTAGTTTTACTTGTCCTACGACATGTTCCCTGACATTGACCCATAGGAGGACAGACTGCTGCATTCTCTGGTGCCCATACACTCATTATCAAAAGAACAGTTGCACCCAGAAGGAGGTGTGGGATTGCTGTGCTGTTGGGAAGGAAGATAAAGGTTACCAGGAATAATAAATGATGATACGTTGAGACTAATGTGGACGATATTTATTGAGCTACACATACAGAAGTAGAGTCTCTCAGTATGGGTTGGGCCGCCGTGTTTGCTAACGCCCCATGCCAGACGTCTCGGCATGGAGTTGTAGAGGTTCCTAATGGTGTCCTGTGATAATCCAGCCCATGCAGCTTGAATATTCTCACACAGTTCCTGCAGATTGTGGAGTAGGGGTGGAGGTGGAGTGACACCAGGCCTTCTGGATGTGTGATGCATGACGACAAACCATTCATCTTGCTACTGACCACGGTGCCTCCACACATGGGTTCGAAGGTCGTTTCCACCAAGACAAAAGCGGGACTCGCCACTGAAGATGACCCGCTGCCAGTCTGAGTCACTCCATGACAGTCTGGCACGACACCATTCCAGTCTTTGGCGACGTTGACGTGGTGCTAATGTCAGTCATTGTACCAGTCTGCGTGCATGCGTGTAGTCCTGCTTCATGCAGCCGTCTGCCGGTGGTGCAGGTTGAGTCATGGAGGGCATCACTACTTGCTGAATGTCCGCAACTGTGGATGTTGGGCCACTTTGCACTCTCTCCGTGATCTTTCATGTCGCTGGTGCATGCCGCCTTCTATCCACTGTCTCCAACAGCGTGCTATGGTAGTATCCCCACAACCGGTATGACGCGATAAATCCATCCCTACGATGCGACCCCTCTCCAACTCTTCTGAATGCTCAAATTGCTTTCTAACTATTCCCCGAGGCATACTTTGCTTGCATGTCTCAGAAGGTCAAACCTACCTACCAAGTTTCATTCCTTTTGGAAGCTTATTTCTGGGTGCAATTATTTTTTTGATGAGTGTGTTAACATGGAGAAGAGAAAGAGGGAGGCTGCTTTTGCAGATGTCAGGTGGAACAACGCAGGAAAAGTTTGTTGAGCTGTTTGTTGAGCTTTTGGAAGTTGGAGAGAAAAAGCAGAGACACTTCAGCAACCCAGTGAGTAACTAGCCATGCAGTTATGCGGAGCTGTTATTCCCCAGTAGCCGAAACAGGGTCCTTTCCTCTGGGATGCTGTTGTGGCCATAGAAGCATGTGGATGATTTCCATATATACCGTTGACTACTGGAGGTGAACCCGTCACTGCTTGTATCTGTAGGTGTTGTGAAAAGGCAGCATTTGTTTTTGGATAGCCCTCAATTTTCCTTCATTTCAAGACGTTTTTTCTTCAAAAAAAAAAAAACATCACACATAAGGCTTCTGTAGTCGCGATTGACAGTTTCTTGACCCGCCTCCCTGATGGCTTGTGAACTCACGCAAGGATTTGTCGGCATCATAAGCGTAGTGTTGCCAGCCTCTCTACCAAGACACAACACAAATTAATGGCACTAGTTTTGCCTGTATCGACATAGTGACCATCACGAAAGACAAAAATATGTTGTATTCTGATCATGGCATTGACCAAGTCAGAATCGTGCACGGAGGTGGAGATGGGAACCTGACATCTGACCTGCCTTTAATTACAAGTTTCTGCGCAGAGAGCCGTAATGTGAAATGGTGTTGAAGATGGCCTTGTTCAGACTGCCAACTATCCAGATTGATTTTGGATAGTCTGGGGATTAAAAAAATGCATGAAGTCTGATTATAAAAAAACACATTTGGACATGGTTTGAAATGCGGTTCTAATAGGGTTTTTACAGTTGAGTCTCAATCTGGACGCTCTGGCTGAGAAAGGTCTAACAGCAGAGCTGCTACACAGTAGTTACAAAGTAATGGAGAGGCTTAGTAGCTACTGTACACTGNGAGACACTTCAGCAACCCAGTGAGTAACTAGCCATGCAGTTATGCGGAGCTGTTATTCCCCAGTAGCCGAAACAGGGTCCTTTCCTCTGGGATGCTGTTGTGGCCATAGAAGCATGTGGATGATTTCCATATATACCGTTGACTACTGGAGGTGAACCCGTCACTGCTTGTATCTGTAGGTGTTGTGAAAAGGCAGCATTTGTTTTTGGATAGCCCTCAATTTTCCTTCATTTCAAGACGTTTTTTCTTCAAAAAAAAAAAAACATCACACATAAGGCTTCTGTAGTCGCGATTGACAGTTTCTTGACCCGCCTCCCTGATGGCTTGTGAACTCACGCAAGGATTTGTCGGCATCATAAGCGTAGTGTTGCCAGTCTCTCTACCAAGACACAACACAAATTAATGGCACTAGTTTTGCCTGTATCGACATAGTGACCATCACGAAAGACAAAAATATGTTGTATTCCGATCATGGCATTGACCAAGTCAGAATCGTGCACAGAGGTGGAGATGGGAACCTGACATCTGACCTGCCTTTAATTACAAGTTTCTGCGCAGAGAGCCGTAATGTGAAATGGTGTTGAAGATGGCCTTGTTCAGACTGCCAACTATCCAGATTGATTTTGGATAGTCTGGGGATTAAAAAAATGCATGAAGTCTGATTATAAAAAAACACATTTGGACATGGTTTGAAATGCGGTTCTAATAGGGTTTTTACAGTTGAGTCTCAATCTGGACGCTCTGGCTGAGAAAGGTCTAACAGCAGAGCTGCTACACAGTAGTTACAAAGTAATGGAGAGGCTTAGTAGCTACTGTACACTGCATTAGGTTACACAGAGGGCAGTGAGAAGCAAGGCAATGTGTAACATTCCAAGTGAGTCCCAGATAGCTTCCTACTCCCTACGTAGGTCACAATGTGAGTTCAGAAATGTGGACTTCTGCACAAAAAATAGTGCAGTCTACAGTATATCCTGTAGGGAACATGTAGCTGAATCTCCAGTGATTGGTTCAGGGGTCATTCTATCCAGTGCACTACAGTGAGCTGTTTGCGACTCAGCCCAAGAGATTGTGAAAGAAATGTATCTTATTGTTTTAAATAAATAAATCAAGTTGGGGGCGGGGGGGGGGGAGGCGGTGTGATTAAGGCGGCAGCACCCTAATATACTTTAGTATTGAAAGAATCAAAAACATACAGAAATACAAATAGTTTCTCTATTAAAATCCCCTTATTTAATGAGATGAATGTAGTTAGGGATGCATCGGTACCATTTTTAGACTGCGTCTTTATTGAAGTAGTTGTTGGGGTAAATGAGTGCAATATGCCATAACAGTTAAATCATTCAAATCTAGCTGTTTTAAATGATATGCATTAGCTAGCTTTGCTAACTACAGTGCTGCAGTGGAGAGGAGTGGGTTTTGTTCCACATCAGAACAGCTGTAAGTAAAGTACATTTTGTGATTTTGACTGCTGCTTTTGACATCTGTCTCAGCAACAGTCTCTGTAGCACAGTGACAGCAGCAATCGCATCTGAGGCTGGTTGAATTGTAGTGTTGTCTAAAGCCAGACATGCAGTGTGTTTCTTCGCACTGAACGTAAATGCTCCGTCAGTCCGTGTCTCCTGTATTAGAGGAGCAGTTGTGACTTTTTTTGCCTCTGTCTCCAGCAGCGGAAGTGACTGTGACTGAGTGAGTTTAAATAGGGGCTTAAGTCACACAGTATATTCCTGCCAGGAATACACCTGTAATGTAGAGAAATGAGGGGGCAGGACGCAAGTGCAAGCTTGACCGATTTATTAAGAAGCAAAATCTTGCTGAGAACAAGGAACAGAGTAACGGAACAACCGACAGAGAGACAAAACACCAAGCAAACACAAAGGCAACAACTAGGAGTACAAATACACGTCGACCAACAGGGAACACCTGCGAAGGGGCGGAGACACAAACTAGCGACAGGTGAGGGGAATGAGAAGAGGGCGGAGACAGGAGGAGGTAGAATGAAACTAAACAAAAGCACATGGAAATGACAGGAGGGAAGCCGAGAAAACCAGAGACAAACAGGGGCAGAACAAGACAAGCAGACCGTTTAAAGTAACCTTTGAGGTGTTGGAACCGCAGTTGCAGATGGACAGTCAAATCGGAATTCAAAGAGTCTTTAGCTTCACTGTGATGAGACAAAGAAAGACGGAAGTGCTGCGATTCAGTCAGAGCAACAAGGATTCATGCTTACACTGGAGGATGTCAGCTTGTATACACTATGGAAGAAAGCAATTTACGATTGTTTGGAGGGTGAGCTGATTCACTTCCAGCTCTCCTGCATCCACGTTTGAAATCCAAGTCACCAACATAGCTATGTAGTTACTGATGCCTATGGTGTTACCGCAGCAATCCTTGCAGAAAAGCTTGTGATGTCTGCAAACAAATCAGACGCAGTGACTTGCAAATTATAGGTGCTAAATGATCGTTTGGCCTTTTGAGACGGTCCCTTCATGGTGTGCAGTCCAGAGTAGGCCGCTGTAATTTCAAAAATATTAGCATTACATAGAAAAGAGGTTCACGGGTCGGTTTTAGATAGTAAATAAGATGGCCTTGTTTGTGTTGTAGATATTGTGACCCATAGTAGTCCCCATCACCACCACTGTAAAGAAGTATAGGTCTGTAAGTTTCTGTGCAATAAACATTTTCACACCAGATAGACCACTCTGTGTTTACATCTCAACCATTACTGGAATTGAAACACGGGGGAAATTTCAATTTAGCCCTAACACCTTTCTTTTTTAACTTCTGTGCTCTCTTGTGTTTGAAAGAATATGAGCGAAGCTGACATTACAAATAACAATAAGAAACGGCATCAGGGTGAGGACGGTATTCCACTGAGACAGATACGGACCAGAATTAGCCAATGCTACAAGTATTTACTCACTAGTCTTAAACAAAAAACAAAGAACTCTAGTAACCCTTTAGTAATTTCTGGAGGATTTGTATAAGATTCCTATAGTAAATTCACTCGTTATATATGAGTACAGGATAATAAACGTGTAGTACTATATGTTGTTATAAGACAGTACAACAGGAGCCTTATATGTAGGTGGAAATGTTACCAGTTACTATTCAGCTGTTAAATTCCAGTATAGAATTTTTTTAATAAGACTGTAGGTATTTTTTTGTGATAACGTGTGACGTATTTTGAATGTTTTTGTTATTCTGCAGGATCTCCACCATCGCTCCTTCAAATGTCTTCCCGGTGCATCAAGTGTTTTTTCCTCAGACTGACCCATGAAGCATCACCATGAGCTCTATAGACAGGTATGGTTGTAACACATAATCATAGGCATGTTCCACTACTATAGATTCTGTTGTCATGTTTCTGATACAGCAGTAAAACTGGTAATGACTTCACAGTGGTGAAACATGCTGACATGATATTTTTGGCCATACATGCACATTTAAAAAAAAATAAAGTAAAGTACCGCAGTAAACAGATTTAAGAGTGCATATTCTTTGTAGGCAATGCAAAACCAGGAAGTAAAAATGTGTTGTTGTTCTGGCACCAGATTTTGTTTTCTTTATTGATTCATGTCCTGACTTGGTAGAGCTGATCGTAGACCAATGCAAAAGAATGGCCTTTACGTAAAGCCGATGTCTTCCGTACTGAATATAAATCGCTGTTGAATATAATTATTGTTGGCAGTTTCTGCATCATTTGGTAAACTAGATGTAAACAAATCATTCAGAGTTGTCTGTACAGTAGAGAAATGTACCATTTAAACGCAGTCCTGGCCAAGGCCTGGATGAAATTCCCTTGTAATGAAGAATTCAGGGTCAGTATTGGTTCATTGTCTACACATAACCCAGTTAGGCTGGTACCCAGTGAGTGTGGGCATACGTTGGCATGGTCAAATAAATTGGAATGGAGTACAATGGAGTTCTTAGTTATTTTTGCTTCACCGTGTAAACAGCACATTGAAAAGAACATGCGTAGCATGCATTCCTGGCATTCTGGTAATAGACAAACACACGCCCACATCCACATACCTTGTTTTTACCTTGGGTATTTTGATGTGCGTCTAAAAATAAGTTTGCACTTTGCTTTAAAGGAATCCTCCTGGAGTCTTCAGTCATGGCGTATTTATAACAGTGTAGTTTCTCTCTCTCTCTCTCTCTCTCTCTTTTCTATGTATAACGTTGTAAGGTCAGTGTACTGTAGTAAATCGCTTTGAATGGAAGGAGCACTGTGTTTAAAGACCTTTGATTTTTTGTCACAGGGATGATGGCAGTATTTTTGATGGGTTGATTGAGGAGGATGAAAGGGATAAGGCCAAACGGTAAGGCAGCTGATTCTTACTGTAGCTTCTTAATAAAGCTGAAGTTAGGGTTGGGTGGTATACCCTTAGTAATACCTTCAAACAGTCTTCAGATACTACCGCCGTGTACAGTGTTACCAGGTGGGCATATAGTAAGTCACGTAAAAGCGTTTATGCTGTTTTTTTTGCTGTCTCATCCGGCAAGAAATCCAAGTATTTGCTTGCATTGGTCACCAAATAAGTAAACACAGTGCACGTTTTTCAGTGAAAGTCAAACCCTCTATCGAAGGATTGCTAAACTTTAACCAGGTCTGCTAACCAACTACTGATTAGCATTTGCATAGCGAGCATGATAACAGCTCTGCTCCCCACCAAACGGGTCTAAAGTTAACCGGTTAACTTTGCATGGCAACAAGATGACGGATCAGCTTTGGCAAAGCATCTGGAACTTTTTGCAGCCTCCAAAAGCAGCTCAACATAACTAGGCAGCAAACATCGAAGTTATATGTTATATCTGTGCCACTTTCACTTTTCCGAAATAGAAAAGTAGTCCACTTTTAGCTTTCTCTGTGTGGGTGCAAAGGATGTCCTGTTTGTTTGGTACTTCTCCAAATGCAGATCAAACTTAAGTTGTGTGTAGCTGCGAGCAAAAGCACAGTTTCAGCTCCTGAATGAGGAGGAGAAACTCTTTGTTCTCCTTTCGCTTTCCCGAAGTGCAGAGCATCCAGGTGAAAGTTGCTTAGTGTCCGTGTGGATAGGTTAAAGTCTGAGTATTTACTATTTAATATTTTCTTTTGTGCTGTTTATTTGCATAGCGATACGCTTTTAGAGTGAAACCTGACATCAAGCATGTTCTGTGATGTGTATAGCTCCTAGGATTACATATAAGGTAAACCAGGATTCATATTCAGGTCAATAGAGCTAAAAGGAGTACAGTTCCTGTCCTGTGTCAACCATGCCGCCCCACACCCGTCTAATGGGTCAACAGCAGTACTGTGTGCAGAAAGAAAGGGCAGCTGACTAAACAAACCTTAAACAAAACTTGTTTTTTCTCTTCTTAAAATGATCCCAGTGGAAAAAGACACAAGAACTTGGTAGTCACAGAACTGTCCACATTTGCTGTGATCTTAAAAGAATGAAATATAATCGCTAAAGTTTGGTGAGGTGGGCAGAGTTTTCCCAGTGGTGTACATAGGGCTCAGGTCTCTGTTGTTTGCTTAAAGGGGGGAATGACTCACCCCTGCCAAAACCATAAGGCGGTGTGAAAAAATACCAGTATCATTATCAGATACCATGGTGTACCACCGCTAACACTACACCGCTCAACCTTAGCTACAGTCCATCCTGAGATTTCACAACAGCTGATTATATAGACGAATATATGGATTTGGTGGCTGTGAAGTGACGTATGTTATTTTGGGGCTGATTCAGAGTTTCGAGGAATAAATCCGAGAAGAGGAGGAGAGACCAGTTCAATGTCCTCATCAAGGAATTGGGCACGATGTTGCCGGGCAACACACGGAAGATGGACAAGTCCACCATCTTGCAGAAGAGCATCGACTACCTGCGCAAGCACAAAGGTGATATATACGTGCACACATACAAGTTCAGAATTCACTTTCGGAGGCTCGTTACTCTATGCAGCCAACAGCAGAGGAAGGTATGTTGTGGCATCATGCTGTAGCGTTAGTGAAGTTCCCCAATTTTGTTAGAGAGAAATGTCAAGCTTTTTCAGTAGAATAAACGTGAGGAAATGAAGACAGACGAGCAAGAGGGAAATCACTGTTTGCAGTGCAGAATTATAATGAATGTTACAGGAATGTTGCCTTAAATCTGACCATAATTGTGTTTTGAGGCAAAACAGGGAGACATTCCACAAACATCTCAGTCCTTTATTGTGTTTTGACCAAAGCATAGAGAGCTCAGATGCTCAGATGTCACTTGTAATTTGAAAGGCAGAATCTGTTCGTGCATACGATCTGCACACTTAAAAAGGGAATCAGGGTGTTTCATTTTGAGTTAAGCTTGTAAACACATACGTTTGTTAATTACTAATGGTCATGTCTGATCTTGAGTGGTGATGTGCACATATACTCAATTACTGCAATACAGCATTCCAATACTGAAGGAAATGTTTGGCTTCTTTTCTGTTTTATCACAGGAAGTCAAACCAACCGCTCGGTATATGCCACTTTTGAACAAGACCTTAACATGTTATGATTTTGCTTGTATTTGTATGTAACACTGCGCTAACATAAGTGCCTTGAAATGAGCATGTTTCCAAGAGTTTGATTTAGGGATGCATGAATGAAAATTTTTGGCCGAAACCAAACAAAATGAAACATTTGGCTAAACACGTTTTTTCAGTGTTTCATTGATTTTGCCACTTTTTCACCATCGCGTAAATTAAATAGGCTAAATCCCAGAAAGTAAGCGGATACGGGCCGCATCTGGCAAAGGTATGGCTCTGCTGTCAGCACTGGCAACCTGCTGTGAGTCAAAGGTGGCCCACATATGTACAACATGCATTTGGCCCACCTTCCCCAAAACGAATCTGGTCCACTTCTGGCACAGATACAGCAGAGGTGCCTACTTTTGGCTGAGGCGTGGCTGAGGTGACCCTAATGTGGCGCCTATATGGCCCACATCTTGTTACCGGGAGAGGTCCACCCAAGTGCTGCCATCTCAGGCGACATGTTTGCTGCATTCACAAAGAGTGAGAGAATAAGCAAGGGCGCGCGAGAGGCAGAGAGAGTGCACGTGCTGACAAGCTGCTGTTTGCCTACCTCGCTGCAATGGCTCTGTTGTGTTATTTACTTTTTCTGGAGTTCTGTTTGGCTGGAGTGCTTGAAACTGAATAACATGCTGGTTCCTGTCTACTCGAAAAAGTCATTAAAAACGTGACTGTTCGGTGGAAATTTAGTTCGTTTTACTGGCCGAACACGGATTTTTTATTTTTATTATTATTATTATTTTTTTTTTTTGCCATTTTCGCTCGAATAATGTCAGTTGCTGAACATTCGGTCCATTCCTAGTTTGATTGAGGAAGCAAATGTAGCCGGAGATGTTATAAAGATGTTTAAAGGGAGGGCTAACTTCTAGCTGATGTTAACTAGGTCCATAAATAGTGGACTCTGTATTTCTCTGAAAAATAACATCTTTCACTTCCTCTGAGCAGACAGAAAATACCTTGTGTAAGACAGTGAGTCTTCATCCGTGTGCAGGGTTGGACCAGTTGTAGTTTGAGTTCATCTGAAGAGGTGGCCTTTTCTTTTTTTGGAAGAATCAAGATTTCCATGTTACTCTTTGCTTTCTTTGCGTCTTTGCTTTTCCTTATAAAAGCATGTTGCGGAGGTAGGCACATGTACTGTTTGGAATTCTGTGGTGTGCTTGCCTGGGCGAGGAATAGTGCAGCAATATCCCCTGCATTGTGCCAACTATGTGTATCCATACATCAGAGTAGTTCAGTAATTCTCTAGCAAAACATTCCCATAAATATTGTGCAGTCAGGTGAAAGCAGACGATGGCAGGGACAGCCCATTTGATCTTATTATGAGTGCTAAAGAGCCATTGTGCCTGCATGGTGAATTGTGGCCGTCACTTTTTATTGCCAAAATAGGGATTTCCCGTGGTTCGACACAGTCATTCTTTCCATAATGAGAACTGTGTTGGTTTGTTTGCTGGGAATTTTCCTCCATGATTCAAAGGCCCATATTCTAGATGTTTTTTTTCTCGGATTATGTTTATTTCCCAAAGGTCCGCTTAGAACGTTTGCTTGGGTTTGGGTACCAAAAAGAGTTGTCTGTCACTGTTACATAACCATTTTTAAACCCCGTTTTGTTTTGTTGTTTGGCATTTGAAGACTTTACAGTACGGAAATTGTCTGTGCTGATTGGCTCCCCATGTTGTGCCTCATTTTAAAAGCAATCAAGTACTCCCGATAACTTGGAACGCTGTGGACTGCAGGCAGTAGGGTGCAAATGTGGTTAGTGATGTAACTCAGTCATTTAGACAGCAATAAAAGTACAACAAAGCAGTATTTTATTGTCATGATCGTGAAAGTGCTTAATAAGAATACAACTAAAAGCTGTTATAGTTTCAAACGTTGTGTGACATGAACCCGGACAGATTTGTGTCTGGGGGACTAAATTAATCAGACGAACACCGAGCACTGGTGAAAACAGTAGGTAATTCAGCCTGTAATTTTCTCATAGGAGGTGTGGGAGAAAAACACTGACATGACTAATCCCATTGTGGGGTAATCACAGAGGAAATGACCCCAGGAACCCACGTACACTTATTTATTTCTAAATAAGTCTCTTTAAAAATGGCTTGTGTGCTAATGACGATGTTGATGTGTGCAGAAATTGCAGCACAATCAGAGTCCAGTGAGATCAGACAGGACTGGAAACCCCCATTTCTTAGCAACGAGGAGTTCACACAACTCATGCTGGAGGTGAGATTCTCAGCTGTTAGTGTTTATGGGACTACTGGCTAAAACGTTACACACTTAACACCAAGTCTTGGTGTTTTCTAGGCATTGGATGGGTTCTTCCTTGCAATACTGACTGATGGGAACGTCATCTATGTCTCCGAAAGCGTCACGTCCTTACTCGGGCACTTACCGGTAAGTGTTTGTTTTGGTGTATATGTAACCTGATCTGAGTTGTTTTCCACAGTTGTTCGGTTTCGTACTATTATGGTTTAAGTTGCCAACAAACTGATGGCAAATTAAGGGGGGCTTAAAGCAAATAACTGTTAATAAAAAAAAAAAAGCAGAAAATGCATTTATTAAGCCATGTCATGGGTCTTACGAAAACACAATTAAGCTGAAGAACTAATCAGCCTTTTTGGACACTTTGGGCTCCTACTTGTAAATGCATACTACAAAGAGCAAAAGACAATTACATTGGTATTCACTGTTGTTTATATATCTCAAATTTCATGATTGTGACTTGACTGAGACTACAAATTACGTGCAGGACACATCCAAATATCAAATATTATTTATGCTTTGGATTTTAAATCATGGAAGCCAACTGACAGGCTAAGCTGTTATTTAATTTGCCATCAGGTTGTTATTTAACAGCTTAGATATTCTATGTTAAAACTGGTAATATTATGAATTTTTCCCTCACTGCCATAGTGTGCCATCACGGTCAGTTTATGATCTAGAGGAATACTTGCTGCTCAAAGCGACTTTGTTAACAGTACTGAGCAACCAGTGTTTTATACCTTTTATCAAAGAGGGACCAGCTGGTTAGTCAAAATATTTCTGTTGGAGGGAATGTGGCTACACATATAGTGGAGTCTATCCAAAAAAAGTCTTCTTAAAGGACAAGCACAGGTCCTGGCAGATAACTGTGTCCTTAAAGACCATTGCCAATACAAAGGAACCAATAAGCAGGCTCATAACTGGATTTTTTTATTTTTATTAACTGCTACCCGCTTCTTGGAATTTTGGAACCAGTTCTGAACCAGGTCCCTTCCAAGAAGCAATGCTTGATTTGTATCACGTTGGATGTTTTGATCAAACTATTTGGATTCAGTTAGTAAGTATGTATGATTGCATGGGGCTTGAGTGTGATGAATGTCAAAACAAAATGAGGCTGTCAGACTATTGAAATAATGANGCTTGAGTGTGATGAATGTCAAAACAAAATGAGGCTGTCAGACTATTGAAATAATGAACTCCTTCATCAGAACAGAATGTATTAGTTTCAGTTTTCAGTAATATTTTATTCTTAATATGAACACTGGGTGAGCATGAACCTTAAAATGAAAATTATCCCGTTTCTATATTTTCCAAAGTTAATGAACAGTGTACAGTGAAACTAACAGTAGCTATAAGTTTCAACCCCTGAGCAGATATATGATATGCAAGATCATGGACCGTTAACAGGTACAACTACTCTAGCAGTTGAAGCCCTATTGGCTGTCGTGCTGCTTCTGTTACGTCTTGTTCTGAGAAGAAATGAAGCTTTTGTTTTCTGGTTGTTGATTTGTCCTAGTCCTCCTGTAAGCACTGAGCGCCGTGGCACTGATAAACAAATCCACCACGGCATTTGCTGGAAACAACTTTTTCTCAAGAGGTCGATCAATAAAACTCTTCTCATGACTCAGAGGAAGCACTGTTAGCATTGGTAGTATTGCGTAATCAGGGGAAACCTTGCCGGTGGGTAATTTTGGACACAACCAGATCGGCGAGAGAAGTGCCAAAAAAGCTGCATATGAGCAAGAGGGCTACGATTGGCGAGTCAGTTACAGTAACATACACGACTCAAGCAAATAGACTTCAGCCTGAAACTCCTGTTGGTTCTAGGGCTCAAACTGCTAGATGCTAAAATGCTATTAATGTTTTTTTGTTTTTTTTGTCTGCCTATGTTTTGTTTTGTTTTTTTAGTCGGATCTGGTGGATCAGAACCTGTTGAACTTCCTTCCTGTTGGAGAGCATGCCGACGTGTACAAAGCTCTGTCTTCACATCCAGAAGGTGAAAACCTGACCCCAGAATACCTTAAGAGTGAGTGCTGTGAAAGTCTTGATTCAGAAGACGACCATCTTTTTACAAAACAAAAAAAAAAAAACCCAGCCTCCTTACCTGATGAAAACCCAGTACCATAAACGTTTCATCTTAAGTCGTCTGTCAAGTTGCATGGTAAAAACAAAACTGAACAACATATAGATAAACCTGTGTTGATGATGTGTTCTCGGCTACATGTCGAGTCACATCTGAATTTCCGCAAAACTGATGAAACTCTGCAGTTTGTTGTTTCAAATGTCCTTTCCACCTTAAAAGGGGCAGCTTTTACATGCATGTACAAGCACGTGAAACTAACTGGTGCACCATTTAAGGTGGAATGGAGAATCTGAATAAGAAACTGACTCTAGTCATTGGCCTTATATGTGCGCTTCAGTACGAACTGGTCTAATGGTCATTGTACAGCCAAGGCGTGAAGACCACAACGGCATCCGATCAAACGCCTCCTTGGCCAAGCCCCAACATACTGGTGTCCGTGTTAGGTTTGTCTAACCCCCCAAAAAACCACCCATTCCTTTATGTCTGCTGCCTTTGAAACCAAAGTGGACTACTTCTGATGCAACAAACTAGACACTGAGAGGCGAATGTGGGTTTGCTGCATCTTCATTTTCCATTGAAACGCAAATAACACATGCCTGGCATGACCGCTCAGCTACACCAACTAATGTTAGCATGGTTTTGTGCTTTGCATTATCTTGGTGTGTCTTATTGAGGCGTACCCGTTCTGGCACAGCTCATACTAGAGGGGACAATTTCATACCGCTCACTGCTACCAAATGCCCATCGCAATCCTAACTCTTATTTTCTGTTGTTTTCAGATAAGAGTCAGTTGGAGTTTTGCTGTCACATACTCAGAGGTTCTATGGACCCCAAAGAGCCTCCCGTGTACGAGGACGTCAAATTCATCGGCAACTTCAAGGCGCTCGGCAATAGTAAGTGTTGCTTAAGGTTTGACGGCAATAATGAAATTAACAGAATAAACAAATAAATATGTATATATCTTTCTATCTCTCTGCCTCAGTGCCTCGCCCAACTCGAAACGGCCTAGAAGGAATACTACAGAGGTCGTTACACCCGGCCTTTGATGACCAAGTGTGTTTTGTGGCCACCGTGAGGTTAGCCAAACCACAGTTCATCAAGGTAAGTTCATCTTTGTCTATATAGGGTTGGCCCAAATGCTGGTGCCAGATGGGGCTGGTTTTAGTGTTTGTGTACCTGCTGTTCTCCAGGGATCTTCACTAAGAATGGTGTCTAGAGTTACTAAGAATGGAACAATAAAGATAAAGCAGCTCTGTGGGTAGAAATGCTCGCTGATGACAGAGGTCAGAATGGTCAGTCTGAATCAAGCTGACAGACAGGCAATGTTAACTCAGATAACCACTCTGTACAGTCGCGGTGAGCAGAACAGTATCTCAGAAATACATGTTGAACTTGGTAGTGAATGGAGTTTGCTTTCTTGACAAACTCTGGGCCCATTAATACCAATCAGTCACTGCTAGAATGCCGCAGCTTATTTGAGTATTCTTGCTTTGCAGTGAGTTCCTTCATAGCCACAATTCATGAGTCTTATAATGGATACTTTCCAGCACGATGACGCACCACCTCACTAAGCAGAAGTTGTTTCAAACTGGTTTCATGAGCATGGCAAGTTCAGTGCTCTTCACTGGCCTTTCTAGTCACCGGGTCTGACTTCAATAAAACACTCTTGGTATGTGGTAGAACGGGAGATGAACGGCAGCATGAATATGCACCTAATAAAACTGCAGGAACTGAATGATGCAATCGTGTCATCATGGGACAGAATCGTAAAGGATTTTTTTTTAAACCTCTTGTAGCATCCATACCATGAACAATTGAGAGCAAAGGCTGTCCCTGCACAGTATTAGTATAGTGTTCCTAATAGTATTTGGCGAGTGTATCTTAACCATAATTTTAAGCATGTTCATTACTGAGAATTAATTATGTAATATAATGTTACTGTTTTATAGGTGGTTTTGGACTAGTATTCGAAGCCTGTAAAGTGCTGTTTGGGCCAGTCCTGCTTCAGGGGATCGTTTGCCATTTTTTTGTAGCTGCTCAAATTAAAGACCAGATCTGAAAATGAGTATTTTTTCGGCTTCTTTTTAAAGTATCTTTTTGCTTTGCTGAAAGTGTCTCCCTGACTGTTTGGAAGAAGTGAAGGATCAATTTGTATTGGTTCAAGTCTGCTGATTTAGAAATGAGGTCATGGGTTGTGAGGTCACCGAATTTGGTTCAGTCTTTACTAAATAATGATTTATTGATAGAAATGCTCCAGAACACATGCTGGCTTGTATTGAGGATTGATTACTGTTTGTCCATAGAGCCTGCTGTGCAGATGTTTGGTTAGTCTGAATTGATTTTGTGTGTGAGACATCTACAGTTTGGTTTAACTTTCATTGGTTACCTATTGTCTGTAGGAGATGTGTACAGTGGAGGAGCCCAATGAAGAGTTTACCTCTCGACACAGCCTGGAGTGGAAGTTTCTCCTTTTAGATCACAGGTAATAGTGTCACGTTCTTCAACCCAGTTTTACCTCTACTGCATTGAAATGTGCTTTTCTGAGCCAGGCATTTGTGAACAGAATGTTGTTGTTCTGTGCCCGACTAGGTTATAGTTCTTAAGAGCTTGTGGGTTGTTCTTCGTTCCAGCTCGGTATTTCACTGATGCATTTAGGTGTGCTTTCCAGAAATGTATTTAATATGAGAAGTACATATTTTAATACATACTAAATGTATTTATTTATATGTTTGTGTTTGAACTAGGGATGCACCGGATGTTCGGCTACCGAAATTATTCATGGCGGGGGGAAAAAAAACACTTACGGTGTTCAGCCGAATATGTGAAAAGACCAAATCATTTGTACCCAACAATGATGTTTTTAATGATGCTGTTACCTTTTTTTAGTTCCCAGATGTAGAAGGGAACCAGAGGGGAACTTTTACTCGTTAGCTTCAAAGCTAGCGCTATCAGCTCGGGGCTAATACCCACTTTACCCACAATGGCTTCTTTCTCCACTTTGAGTCACACCGGAGCACGCTGACGCTTCCCAGCTCTTATTCAGCTTCAAACATTCGAGCCAAACAGAACTCCAGACAGAGTAAAGAACAGAACCGAGCCCGACAGCTACACTCTTTGTAAACGCAGCAGACATGTCAACGGGGATGGTTTTTTTACATTTTTTAAAAAAAAAAATTTTTTATTGCTATTATACTCAAGTCATATTGTGCTTTTTTGGTGTGTCTGCTGGGATGTTAAGATGTTCAGTAGGTATGTTTAAACTACAGTTAAGTGGCGTTTTTTTTTTTGTTGTTTGTTTTTTTTTTTGTCTTTGAGACCCAAGACAAAATTTCATGACAAACATATTTCATTTATGCCACGGTGGAAAAAGTGGCAAAATTAATAAAATACCGTGTTTGGTGTTTGGCCTTCGGACAAAAATTTTCATTCTGGTGCTTCCCTAGTTTGAACTGTAACTAAGCTATGCCATCATATATTTAATACATTTTGTTTTTCGGTGTTTTCTTAGAACAACATGAGTAGATATAATTGTTAAACTTGAAAACACAACTACACTAAACAAAAGAAACATGTATTTAAGTGTACACTTAAATATATTAGGAATAACTAAACAGAACTGATATATACTTTATATAGTTATGTTGAAATACGTCTCAGGTCTATAAGTGTTTTTTTTTATTCTAAACTGGAGCAACTTATGTTGCAGTGTCGTTAACATAAGCAATTAAATTCTACTACACAAACATATTTTGAATGTATACACTTGGTTATATAGATAATCATATGATTAGTAGTTAGAGATATATTGAAACTACCATACAGGTATTGTAGTATTTTGAAAAATACTTAGTCATTGCTTTAAAATATCGTAATAATACACGTGGTAATACAAGTTGATGGCAGATATGCTTTTATACTACAGAATCTTATGAAATGCTTTTATTCAAGTGCATTTAAATGTTTACATACAATACATTAACAATGTACTTTGGTATTATTTATACTGTTGATGTATCTAAGTATGCTTTTTTTTCCACCTTAACTAACTTTAACAACACACTTCCACATGAAACTACTTGTTGCTTTAGATTTTGGTGGAACACTTGAGAATTCCATGCTTTGCCTTCTTACTATGTTCCAGAGCTCCTCCTATAATTGGCTATTTGCCCTTTGAGGTGCTGGGGACATCGGGTTATGACTACTATCATGTAGACGATCTGGAGTCGCTGGCTAAATGCCATGAGCATTGTGAGTAAATGTGCACACTCATCTATACATATATACGTTCTTGTGCGTGTGTACACTAGAAAGCAAAATCATTTTTGTTGGCCCATATATGGTGGGGTGGGGAGAGTGGGGCGGTTTATCTCACTTGATGCAATTACTTAAGATAAGGAGACATAACTACAGTTATGGGAAAATGTCTTAAATATAGTATGTAAAGTACTTGGAATAAATATACATTTACAGTTGTTTAGCTATCGTTTAATGCAGTGTACACAAAGGTTAATATAATTTTGTGTGTGTGTGTCTCTGTAGTGATGCAGTTTGGAAAGGGAAAGTCTTGTTATTATCGGTTCCTCACTAAAGGGCAGCAATGGATCTGGCTCCAGACTCGCTACTACATCACCTACCATCAGTGGAACTCGCGGCCAGAGTTCATTGTCTGCACGCACACCGTGGTCAGGTAAAATATACCCACAGCATAGGATCATAGGATGCATTGCTGTGAACACTACAGGTGCCTTGAAAAATGGGCTGGGGGTTAGGGAACCACCCTTGTAACCTGAACTGACAGTAAAGTCTGAAGTGCCCTTGAGCAAGGCACCTAACACCCAACTGCTTCCCGGGCCCCGTGGGTAGGGCTGCCCACCGCTCCGGGCAAGTGTGCTCACTGCCCACTAGTGTGTGTGTGTGTGTGTGTGTGTGTGTGTTTGTGGGGGTATTTCATGTATGGGTTAAATCCGGAAGAGAAATTCCTCTGTGTGGAAACACAAATGGCACAAAATGGCCCTAAACTCTCTATTTAGAGGATGATGGGCCTCACCTAAAATCCAGTAAGGTCTCAGAAAAACCTTCCCATATAATGTGGTTATTAGTGTTGTAATCAAGAGCACTAGACCGAGACCAGGACACATTGAGTCAAGACCAAGACATTTTGTTATTCTGCTTTATGTAAGCAAATTTGCCTGTAGATCTGTGAAACTGGGATCCCAATACATTTCTCAACACACTCAGTAGAAATGTCTATTGGCGAGCCTGTTGTATTTTGGCTGTTATATAAGTAGGCCTGCTTAATTGTGATGTATTTTAGTTGTCAATTCATGGAGAAATATAATTTCTGCCTTTTGAAATGATGTCCTAAGTTACCATTCTGGCCATCATAACATGGATCTGTTTTCCTCTAAGTTATGCCGAGGTGCGGGCAGAGCAGAGGAGAGAGATGGGAATTGAGGAGTCTCCTCCTGAACTTATAGCGGACAAGGTGAGAAGTTACAGAGAATTGCTGACTTGAATCTACTGGGCACGATATGTGGAAAAGCGTTCACCAATGTAGAGATGTGCAGGTTTGCAACCAAGACTTAAAAGCATGTTTCTTCCTCTCTCTGTATCTCTATGTTCAGCAATCTCAGGATTCAGGTTCTGAATCACAGTTGAATACCTCCGGCCTGAAGGAAGCACTAGAGCGCTTTGATCACAGCCGAACACCCTCCACCTCCTCGCGCAGCTCCCGAAAGTCCTCGCACACAGCCGTATCTGACAGCACATGTACTTGTAAGCTTCTTTTTG
This sequence comes from Semaprochilodus insignis, assembly GCA_034552555.1. Classification (NCBI taxonomy): domain Eukaryota; kingdom Metazoa; phylum Chordata; class Actinopteri; order Characiformes; family Prochilodontidae; genus Semaprochilodus; species Semaprochilodus insignis. The sequence goes on along the minus strand of CM067500.1, from coordinate 4,895,250 downwards.
CAGCATAAAAGAAAAATCTGTTTGGAATTTAGCATGGAGTGTTGTAAGAGATACTACAGTATTTAAAACAACACGTTTGTTGACCATGTACACAAAACCATATCGCCTTCATTTTTACAGATGCCAGTTTGCATTTCATTTCGTAATGTTTGTATTTGTCTTTCACTTCATAAAACCTTTGTAATACGTATGTATGCATTTAGTCGGTCAGAATACTAAATGCCTGAACGTAAGATGAAATAATGGAACACATTTTTATGTATCTTTTTGTGTACATTTCTATACATTTATGAGAATATTGACTATCTGTGTGATTAACTGAAACAAAAGCAACATTGAAATTATTGCTGATACCTTATAGTTGTAGCTGTACTTTGTCTAACATGACTGTAGTTTAGGATTGTCTTTGGAGGACCTGTATCCCATTATGCTCTGCTGTTATTGATGCCCACCGTTGGTGATTACTTCACCCTATGGATGACTCACTATTATGCAGAAAAGGGGTCGCTTTGACCACTTAGATGACTCACCGAAGCCCCCTCTGTATTTCAGCCACTCCCTCCAAGCTGCAAATGGATGTGAGCAGTCCTCCTCGGCCTCCCACCGTTGACATGACATCGCAGAGGTGCTCTTCAGTCAGTGGTCAGGTGAGAATTTCAACACTGCTCTGGGTGATGTTTTTTGAATACACTGTTCCTAATTTCTAAGCCTTGGGCAGCTCTGCACTTGCCACAGTCATATCTAAATGTTTATATGCACCAGATGTTTAGATGTTGCCTTTGTTATTCATATCGTCTTGTGCAAGAATGTGGAGTCCGTTTGTTGGTTAATGAGGGGTCTTTTTGCAAACAGACTATGAGTTCTCAGAACACCACACAAAATTTATCTCCTGCTCAAGTCAACCAGCAGCAACAGCAGCTTCAACCCAGTGCACAGGTAGGAACAAGCCAGCTTAGATGACTTTATTATTATTATTTTTTTGTCACACTGACAACAAGTATCACCTCACGTGAGAAATTTGATAAAATATTACAGCATCACTCACCAGAATTTAAATGGTGTTGTGCTGTAATAATTATATCGTCATTTGATCTGATTGTAGAAAAACATTAACGTTACTGTGCCTGAAGCGTGAAGAACTGAACAAAGATGCACAGTAGGGTTAAAAGTATGTGGGCACCTGGCCATTAAACCTGTATGAGACTGTAAGATGCCCCATTTCATAACCATGTGCATTGATATGGAGTTGAATTGGGGTATTCTGTAGCTAATTTCTAGCGTCCACTCTTCTGGGAAGGCTTTCTCCAAGATTTTGAAGTGCATCTGTGGGAATTTGCGCCCAATTCAGTTGTAAGGTCAGGCATTAATGTTGGATGAGAAGGCCTGCAATTTGCAAGTGATGTCCCAGTTGTTACCAAAGGTGTTTGATAGGGTTGGGGCCAAGAAGTTCTTCCACACCAAACTCATACCGTGTCTTTATGGAGCTCACTTTGTCCACAGGGGCACAATCATGCTGGAACATGCTGGACACAGCCTTCCTCAAACTGTTCCAGTACGTTGAAAGCATGTAGTTGTCTAAAACGTATTTGCAAGCTGTGCCATTAATATTACCCTTCCCTGAATTAAGAGGCCCAAACCCTGACAAACAGCTCTAGGCCATTACTATTCCTTTACCAAACTTTAACAGTATGCAGTCCAGTAGGTGGCATCCTCGTGGCATCCTCCTGGCATCTGCCAAACCCAGATTTGTCTGTCCGTTTGGCAGATAGTAAAGCATGATTCAGCACTCCAGAGAATTCATTTCTACTGCTCCAGAGTCCAGTGGTTGCTTGCTTTATGCTACTCCTGCATTGCTGATGTTGCTTCCAGAGGACGTTTGGAACTCTGTAGTGAGCAATTCAACAGTTTTTAAAGGATTAGCAATTTTATGCTACGTGCTTCAGCACACAGAGGCCCTGCTCTGCAAATGTGCATGGTCTACTATTTCATAATAGCACTTACAGTTGACTTAAAGATCTTAGCAGGGCAGAAATTCCATGATGGTAGCATCCTAGACCTGTGCCATGTTTAAAGTCACTGAGCTCTTCGGTACGACTCATTCTGCTGTCAGTGTGTGTCTGTGGACACAGTGTGTTTGCTTGTTGGAAATGGATGTGATGGAAACACTGAATCATCTAGTACTTTATGTGCACTTAAGGGTGTCCTCATACTTTTAGCCATAGAGTACATTTGCCCCTCAGTCTCACCTTGCAGACCAGATGACAAAAGAGACTTTTTGTTCTGTCAGTTCATCACAGCTTCTCTCTCTCTCTCTCTCTCTCTCTGTGGTGAGAAGATTTGTGTCTTTAACTACGTGATAAACTGTTTAGCTGTTTAACTGTCAAAAGACAAAAACGTTCTGGTTCTGTATAAATAATTAGTATGATTATCAGATGAATGTATCGCAGGAAAAAAATAAATTAGTAGGAATTCATTAAAAAAAAAAAACTGGATGAATAGCTGTAAATATAAAAGTCATTGTGTCTAGAGGTTGACACCTATGTGGGTGCCTCTGCTTGCTGAAGTCTTTTGTGTGTGTGTGTGTGTGTGTGTGTGTGTGTGTACACTGCAGTTTTCTGCACAGTTGAACGCTATGCAGCACTTGAAGGAGCAGCTGGAGCAGAGGACTCGGATGATCGAGGCCAACATTAAGAAGCAGCAGGAGGAACTGAGGCAAATACACGAGCAGCTACAAAGGGTTCAGGGCCAAGGGCTTCAGGTATTGCACCATTTAACCTGAGATAATACAGTAGTAGTGAGTATTATGGCCAAGAAAGTAAGATGTCTGTATGAAATAGTCAGTGTTTAAGGTTCGGTAGTAACTCCAGGCTCCTGCAGATGCCGTTGCTCGAGGATGACGGGGCTATAAATACCTGCAGGGTGCGAGTGACAGGATTCATAGATTGAGAAGAGGTGGTACAATGCAGTGAATGTCTCGTTCCATGTGTGGAAAAGGGCTCCAAAGCAGATTAATGATTGGCTAAAAGGAGTGATTGCATTTGGACGTGCCAAAGACCATAGTGTGCAGGAAGTAGCTGAATCTGCAGGTATATAGAAGTGGATGGCCATACGGGTCTACCAGCAGTGGCAACAATCCCGGTCCACGGGAAATAAGACCCTGTATTCTGTCCCACAGGGGATGAATAGTGTGTCACCTTGAGTACTTTGAGGTGTATTTGATAGCGTCACTATTATTGATAGCTTAACTGTAACTGAGGGACATGAACAGTGAGATCACCCATTATGTGAACTGCAGTAGAATTCAGGCGAGCCCTGTGTCGGCAGCATGGGATCAAATGATGCTTTCCTATTAATGTGAATGACTGTACTGACTGTGATATCATTTCTTGTTTTTTTCTTAAAAGATGTTTCTGCAGCAGTCAGGGGGTGGGGTCAGTGTGCAGCTGCCTCAGGTGGGAGGAACTTCGATGTTAAGTGCAGGATCCCAAGCTGGTGTTGTAGCGATCCAAGGCCAGAATGTCACAAGCACCGCTCACAGTGGAACTCAGCACAACCTTCCACAGCAGCAGGCAACACCACCTCAACAACAGAATACACAGGGCTCTACCCTCACACAGGTTAGCTCACTCGTGCTGATTTCTCCTTTGGCTTGGCTTTACACGGTGGCAAGCTAGTGGCAAGTTGCATAAAACAGAATTTCTTGCATGAAGCAGTTTAACAGTAACGAGTCTCATGCAGCACGTTCGGTTGTTTCAACAGTTAACAAGGTTTATGGCAACTTTAAGACTATCTGAAGTCATCTGTAACGAGTAGGGATGTTAACGATTAACTGTTAACCAACAAATGCCTAGAAGTTCGTCCACTTGTTTTGTCAGCCGCTCTTAGTTAAACGGGTTTTGTGGAGTCAACTTCGGCTCTCAGCTGTTTGACTCTGGATTTGTTGATAAAGGCATATAGCAAAGATTAATCCATCCTAAAACTTTTTTTAGGCTACAATTGTGTCTGTTTTTGTTTTATTTTCATTTCTCTGTATATGACGTGTTTGAAGTTTGATGTAATAACATGATTTCTAGGTGTTGATTGGCCGTTTAGTGAAACTTGCATTACATGGTTCAGGCTGAAACGCTAAACTTCAGTGTCAACCACTATATGCAGATATAGCGTAGGCAGATTTGTGTAAATATGTTTCTTTTTTGTGACATCACTAAAACAATTACATAAAGGATCATTCTAGTGAATTAGTTTAAACTGCAGTTCCACAAGGAAAAAAACAATTAAGTTTTTAGACCTTAGATATTTATGTGTTTAAGCTCTAGACATTAATAGAGATGGAGAGTAGTAAGCTAAATATATACAAAATCATCATTTATAGATAATTTAAATAATACTTTAATTTCATACTTATGTTATATATATATTTTTTTAAAAAATTCCCTATAAAGTGACATTGAGTTGTAGTCCATAGACAGAGCCATATTTTAGCCACACCCCTTCCCCTTTCACTTTAGAGCAGGAATTGAGACATTAAAAATGGTCAATAACAAAAACTTTTTGTGTTTTAATGGAAAATATTTTGTTCTGATGTGTGTTCAAAGCTGGGTTTGCTTGAAATGAGAGAGTTATCACTACCAAAACTGGTAGTAATGATATACACAGTCGAGTCACATTACTATGACCACTTCTTACTTTCGACGGCAGCAGCACGTAGCTCTCTGGGCCCACCCTTCCATGTGGAAGGCACCCCTTAACCGATTTGGGTAAGAATCCATTCTTGCAGATCACGTACACCCATTACATTTTTGTCTTTGCTGGGGCGGATGGGATCTTCCAGCAAGACAGTGCAACATGTCACACGGCTAGGAATGTCTGACACTGCTTGGAAGAGCATGACCAAGACTTCCAAGTACTACCCTGGCCCTCTGATTCCCCAGGCTTGAACTCAGTTGAGCATCTGTGGCGCCACCTCTCTCTTCGTGTTCACTCTGTGGATCCTCCCCCACGTGCCCTCCAGCAGCTGTGGGATGCACTGCAGTCAGCATGGCTCCAGATACCTGTGACAACCTACCAGGACCTTACAGAGTCATTCCCACCCAGTTTAGCTGCTGTCTGTACTGCACATGGCAGTTACTCTGGATATTGGCTCATAATAATATGACTCGACTGTGTATTTAGTAAAGTTTAGGTAATGTTGTAATTGCATAATTGTAATGTAATAAATGGCATAATTAAGGTTTAGGGGCACTCGAAGCAAAATGTATTTGGTATCAAAGCCAAATCAGTTCAAAGTCTAAACTGTGTTTTCAACAGGCTTTAAATGAGTTAGGTAGAACGTTTCATGTAGACTGAGAAGAGTGAGTCTGAACCCAATCCGATGTTACAGGCCGAAAAACAGTTGCCCGTTGCGCAGATGTTGTCAATACGTGTTGTCGGGATGAAGACACAGCAAATAAGAGAGGCTTTGGAGAACAGACAGTTTTTTATAAAAGTCAATAAAGGGCCTAATTCCATCCCATAAAGCCTGAAGCACTCAAAGTGATTTATTGCTTTTCTGTTCACTGTCTTTGACATTTGCACAATTGCTATCACAGAATCCATTAAATATGAGTTCATAACGTTTGTCTCTCTCTTCGTCGTCCTTGATATCACATCATTACATTAATGGTATTGGGTGAATCAGCATTTTTGAGGCAGTGTGTATTTATGCTGTTTTCTTTCTTTTTAAACCTCTTTCCGCTCTAGAGGGGTCCAGTATATAACACCATGATGATTAGTCAGCCTGGCAATGCCAACGTGGTGCAGATACCCAGCACTCTGGCGCAGAACGTCAGTCAAGGAGCTACAATTAACAGGTGCGCATACACAAATATATATATCTATACACGTGTATCCCCTATATCGTTCTCTTTCTCATATTGGTTTTTTTTTTTTTTTTTTTTCACTTGGGTATAATTTTCTAACCTCCGCAGGTTTCCTGCAGGACAGCAGTTAAAATTAATGACAGCTCCAATGGCCTGCGGGGCTGTAATGGTCCCCACGACAATGTTCATGAGCCAGGTGGTGACGGCGTACAGCCCGTTTGCACAGCAACAGGGCCAGACCCAGGCCATAGCCCTGCAGCCGCAGGCACCACCGCAGTCCGACACTCAGGCGCAAGCATCTGCAGTGCAGTCAGCGCAGCAGCAGGGGGCGACACAACCCCAGCAACAGCAGCAGTTTCTTCAGGTACTCTATTTGTCACTTTGCGCGCACAGTGTCAGCTGATATTGTCGTGTTGACAATTCTGCACTGTGCTGTATGTAAATCTCCTGCATTTTTTTAGTTTCCTACATGTTGTGTTTTAGTGAAGAACATTAGCGGCAAGTCTGATTAGACCAGATTAAAAATAAACGAAAGAAAGGGCAAAAAACATAAAACATGAAATAATAAATAGCCTAAAAGTAATTATTACCATATTGTAGTCTTCGCAACTACAACAGTCAACGGTAGTTGAATGACAAAGCTGCCATCTCCAAAATGACGGCTTTAAAAAAAATTGCACTTTGCATCCTTTTTCAGTTTTCTTTTCTTTTACTTTGTCTTCTTCAAGGTGTTAATGTCCAAGACGGTTGAAGCAACAGTTTAGACATTGTTGAGGAAAGACTTCCTCACATCACTCAACTCAACAAGCACTGTTATCTCAGAGATTGATCATCACCTTATCTCAATACCTTAGAGGTTTTGTTTTAACTTATTAAATCAAATTAATGTAATTTATGTAAACGTAAGGGGCACTTTGTACCTGGACATATAAACGTACGAGACAAACCTATGACACAGAGGCATCTACAGGCAGCAGTACACATTTTCATAAACACAAAGTGTTTTCGTCAGTTGTCATAAGCCAAGTCAATAAACTGTGAGTCAGAATAAATATGCTGTAATGGTTCAGTCTGAGTGGTAGTTGATTAACCAGAAAGCCTCAGGCATAAATGACACTCTCAGACAGACAGACATCTAGGGCAGCGCTAACATTGGCCTCAAAGGCAGAACGGAAGACATGGGAGGGGTAATTAATGACATAAAGTCCAGTGACTTTTGTGGGAGACTGCCATTAAAATCTCTCGGATTTTAACGTGTTCACTAAAGGCGCAGGTAGGAATGTATGGTTATTGTGCTTGTCTTGTAGATTAATTCCCTTGTACTGGAGGTGACTTCAAAGTATACTTGTATATTTATATTCAGTAACAGATGGTAATTCTGACATTCCTCAGTCAGCTTGCTGGAAATAACTAGTATAACGGTTATTCTAGTTTTCAAGTTCTACTCTGCTGGATGTTAAATGCCGCACAGTTAGTCCATAGATTATAATACCTTAGTGGTGATGTTCTTCTTTACTTGAGGTGCTTTGAATTACTTGAGTAATAATTTTTTGTTTTAGACACTTACTTACTCAGTCTTGTATTTTAGGCTGGTATGACCTTGAAATATGCAATATAGGAAACGTGCCTTGCCTTAATTATTACAGAGGATGAGTACATTTCTGTTGGAACTTGCACCCATCCGCCATAGCATTAAAACCACCTCCTTATATCTACACCCACTGTCCATTTTATCAGCTCCACTTACTAAGAGATTTTGTAGTTCTACAATTACAGACTGTAGTCCGTCTGTTTCCCTGCATACTTCGTTAACCCCCTTTTGCCCTGTTCTTCAATAATCAGCACCCCCACAGGACCACCACAGAGCAGGTATTATGTGGGTGGTGGATCATTCTCAGCACTGCAGTGACACTGACATGGTGGTGGTGTGTTAGTGTGTGTTGGGCTGGTGTGAGTGGATCAGACACAGCAGTGCTGCTGGAGTGTTTAAACACTGTGTCCACTCACTGTCCACTCTATTAGACACTCCTACCTTGCTGCTCCACCTTGTAGCTCATCTGCTTCTGCACAGTGCAGTGTTGGTCATCCTCTAGTCCTTCATCAGTGGTCACTGGACGCTGTTGACTGGATAGTTTGGGTTGGCGGACGATTCTCAGTCCAGCAGTGACACTGAGGTGTTTAAACACTCCAGCAGCACTGCTGTGTCTGATCCACTTACACCAGCACAACACACACTAACACACCACCACGTCAGTGTCACTGCAGTGCTGAGAATCATCCACCATCCGCATAATACCCGCTCTGTGGTGGTTGGTCCTGAGGAGGTCCTGACCACTGGGGGGAAAAAAGGTGATGGCAAAGTATACAGAGAAACAGATGGACTACAGTCTGTAAATGTGGTAAGCGGGACTGGTTAAATGGGTAATGAGTGTAGATACATTGAGGTGGTTGTAATGTTATGACTGATCGGTGTACAGTCATATACAAAAGCTTGCTAACTTTAGTAGATATTTCTGCAAAATGATACAGAGAGGTCTTTTGACACACCATCAGAACTGTTATTTCTTTGCATCCTGTTGATTATTGTAAGAAAGAAAAACTAGTGATGCACCGATATTGAATTTCTTGGGCCGATACGATAATCGATTATTAGCACTTTGTTGTGGCCGGTACCTATATTAAAAAACTGTAATTTAATCTTTTCGCATTTAAAAAAATGTATATATGGACTGCTGTTAAAGAATTGTAAGAAATCATTTTACACAGCAATAAAACAGGGAAATCGTACATGCTGAGTACTGTAAACATAAGTTTACAATAGCATTTTATTTTCTCACCTTCCTTTAAAGGGTAAGGATCTTTTGTTTAAGCCTATTTTAGGTACAGACACCAACAAAAGCAATTAAGTGTATAAGAACTCTTATGACTGGGAAGCTCCAAGAAAGAATACACCTGCATGTATAACTTTACAGTCAGCAATGTCAGATATTCTGCTTAAAAGATTTACCGGCATCTCGCGTATATGCAGCTAGCACTCAGTTTTGTTCCAACAAACACATCATATACGATGCGCTGTTCCACCTCGTATCGGAGCTAGGAGCTAGTAAGATGGGAACTCTTAAAATGACCCGACTATCTTTCTCATGAGTAAATGCTTCGCTAGCAGTGAAGACTGCTGCCGCCGTATGTGAAGTAGAGAGCCCCTGCACGTGTGACATCGAGCCACTGAGCGATTAAGCTTAGCATATTCATTAGACTGACATCCGAAGTTCATATGTCAGTATTAAAGCTAGCTTTGATTAGGTTGTGTATGTGTGAGGCGACATCATCATACAGAGCCGGCAGGGCAGTATTTAGAAAAACAGCGACAACCTGGGAGAGCAGGATACTGGATCCTCAGTCAGTCGGCGGAATCTCTAGTCCTCCACAGCGGAAAAGGGTTGGTCACTAAGAGCCATAAACTGTGTGATTCTGTCTTTGACTGCTTTTGCTTTCGGACTCTCATTAGGAAATCTCCTGCCACTTCCCAGTGCCTGTTTAATAGACACAACTGTTGCTGCTGCTCCCGTTTTCGTGCTAATGCTACCTGTAGTTATGTTGTTCTCTGCTTACACTGTGAAATACTTCCTCACAGCAGAAATGTCCTCTCCGCAGCGCAGGGGCAGGAGTGTACATACGTCAGTGCACAATAATAATAGTAATAAAAAATAATAGGCACAGAGTTATCGGTTGTAATCTCGGCTAAGATTCCAATATCGGACCGATGACCGTCTGTATCTGAAAGTAATACATCGGCTGGTGAGATATCGTGCATCATTAAAAAAAACGCACATTGTTCCTTTAAAAACTTGCATACACTTCTGCACGTGTGAATCCGCAGTTACTGTTCATTTGCTAAATTTAACATACTGGCGGGGGCGGGATTAGACGTCAAATCTGGCCTGTGCAAAAGACCAGACGGTGTTCAAACCTTTCCATATAACTCTGTATATGCTTATTGTCCTTGTTTCCTCCAGGGCACCCGCATTCTCCATGGCAGCCAGCCCACGCAGCTGATCCTACAGGCTTTTCCTATTCAGCAGCAGGGTGCGTTTACCGCAACACAGCAACAACAGCGTCAGCAACAGCAGCAACAACGACCACAACAGCAGCAACTGAAGCCTCAGACTCAAAAACAGCAGAAAGCCACAACGTCTCACCGGACTGACAACACTAGTGGCCAATCACAGTGACGCAGCTGAACGCAGCGGCCCATGCCGCTGTTTGTGTAAACAGTATTAACATATGGAGGTCCTCGACTAGCTCTTCCCTTCAACGGCAACAAAGATCACTCTTCCTTGGCCACGGATCCGGTCGGATAACAGAAGCTTCTCGGAGAAGGAACTGCTCATTCCAGCAGCCCCGCGGGGAACCTGACACCGGCAGGTGGTCGCTATAGCAACCGTTCAGGATTCCAAACATTTCACCGCAGTAACAGGTGGAGAACGGCACCCTTACAACCAAGTTTTTCCATCTTTAGCTTAAATACATACATATATATATATATATATTTAAGCTTCAGCGTTCAGGAGCCTAGTCCTCATGTGACCTGAAAGGATGCAAGGAAAGCTCTCAGAACGTGCTCCAAGAATTCTGAGAAATCTTTACTACCTGTACAGAGGCGTGTACCAAACCATGTAAATATGTCCAACCGGAAAAGGAACAAAATAACAAAGCGATTTATTTTATACTCTGCATGAAAAGTACAAGCTTTCACTGTTAGTTCTTATATTTTAGGCAGAAAACAAGGTTCAGAGTTTTAATGTAGTGTGTTTTTTTTTTTTTTTTTTTTTGGTATCTTTCCCCACATCCTACTATACTGTTCCATATTTTGGGTTCTGAACTTCCAGACTTCCATTTGGTTCTGACCAGAGTAACTTGCAGATTTTATTATATAGTAATCCTTGTTTTAAAACATGCCGAAGAGGATAGTGTTACCTCTACTCTGTAGACCAGTGTAGTTTTCAATCTTCTAAGTGCCAACAATCAGCAATTTTGTATGTGTATATATATGCATATATATATATATTTTATTTCTCCCAAGGTGAATCCAAGGCGGTTTCTCCAGGTTACGTACAGGATATTGTCTTCCCCCGTCCCCTGTTATGTTCTGTAGCATTTACTGTGTTAACACACACTAAAATGGCCCTCGTAATTGTGGTATTAGTGAGCAAGTGAGTGTGCGTGCGTCTTCGTGTATATGTGAGGAACAGGGATGCGTGTGTGTTTGCATGTAGGTGTGCGCTTGTCAAGCAAAGACGATATGCAGCTATTTAGATTTTTCTAAGATATGAATAAGAAAACCCAAACGACGGTGTATATGTAGAAGCCCTAGAGACACTGTTGACACGTTCGAGACTGCTCCGGTATTCCACACGGTGGTGTTGTGGAAATTATGCAACGAGCCATAACCAATACAAAGCGTGTCTACATGTGTGAACGAGCAGGAGACTGGAGACTGAAGCTAAAGTGGATCCTCGGTAGTGGTGTGTCTTTGTTCGTAGCACATAACGAAAACAAAATGAAACGGCCGCTTTCGCATCAGCTTGATATTGGGGGGGGGGGAGGCTGTCGATGTGAATGATGGTAAGCCGGCAAGCAAAGCCGTCATAGGCTCATGGGACACGAAACAGCGTTTGCTGAGGGACTCAGCTTTAGGGCTCCTTGACGTTGTTAGTACGCGTGTGGCTGGCTCACTCGATGGCTGGGTACAGTTTATATTCATGAGGTGCATGCTGCATTATCACAAGTTTGTAACTCTTCCCTGCTATACGGGGAGGGTGTACATCAACCTAGGCGATAACCAATCAGTTCTTGCGTTGCAGTAACTTTTCCGAACATCCTAGAATGCTCCCCACTGGCTTGGTAGCTGTATACCTCAGCGTTTTTCTATAAGAAATTCCAAAGCAACTTTATTTTCGTACGGGAAAAGGACTTTAGTGCAAAGCTGTGCATAGACCGTTAACACTGTCGCGTGAAAACGTACGCGTTTAGTCGTCGGGACAGATTGGGACGAGCGAGACATGTAGATTTATGGACTTCCAAATAAGAAAGTGAGGCTTCCCCTAACGGGTCCCATCTCCTTTTAGTTTCGTATCATTGGTTTGTTGCTTACATACTGCTGTTCAGCCAAAACCTGCTGGGAGAGACGTATGCTTATGGAGTATTCACAGCGGTCAGTTCTTCTGTTTATGGGAGAGATCAGGGCCTCAGGTACCACAGTCCTGTCTTTTTTTTTTTTTTTTGGGCGAGTTGTTCTTTATCTAGCCACCAAAGATGTGTTGTGGACACATTTTAAGACTCGGTTCACATGTATATGTATGTGGTGCTGCATCTATCCAATATCTAAGAGTTTGTTTTCTACTGGGCCTGTTTTATAATAACGTAATAGAACACCTGATCCACCGTTTGGCAGAAAAGGACCTAAAGGAACACAAAACTAAATGTTACCATAAATGTTCAATCATGGGTGGATAAGTCGGGGCCACTGAAGCACATTCCTATCGAGTATTCTCGCAAATGAGCTGATACGGTGGAGGAATAAAACAAAACACAGTCAAAGTGTTGTAATTCAGCCCCCCTCGTTCGCATTACATGGTGCATATATTTTTCCAGTTCTGATCGAATCGGCCGGCCTCAGCAATCTGAAGTGTAAAACCGCGCTCCGCTCAATTAATCGCCGTGAATTCACAAGTACCCTACGAAGTACCAGTTCACAGATCCTGTCTTCATTAATGTGCTTATGGTGTAGTCCTGTCACTTTGCCGATAACCGATCCTCGCCCCTTCCTGGTAATATTCGATCTTGAAATAAAACAGACAGTATATGAGTTGAATTTGTTTGTGGTCCTCCTCTGTTACCAGCGACAGACAAATAGATCGATCTGCTTAAGAAATGCTGAAAAGTTTCCTGAGCAGTTTATTTCCTTTACACATGGACACGTTTGTTTTTACATCATATTGGTTTTATTCACTCCGTATCAAAACTCACCGTAAGCTTTTGAAAAAACGTATTTACAGAATCGCGAGGGCCCCCTTGTCCGAAATGTCACATGCTGCGTCACTCAAAAATAGTCAGTCTTCATATACATACAAATCAAAAATTTCTTTTCAAAACATGTCATGACATTTCTGTTTGTTTTAGCTTTCTTTCAGAGTATCAGTTTGCGTTACCATTAACGCTAGCATGCAACGCAGAAGCCGTAGTCGTTGGAGACGTGTAGCCCTGAACAAGTGCTGATAGTTTTTTATACATACAGTATCCTACCATAGTGCTTAAAAAAAAAAAAAAAAAAAAATTGATACAGGCAAATAAACACACTTAATCAACACATACAGTAAATTCCTTTAGCTGCTGTAAGGGATGCGTACATATTGTAAATCAGCACTTGTTAGTAATTTAATTAATAAAGAACAGTTTCACATTCAGTGTTCTTAATAATAAGCAAACCTGGGTGCCTCAAACAGGAATTATGCTAATATTTCATTGCAACTCGGCATCTCTTTAGCAATAATAGCATTTCTAACTTCAAGTACTTGCTTAATAGAGGATTTCCACTGATATTCCAAATTTATTGACTTCAGACGCAGGACAGTTTGATGTGCCGCATTCGAGAAACTTGCCAAGTCCGAATTGTACACAGTGTTGGTGATAGGAGGCCCAGATAGCTGCTTTGCACAAAGTGTATGTGTTTATCGTCGCTGTCAGAACAAAACCAAATCTCCAAAATCAGTAACTTTACAGAAAATGGAAAATAATGTTGTAACTTTCAGTGTAGGACAATCTAGCAAGGTTTTATTCCAAGTAATTTTGGCCAATTTCTAGTCGTCGGTCCATCATGAAGTTTTGACAGTTCAAACTAGGGATGTGCATCTCCATCCCAGAGGCCAATGCAATACACATCTCGATGTGTTCCCAACGAACTGATAGATTAAGGCTACGTATGAAGCAACTGCTAATGTGAGGACAGGATTCACCTGGTCTCTACGATGCAGTGACTCAACACAGTCCGATTCATAACATGATGCAATGCAAAAACTGTTATATAATTCTGCATGGCACAGATGGTTTGATTTTAGGATTGATTTTAAGCAGACAGCAAAACAAATGAACTACACCTGCCACTATACTTCACAGAATTGTTTCTCTGGTACCGCCACTCTGCAGGTAAACATCTCTTTAGTGCTGTCTCTTTTTAACTTCGCACAAACGTTTCACAAACAAGCTTTTTCCAAATCCTTTAGTGAAGAAAAAGCCTCTCTGACAAATTAAATTAACACGTGTAACTCTCTCTCCCTAACACTAAGGCTTGATACGGTAATGGCGTCAGTTAGTTGAAGAAAGTTGCAGTACTTCGCTCGCCAGTCCTCTTGGTAGGGGTACTGGTGGGACTAGCCTGGTCTCTGCATGCTGCCTGTGCAACATAGCAACATGCATCTTGGCAAACTGTTGTGAGACAGCTGAAAGACTTGCCATGAACTGGCTCCTAACAGAGACACAGCTGAGAACCTAATTCTAAAATTATTGGTCACATTTCTAAATAATGAAGGAATATATAAATAATTCTATATAAATAAATCAGAGATTGGAAACATCGAAATTTCTATCTGGTGCTCAGTTTGTTTTTTTTTTTTTTTTGGTTTTTTAACTTTTACACCAGCGCACTGACAGATGACTCTTATCATCCCTAGCTTAAACAGAAGCTGATCTTTGCAAATAATTTAAAAACTTTTAATAATTAAA